>OY744477.1:60109944-60526451 GCA_963556175.1 Tipula confusa | reverse complement strand
TTTTCGGGTTATTTTACCGGGATTCTATACTTCTGTTATTATTGGTATTAAAGCACTTGCAGTTGTGGGTATGTCCCTTTTTAATATTTTCGCTGATATGACAATGACACCTTTGTAACTTCCCGCTCCGTTGGTGGATAGGTGTTGCTAGTTTCGTTAATGGCGCCAGTTGTTAATTCGAAGATTTGCTTATTGTTGCTGGTGTTTTCACTGAAATTTTCCTTGAGAATATTTCCAGTGTATGGTCTACGATCATTCCTTGCTATTTTCATGATTTTACGGTCCATATCCTCGTATTGTCGTTTGAGTTCTGATATGTTCTGTAGGCACATTTGCAATTTAAATTGTCGGCATTCTTTTCTTTTCCTCCAAGTATTATTATACTGATCCACCGTTTCTGTCAGTATTTTTGGTTCCCGTGTATGTTAGCAATTGCTTCGATATAGGCTTCTTTTACATACTTTTACATGATTCCACTGACGGCTACTTCGTTGGTTTGGAGTCTGAGCTTGAGCGCTTTGCAGAATGTTTCTTGCATCGACATATTTTAATCTATCGATATTAAATTTCTTACGATTTGACATCTTATGTAATGATGTGAGAAACTGCTTGTTGATCATTACGTGATCTATTTGGTTCCTTGTTCTGCCTTGATGTCCTTGTATATTTGTGTATATTTTTATATGGAAATTTACTACCTCCTATGAACAACTGGTGTGTGATGCAGAAGTCGATGAGTCATTCTCCATTATTATTACGCACGGAGTATGCTTTTTACCCATGGTGTTATCTGATTCAATTATTGCCTTGAAATCTCCTTGCATTATCTTGACATCATTTCTGTGTGTCCTTGTTATTGTGGCTAATAGTTGTTTGTAGAACGCATCCTGGTTACTTTATTCTGTTGGTGCTTAAGCTTAGCACTGAATTATGGTTGTGTTTCATATTTGTGAGTATAAATAATCTCGTCCAGAGAATATTAGTTAATTTCCTTCTCTTGTACTTCACCACAGTTCCTCCATCTCACTTCACAGATTCCAAGAATTTCTATTTTGTAAGGTTTGACTTTCTCTATTTGTGCTAGTCTTGATTCTTCTGTTAGATTTCTGACGTTCCAGTTTCCGATTCGTGTAGGTTTTCGATAGACGAAGGTTGATATTTGTGTTTGGTGTGTGTTATTTCTTCTATTCGTTTCTGTAAACTATTTGTTTAGCTCCCAGGGCGAGAATATCTACTAAAAGGTGGGCCATCTATTGTTTTGTTTTTAAATCATAGGTTATGGCAACACTTTTAATATGGCAACGCTTGTAATTTTGACAGCTCCTTAGTCTGATGTTTTGCTGCACAAAACAACCATGTTTTTACTTGAAGAGCGTTTCGAAATACTAAAAACTAATTTTTAAAGTAGTTTTGGTCCAAAAATTATCTTTTCACACTGATGGCATAATTGGTCCATTATACTTCAAAAACACTGCTGGAAACGTTGTTACCGTCAATGGTGACTGTTACGGAGGCATGCTAACTAACTTTTTATGGCCATAAATCGACGCTTTGAATATAAACAACCTTTTGTTTCATAACGAGGGCGCCACATACTATATGAGCCAACAGACAATCGATCTCTTGCCCACCAAATTTGGGAACCGAATAATCAGCCATTTTGGAGATGTCAATTGCCGTGCGCGGAGCTGCGATTTAACGCTGTAGGAGTTTTTACTATTATTAAAAAAAATATCAAAAAAGTGAAAGCTGCTGGACTCACAGGATAGCTTACTATAATGCTAACAGAGGGAACAACATGAACGAAACTGTTTTTCATTCTTAAATCGGAGACTCCAACCTTCACAATAAAAAAAAATTCCTATGAAGTTCATGCTATTTGAACTTCTATGTTATTAATCTTGAACGCGGTACTTAAAGGATTTTGTTTGCACTGAACCGATTGACATATTTGAATTAAAGCCTATTGTTGGCCTGTCAGTCAAAAATCTATGATATTTGACGGATATAAACGACACGGCAATGTTGTTTAAAGAGTATTGCATAATGATTACGATTGCCATATTTAACCATTGGTATGTTTAAATATTCGTGTTATCAACCGATTGACATGCATTACCAAACTACGTACAAGTTAATAGAATGTTGTTATTATTTGTTTGATCAATGTTCCCGGCTTTATCGTTTGGTCTATCGTTCAGATTGAAAAAAATTCGTAAACATGTCAGCAATCTGTTTAGTGTTCAAGGAGTTTATATTGTTATAACTAATAAGTCATATAAAGGTACGATATGCAGCTCGAGGTAAAATAAATTGCCCTTACTAATTTAACACAAAAATCAGCTTGCTAAGAGCGCGATTAAAATTTTCCATTATTTTTTATCGCTCGGCGGTACGCAGTTCAGCGTGAAAAAATAATAGAAAATATAGTTTCTTGGATTGTATAATAGATGGCACTACACTGAAGTTTCCAATATTTTCGTCAATTTACGATAATATTGCTACGTTATTGCCTTGTCATTTAAGGTTCGTATCCCTGGATTGTGAATAACTACCCGAATAAATTTCACAAAACTACACAACAGTTCCCATTTTAAACGCTGTCCATTCTCAAAGACAATAATTTCCCCAATAAAACACAATTAAGTACTGTTAATAATTCTTTATTAAGGTTTAATAACCAAAATTACTTTCTATCACTTTTAATTTTAACCGCTTAGTTGTTATCGCTTTCGTATTTCGAGTACAAATATTTCACGCATACAAATCGGTTCGCTTATATACACAAATTAAAACCATCTCGAACTTTCTATTTCTATCGAGATGTCACTACTACATTCCATTTGCTCAATTTGTAGTACGACTAGTACTATCGATACTTAATAGATGTCTCTAGGATTAAGCCTAGAGAAATCGTCATATATTTGGAATTGTGCTATCGCACGCTAGGTGGTACCGTAACACTACCTCCCACCTAAACCTGTTCGTCCCGAACAGGATCCAGAATCTCTCCTCTATAAATAGCCATCTGCTCGAGATGCACCACTTTTGGTTTACCTCGTCACTACATGATAGTGTAAGGTCCCTCCCATGCTAACTGTAGTTTCGGTAACAAACCCTTTTGTCATTGCGGGTTATGAAGCCATATCAATTGCCCATCTTTGAAGCCTTTGCTATTTGCTCGTATATCATATCGAGCTTTTATTTTGTCACTTGATATCCGTATTTTGTCTCTTATAATCTGATGTACCTTATTAATTTCTTCTTTCATCCGGTCTACATAATATTGTCCGCATAAGGCGGCTGATAGAACAACCCCAAACTTCAAATCTTCAGGCAGGCGAAGATTATTTCCGAAAAGCGTTTTAGCTGGCGTCATCCCAGTAGTGTCATGTACTGCTGATCGATAAGCCAACAAAAACATCGGTATATGTTGATCCCAGTTGCGTTGGTTTTCATCTATCATCTTCTTTAGATATTCTTCCAATGTTCCGTTAAAGCTTTCTACCATTCCATCCGATTGTGGATGCAACGGCGTCGTTCGCGTTTTATTGATACCGAGCATCTAACAGATCTCCTAAAATACAACCGACTGTCTACACCCGGACCAATAAAACCGCTGACGTACCTTAGCCAGCGTTTTGTTAATTCCTAAGTGATCTCCACTAGCTCCCTCGTGATATTCCTTCAGAATTTCCTTAATACGACTTTGTGGTACCACGATCAAGGATTGTTTAATGTTGCCGTTAGTGTTTTCCCACACTCGTTTTAAACAGTCGTCTTCTAATTTAGGGCTTTGCTATTGTGCCCAATAAGCCTTTACAGTGGAGGCTTTGTCTGCTTCATGTTCGCCGGTACTTCCTCTTCTTATATTCCAAAATTTTTGACAAATTCGGGTCTCGTTGTTATTCCTCTCGGATTGCTTCATTGGTTCATTCATCATGAGGTAACACTTACATCAGCCTGACATCAATAATATTCTCCTTCCCCTCTACGCGACCGCAATGTTTGCATTCTGCCTGACATAGTCGTCTTGGCAATGCGTCACGGTTGGTCACTACTTGACCTCCCCTAGGCCTTCGTACCATTAGAGATGGTGATCTTTCATGTTTACGTTTATTTGTAAAGCGACCATTTGACATTTTAGGGCCGACTGCTCCATATTACTGCTAGTACTTATTTCTACCCGACGTATCTTATTAATTCTTGGTCCAATGAGAGTTTGTGCCATCTCATTCGTTAACGCACAAGCAATGGTTTCGGCGAAAGTAGCCTTTGGTGATAATATCACTGCTCTGCGTGTGTCTTGGTCTCATAAATGCGTCCATTTTAATTCTTTCCATGAAATCGGAAGCAGTATTTGCTAGATGTGCTAGCCTCTCGATCGCCGATGCAAATTCTTGTAAAGTTTCTCCAACCTTCTGTGGCCGTTCTTTCAACTATATTCCATAAATTTTCCGCTTATGGTTGCTTCCATAATTGCGTTCCAACGCCTCATTATTTTACCATATCCTTTGCGTTCGTTTTCTGAAATTGTTTGTAACATCTCGGCTGCTTCACCCTTAAGTGCAACTATTAACGCTGCTACTTTAAGCGCTTCGTTCCAGTGATTTTCTGTGGATGCCGTTTCAAATTGAAGCTTAAAAATTGCGAACGATGTGGTTCTGTTGGTGGCTATTTGCGCTGATGTTTCATTTAGTTTCATTACACCCAACTCCTTTTCGAGACGAAGAAATTTCTGTTCGACATATTCAATTTTGTTGTCCAACTTTTGATCAACATCTTTAACATCCGTTTTAACTTCTAGAATCTTCGTTGTAAATTCGACTTTTACTTTCTCTACTTCGCTTTGGAGAGTACTAGATAATTCGAGATGTTTTTCTTCCATTTTGTTTTGTCCTTCTACTACGAGTATTTCTAGTCGATTACTTTGTTGCTCTTGAGATTTATCTTGTCGTTTAGTTTGGTCAGTCATCACCTGTTGCATGGCTGCCATCGACTGCGCCATATCGAAATTTCCAGATGGTGCTTCGATGCGCTTGCAAACAACTGGTGTTATTTCTTTGACTGATTTTATCTCACCTCCTTTTTTCTTCTCTTCACTTACTACTTACTCACTCCGGCTCACGCTCCATTGCTTCACGCAATGGTAACATCAATTCGTCTTTACGGCCTTCTGCCTGTAAACCACGCTTCTCCAACTCTTTCTTTAATTCTGAAACTTTCAACGTGTAGAGTTTTGTTTATTTTTTCACAATCCCACCGCTGTCACCAATTGCTACGTTATTGCCTTATCACCAATTGTTATGACAAAATTTATTATTACACATGTTTTTTTAGTCCGAATAAACCACGATTTAACCACGATAAAATTTAACTTAGCTCGAGCTTAGTACCTAGCTTAACTTGTAATTTAAGCGAATTAAATATCATTAATGTTAATGGTAAAGAGTTTATCCGATTAAGTAGTTTACCCGTGACCTTAGATTTATGGTTAGTAGATTGCTAGATTTTATTAAAGTATCTGCAGATACTCAAGCTGGAAAAAGCGAAATTTGGCGTAATTAAAGGTATCATTTCAGATGTGGCTTTTATTACTACTGATTTTGTGGGTTTTTATATTATTGTTGTATGGAGGAAAAGAGAAGACGAGAGCTGCTGCGTGGACATAGGCTGTACAGTACTTTTTCAACTAAGTTGCGAACGGACCGTTTAATAGGCAACTGAATCGTCTGCCAAACAACAGACGTTATTATATGCAAAACAGATAGTTCTTTGTAAATTTCCATTGAAATTTGGTAAATGAAAGTTTCATCTTTACCATTACTTGAGAGAGAGCTAGCATTATTACTTTTGTTATTTCGGCCACATTGTGTTCCATTGTTAATGAAATCTGCATACGGTTAACCATATGAATATTAGATTCATGTTGTCTGCTTTTTACTTCATTATCTATTAGAGGGATTAAAAAAATACAAGCAATTACATTACTTATTCTTATTGTCCTTTGAGTCATGAAACTGCAATTGTAAATAGAACCTATAAAGTTTTCTATAGAACAAACTGTATATATATATATATATATATATATATATATATATATATATATATATATATATATATATATATATATATTTATATATATATATATATATATATATATATATATATATATATATATATATATATATAAGACGACTGTAAGAAAATATTATAATATAAATTAATGTTAAGATTTCCCGGCAAAAAGGAAAAAAAAATAATTTTAACGTTCAACGAAAAATAAGCTTTTCTTTCTCAAAATGAAAAAGAAAATGACACTACATACAAAATATAATCGAAAAAATAAAAAAAAATAATAATAATTTGCCACTACCGGAAACATGTATTATTTCGCTGAGATTAATTTTGTAATGGCTATCAATTTAATCTTAATAAATACCCAGCAATTTATTTTTATATCCATATGCGTACGAATACAAGGTTTTTCTTGAGTACGAGGCGAAGCGGAATTTTCTTTTATAATTTTCGCAATAAAATTTTATGTTGCTTCACGACAAAATGAAGATTTTATGAATAATGTTGTGTACCAAGTGCTGGATACGACCGAAAATATATGTCATTAACTTAAGCTTTTATTACTGCCTTAAATGTTATTGTGCCGTGCTCTAATTTTTTGTTTTCTTTTTGTGTTATTTTTAGGTAAGCTAAATGTGACATCTAATCTATAATAAATTTGCAGGAATATTATCGAAATTGTAAGTACAAGATATATTTACCATTATCATTTTTAATTGTGATGTGTTGGTTTAACCACGTATTTTCCTATCAGAAATGGCTAAATTTACAAAAGAAGTACGAAAACTACACCGCCACTTTTCTTCACAAATGATTTTATTAATTGATCGATTAGACCGTCTAAGCTTTAGGCTCGTCTCTTGGATAACCGGGGCTATTACTACAGTAGTAGTACATACAAGAATAATTGAGGTAGTTAAAGGTATTATTAAAATGCATCCATATATGTATGCAGATGCATGCATAGAACGAACATACACACATACACGAGTGTTCATGCATGCATATGCAATTCATGCAACGTCATTTTAATTGAAAGAAACTCTAATTTAAATTACAAAATATAGAAAAAAAATTAACACCAAAATTAAATGAAATAAGCGTTAAAATGACAAAATTCGTCCAAACTCCTTATCCATTTTCTAAATGTACTAAAAACTGTTGTATAGTATGTATAGCAGGTTGTCTTTCATATGAATACGAAAGCTAAAAATGTTCCAAAATTTAGAAACATTTCATAGTTGTAAACTCAAAAATGTACCGTCTTCTTCTTGCAATGTGTCTATAAAAATGCTTTCAGGTTATTGTCGATGTTAGGATTTGTGAAATGCAGGTAAGATCACTGGTAAAAGTTAGAAGTCCAGTTAAATATAAGATAACATCATTATCCTATATTTTAAGCTAAGCAAGATGTAAGTTTGTTCAGGTAGCAACTCATCGCGAATTTAATAAATTTCCTCAGCACCTTGTTGCCATGCTGCTGCTTCTACTTTGTTTGGTAGATCACTAGTACTAATTAGGCATAACAGGGCCCAGCACATTACTTTGTAGAACCATTGCCAATATTTTCTTTAGTTTTTAGTATACCCGTTCCTATCTGACCCTGAAGTAACTCGAAACTTTAGCAATTCAAAATACTTGATGAAAAAACTTGATACTGAAGAAATACTTAATGAAGAAAGAAACTTGATGAACATACTTCCGTTTTACCAGCGCCTCAGGTTTTACCTGTTATATAGTTAAGTGGCTTTTTTGAAATCCTAGCTAATTGATATGCTGGTTTAATCTTTCTGCTATCTATAATTTTCTTTTTGTCTCTTGAACGCTTTGAAAACCTGATGTTGTTGTTAGTAAAGAGATAGGTCTATACAATGTTTTGCGCTATTTTCCATTATCTTGGAACATAATTTAGTCTAAAGGTAGCATTGGTTATGCAAATGTTATTTCCTTAGTATTTTTTCTGGTAGGCCTTGATGGTTTGCGCCAAGATTATTTGATTATCAAGTCGTATCGAGCGGCGTTTTTTCTTGATGTTTTTTACTCTTTCAAAGTAACTGGTAGTACAGATACCTCGTCTATTGTGCTTATTGGTGTTTAATATTGATAATTTGCTTGTCCAATTTGTGGTTTGAAGGTATTTTCTAAGTATTCGGCAAACAGATCAGCTTTTTATTTAACGCTGCGAGTTCAGGTTCAATTAACCATTTTTATTGGTGGAATTTGCATTTTAGGTATTTTCAAATCTTTGGTGGCCTTCCGCAGGAAATGTTCCGTTCTAGATTTATTAGGAAGCTAGCAACTGTTTTTTTATTCTCCTTTATAAATCGTTTGTTAATAATTGGTTTGTTGCACAAGTTATTTAAGATTGTTTTGTCTTCAGTGGCTCTAGTTCTCTGCCAAGTCTTACGAGTTCTTCTTTTTTAACTAACTTTCTCATTTCATCTGGATAGTTTATACTTTTTTGTAATATTGAATAGCAGGGTCGCTTTTTTACACTTGCAATGAGACTCCAGCTCTTCTTTCTACGACAAAATACAGAAAGTATTCCCAATTTGGTTTGTTTTGGTCTGATGGTAGTCCTTTTTCATTTTCGACTGCTAAGTAATTTTTGAAGATATTCCTACATATTTAGCAATCCAGAAATATTAGAATTTTATTTGGGTTAGTAGGTTGGCAAATAGTTTAACTTTCTAATGAAGTAAAAGCTTAAATAATAGTCCTATTTGATCCCCAGGTTATGTTTTTTGCGTTAAAATCTCCACAAATAAAAAAATTACTACAAAGCAATTTAAGAAGTTTGATGTAGTCTTCTTTTTTTAGGTTATATCTGGGTGGGCAATTGTCATTTTTGGTTATAATAGAAACAGTATAGCTATACTTATATAGCTTCCATCTCTATTTTTAATTCTACATGAAGTTTAATATTATTTTTAATAAAGGTTGCTCGCCTTTAGCTTTTTCTGCTGGATGTAGAGCTCGTTGCTATTTTGATATTTTTGCTCTGCTTAGCCATATTTTGAACACATTTAGAGGAAATTATTTTAGAGATTGATGATTACCACAGTGTATACATTTTGGGCTTATTCTTACTTTTGCTGCAATTTTAATGGAGTAACTATCGTTTTTTTACTGAATTTAAAATTTTTCGACTTGTGCAGAAATTTTAAAGAAGTTTTCATGGACTTCATGCATTTTGATAATTTTTAAAATTTTTGATTTAAGCAGAAATTTTGCAATTTTTATGGACTAACAACCATCATGTTTTTTGAAATTTTTGATTTGTGCACGAATTTTACAGCTTTTATGGTAGAGCCATCATGCATTTTAAGGATTTTTTTAAATTTTCGATTTATTTAGAAATTTTAAAATTTTCAGAGATCTAGGTTTTTCGAATTATGAAAATTTTCGATTTGAGCAGAAATTTTATAATTTTCATGAAATATCATGCATTTTAAAGATTTTTAAAAATTTTGATTTATTTAGAAATTTTTAAATTTTCATGGACTAACCATAATGCATTTTAATGATTTTTAAATTTTTTGATTTATATTAAAATTAAAATTTTAAAATTTTTAAAAAATTTTAAAATTTTTTATATTAAAATTTTTAAAATTTTCATCATATTTTTCTAAATTATGGAAATTTTTTATTTTTGTAGAAATTCTACAGATTTGATGGACATGTATGTTTAAGAATTTTTCAAATATTTATATTTAGGATTTTTCAAATATTTAGAAATTTTCATGGACTAACCATCATGCATTATAAGAATTTAACAATTTTTTAATTTATTTACAAATTTTACAATTTTCATGGACTAACTATCATGCATTTAAAGGATTTTTAAAATTTTTGATTTATTTAGAAATTTTACAATTTTTATGGACTTACAATCATCATGGTTTACTGGATTTTGGAAATTTTCGACTTTTGCAGAAATTTTACAATTTTTAATACACTAACCATCATATTTTTCTAAACTGTGGACATTTTTTATTTGTGAAGAAATTTTACAGTTTCATGGACCATCATGCATTTTAACGATTTTTAAAATATTTAGAAGTTTTAAAATTTTCATGAACATTATAAGGATTTTAAAAAATTTTAATTTGTTTACAAATTTTACAATTTTCATGGACTAACCATAATTTTTTTTCACAATTTTAAAAATTTTCGATTTGTGCAGAAATTTTACAATTCTCATGGACTAACACCATCATGGTTCTTTGAGTTTTGGAAATTTTCATTTTGAACGGAAATTTTAAAATTTTCGTTTCTGAATTTTGGAAATTTTCGTTTTGTGTGAAAATTTTACAATTTTCATGGACTAGTAGCCATCAGGCATTTTAAGGAATTTTAAATTTGCTGATTTATATAGAAATTTTACAATTTTCATGGACTAACACCATGATTTTCTAAATTTTGGAAATTTTCAGTTTTTGCATAAAATTTTTCAATTTTATATTTCTAACTGTTATACATGTCTAAATTTTCAAAATTTTTCTGAAGTTTTATTCAGAAATTTTACACGTTTGATAGACCATCATGTGTTTCTGGATTTACAAAATTTTTGATTTATATGGAAATTTTACAATTGTCATGCAATTTTCAAAATTTTCGGATTTTCGCCTTTTACTAGATTTTTTTGTTCGCCTTTTACTAGATTTTTTTATTCCATGCAATCTGTTCTGGAGCCGAAGCTCTCCTAACTCTTTCGTGGTTAACTTAACGTCCTATACTTTACGCTATTACTAGCCAAATCATGGACGCGCAATACAGGTCTTTTAATTATCCATATCCACATTGCATTGTTCTTTCACTAGAAGTTTCCGTTGGCAATTTACACATTCGGGCTCCATATTACAATATTCACGTATGTCGTTATATGACAGTTGTAGTATTGTGGAATTCCCCTAGTTTTTTTTATTTAATATTTTAATGACTTTCATCTTAAAAAAGAGACACTCTTTTACCATTTGTGTTTTTTTTATTGACATTTTCTTTAATATATTTACAACTTTTAGGATTTGAAACCCTCTCACTAAGTATCTCAATAATTTTTTGATAAAATCATTTCTACTACAGTGGTTTACTAGCGGTTGGTATATTGGAAAGCGTTTATTATACAGAAATATTACTATTTTAAAATTCGATTTCTTCGAATGATAGATTAACCAAAAATACTAACGCACCAAATTAATAGATATAAATCATGTCGATTTACAAAATTGAATTAGTAATTGAAACAGACAAATTGATATTCAATCACCATAGTTTAATCTACGACTCTTATTTGATTTCTATATTTAAAATAATCGGTAAGTTTTTAACTAAACAAAAAACTTTTTTCGATTCGACTCGATCAAATCATTAATTTATACACGTTTCTCATAGTTTAAAAGAACAAAAACAAAACTTTACCTATTTTCAGTCTAACAAGAGCAACACAAAAAAAAACACAAACAAAACAAAAACACAAAGTTCGGATAAAATCATCTCAATTATGGTAACATCCCTTCTATAATACTACGAAGAATAACCCAAAAAGTTTTTTGCCTCCTTTTACATGCATTACATATTGCAGAGTAAAGCAGATAAAATCAAAAAAAAAAAGTTCACCACCACCCACATTTCTATCACTTTGAAACCAACTTATTAAAAAGCTAAAAATAAGAATTAAAAAAAAACTTTCCTAAAATGTTCTTTTAATAAAAAAAAAAATTAAAAAACAATTTTCACTTAACTTTCTATATAAAATATTGCCAGCAACAACATCAGTTAGGAAACCCCTCATTTTAACACTCCCATCTTTTCATTCTTTACAATATTATTATTATTTTTCTTCTGTGTTGTTTTCTCCACCCCTTCCACGCAATTTTGTTTATGTAAAGGCATTATCGTCAAGGGCGCTCAAACTACAAATTGTAAATAAATTATGGTTAGCCCAACAAACTTTAATTTTTTTGCCATAATTAAAAAATTTCTTATTTTCTCTTGATAACAGATTTCTATAGCATTTCACCCATATTGGAACACCCTACAGTTTGTGTGGTACATTTCATATTCGCAACATAGATTTGCCCGCTACTCGGTTATAAAGTGCTGTGCTTATTATAAATAAATGGAAAATTCGTTTCGTTCAAAAATTAATTTTAAAATTCATAAATTTAGAATTTGTGTATTATTAATATTCTAAGTCTTTTGCCACACAATCATACATTTGGGGTAGGGGGAGGGTAATTAATTGTTTACGAATATAATTGAATTATGTGTATTATAATTCGATATTTTTTTGGAACATAAAGTATCTGAGGTTAAAACTGGGAGGTATACTGCGCGTTTGAATCCCAATTGTGAAGAAATGTAAAATTTTCCACCTTGTACAAGATCAACCTGTTTGTTCAAGATCAACCTTTCATGGCCATCTGAAAATTTAGTTAAAACATATCTTGAAAAACGAAAGAAATCCCCAATTTGGGTATTTTCTCAATATATTCTGTCAGGAAACGATCCGACAAAAAATTTAAGGAAGTTTAAAATTTAAGCCTCGTCAAAAATTTATTTTTTATAAATAAATTCAAATCTGTGTTGAATATTTTCCGGTACATATGATATTTCAGCTCTGCCGACTCTGTATAGATCTGTATCTCTGATAATGTGTTTTCCTCTAATCGACGGTTTCGGAGCACCAGTAGTTTGTTCAAAATAATTTTTCCAATTGCCTTTTGCGTTTCATGATTTCTTTTTTTTAGTATAGTTCAATGTATATAGTCTAAATACTATATCTGATGAATAGTATGAATACGGCGGATTTGGTAGATTTATCGAGATAGCCATGCCTAGCAAATTAAAAAATGGAATTGGAACTCCGCCATATTTAACAGTCACAATTTGGTAAAGTTCGAAAATCTACCAAATTATATTTTTCTATTGTTTTCCAACTGGTTTTTCTAAACATGAGTTATTGGCTACCCTCACATATAGAATTCATGGTAACAAGCTAATGCAAGCCCCTTTAACAGTGACAACTATTCGCTAGTCACTTAAGTAGATTTTTTGAAGTGAAATTTTTCTCATTTTGTTTTTGATATCGAGATAACGTATCGGATTATCATGTTCTTCATTAGCATAGGTAATTCTATGTGTTCTATTGCTTTAATCTCATTATAGTATGATCGAGTTTCTATTTCACAATTCGAATGATTTCTGCTCTATCCAATAAACTTGAATTAATCTTACCTCCACTGGCCGGTTATGTTGCTCTTACTATTTGCTTTACTTCTTCCTTTAGTATAATTGAAGGCGGTTGAACATTGTCTATTGGAAAACTTCATTACATTTTCATTTAGCGGTAGCTGGATTGCATTATATTGTGTGACGGTTTGTTGAATTTTTCGAGCAATGGCTGTGTTTTTTTTTTTGTATTTTGGTGAACCGGCAACCCATTTAGACGCTGAGCCAAACCAATTGATTGAACACTTGCTTTTTTGTTTGTGGTTTTTTAGTTATCCTAGCGGTTTAATGATTTCATTAATCTAATAAGTCAACTGAGGTTTAGAGATGCTTGCAGGGCTGATGTTTTGTTGGACAGGATTTCTTCGTAACAGCTAAGACCGAGGTGGTGTATTACTTCGAAATTTCCTTCTCTTATAGAAGCTATTGGTGTATTGATAGATGTTTATAAGGACGTTACTTTAGTTCAAAGGTGTAAGCTGCAAAGAGATGGGCTTGGGTAGGCAACAGAGTTGTTAGTCACCATAACTTTATTGTATTTTGCTTCAGTTTCCTTTCTAAATTTAGAAGGTTTGTGTTTATTTTTTCCTTGTAGTCCAAAGAGTTCTGGTAATTGATACATTGTATTCTTCCGAGGAATTGTCGAATGGTTTTTTCCCGATAACTGAGTGTATTGTGTTATTATACCTGTCGACTGCCATGTTGATCAGTTTCTTTATCGTAAAATCTCTGTATTCGAGTTTGAGATATTTCAGTATTTCAATGATGGTTGAGTGGACTCTTTTAATTTGGCCGTTTACTTCGCTTTTATTTGTTGGCGTTAAGTAAACCTTTATCCTGAAAGTTTTTAAGTAGTTTGTTATGATGGGACTTATAAAAATTGGTTCGTGATTTATCACTAATAGTTCTGGTGCCGTAAAGTAGTGTAATATTATCATTATCTTTAGTTTGTTATTATCATTTCATTTACGCAAGGCAAATGATAATGTTTGGTGGTCGGTGACCATTTTAATCTTCTTTGCTGCGTAAAGATAGTTTCGGAGACCCCCATACGATTACTGATATTTTTTTCTCATTGGTGACGTAATTTTCTTCCTTTGTGACCGCTCCTATGCTAAAATTTGACGCATCCACCTTTAATATGAATGGTCTGTTGAAATCCGGTAATATGGGTAAATCCGATGAGGACAAGAATTCTTGTCTAGCTGCCCACTTTCATTTTGATTTTCTTTGAACTACTGGTTTTAATTTGGGTATTTTTTCCACTTGTAAGATTTGTGAGAGGTTTCGCGATTTTTGCGAAATCCTTGATGGACCGTCGGTATAGTATGAGGTTAATCCGAAGAATCCTTTCAATTCCTTGAGGTGCTCTGGTGGTTTGAGTTTTTTAATTGCTGAAACCTTCTTTGGATTTGCTTTTATGCCTGAATTGGTTATGACATATCCCAGAAACTCTGTCTCTTTTTTTCCGTATTTTAGAATTTTCGATATTTGTTCGTCTACTTTGTTTCTCATATTTATTGGATATGGGTAGATTTTAGTGTACACAGGTTCCTCCGTTGTCGTTTTAACTTCTGCTCTCACATTTGTGTCAATAATTTGTTCATCGTTTATTGATCCGAAAATTGGTATTTGGCTGATCAGAGTTTTTAATTTTAGCTTTGTTTCTTTCACCAAATGGATGTCGATGTCTATGGAGAGATGTTTAAGATATTTTGTGTCATGCCTATCACCGCTCCTACTTTTTTTAGGGTATCATTCCCAATTCTATTGTCCAATAAGGTAGGACTCGGTAGTATAAAGAAGTCCACTTGAAAATATAGTACGCTGATTTTATGGTGAATGGTTTATTTATGAGCTGAGCACCTTTAGTGAGTTCTTTTTTACAAAATTTTTGTTTGCGCCCATGTCTATTAGGAATTTTAATATTTTTTTATTGTGGCACTCTAAGGAACCCTAAGTAAGGAAAGTAGGCTATAGTGAGGTCTCCTTTATAAAATTTATTTCAACAGTTACGCCTAATTCTTGGTTTTCGTTGTCATCGTAATTCCCGATAAATTCTTCGTATTAGGCTTTAACGTTCTCTTGTTCTAGGTGGAATAATCTTTATTGATTTTGAGGTTCCTCGTTGGTATCTGAGTTTGGTTCCCTCTTGAAACCTCTTGTGTGGGGTTGGATAGTTATTCGGCAGGTTAATGTAATTTGCCCTTTTAGTTTTTATCGAGTCATCCACCTCCATCGGTATTGGTGGCTTTGAATGTTGTGCGGCTTTTGTGGTATTCTTATGTCTTGTTGTTGTTGGTTTATACTGTATCCCATGTTCCTTTGTTGCAGCGATTATGATGAGATTTTGTGCTAGTTTTAAGCCCCGAATCGTTTAGAAATTATAAACGGTTTTTATTAGAGTTTTTTGAAAAGACAATCTGACTCCATCGGTTACGATTCCGAGATTGATCCTCGTTTTGTTCAAGACAACTTGAAGAAGACAAGTCATTTTTGTAACGGACCATCGCAACATAAGTTGAAATTGTCCGTTAAGAAATTTAGCTGCACAGAGGTCTTGGAGTTCTTGGTGGTTCTGTAGCTGACTAGGTTCAGGGTAAGGGCTGGGGTTTTCCAAGATATATGAAACTCGTGTATAAACCGCAGGAGAGGAATGAGAGGGACTAAATGATAAGGAACTTACTAAAATAAAAATTTGTGCTGGAGAAAGGGGTGGGGATAGTATTTGCGGCTTTATCGGCTTTACATATTTTACACTTTATGATGAACTGATGTACATCGCTAGCCATTTTAGGCCAACGGTAATATCTCCTCAGTATATTCAGAGTTTTTCGAATGCCCAGATGTGCTGCGGAAGGTGGATTGTGGGCTTTTCCTATCAAAATAGAAACAAGAGGGGTTGGAACATACATTTTCCATGCTGAAATCTACCGTGGGAAGCCATCGTTCTCGGGGAGCCCTTTGTGGAGATTTTTCTTTTCAAGATCAAATTAATTACCATTCATGTAGGATCGGTTCGTAGAACGTGACCGAGTCAGCGTACTCTTTGTCTTTTTACTTCTTAAACTACTTCGGAATATTCATCTAATTCAATGTTTTGAATTACGAGGTTTAGGAATATATATATATATATATATATATATATATATATATATATATATATATATATATATATATATATATATATATATATATATATATATATATAACAACGAGTCTGGTCGTAGGATATTCAAAGTACGATTATCTGTTTATATCCACTCCACATAATTATCATGAGTGAAATCACCCGGGGATTCGGAAACTCGTCACTACTTCAAATGATTGGTTATGACTGCTAAAATTCATTGCGTCTTTGTCTCTAAAACCAATAACTATTTGTGTATTTGGCTTTAGAGCCATTGATTTTGGGACCAACAGAAGCTGAAATAATGCAGGTGGCTCCAGTAACCCTTATATACCGTTACCATCCAGTCCAATTATAGAGATATCATCTGAAATATGCCAGATTATGGTTGGAATGATGGTACAAAATGATGTGCTGAGATGTTTCACTTTTACGAAAAATAATATCACGTACAGAGAATCTCCTTACCACGAAAATATTTTCAGTTTTCACTTATAGTTATTGGTTCTGTGGTACAATATTCGAGAATGAAAAGTTCGCTATGTAAGGATCGACACCCCAAAAAATGGTTTAATATCTTGACATACTGTATATTGCTTGAAATTTATAATTAAGATAAATCTACATAAACTGACATTATAGCACACTATTTGTATGAGTATATATGTGTTCGATTAAATTGGGTTAAAATCATTCAAGTTTAATATCGGTTAGTTTCACACTTTACCCAAAATTTTACTAAATACATGGAAATTAATTTATAAACAACAAATTTAAATTAAACATTTACACCAACCAATTCTAAGAATAAAAAATTCAGAAAACCCAAAAAAAAGGAGGGAAAAGCAAAAAATAGTAAAAATTGATCCGCATCCTCGTTTACTATCCTCTTTTTTTTTTGCTAAAAGGTAGGTAGGTATTGGTAAAGGTACACCAAATTTAAAAATAACGCAGAACGAACGCACTGAGGTTTATGTGTACACATTTTTGATTATGTACGGCTCTTGTCAAAAATTAAATGAGATGTAAAATTTTATTTATATTACAAAATCGTATAAAATATTTAAAGCAAAATATGAAAATTTTTCATTTCAGTTAATTTTTCCAATGTCAGTTAAAACGATTTTCACCACCCCTATATATATATACAGTCTATATATATGCGCGGGTATAATATCGTATTGAAATCAATCGAGTGAATTTTTCGTTTATTATTATTTGTTGTTGTTGGTGGTGTTGTTGGTTTTCCAGATATTTTCTATTTTTTTGTATTGATTTGAAATTTACAATATTTACCGGGACTAATCAAATTATTTGGGCGAAACGAAACAATCAGTTTTATCGAAGCAAATTTGGGGATGAAAATGCTTGCACGGCACATAGATTAGCGTATCGATTATTTATTTTCTCGTTATGGGAATGTGCGAGAGATTTTTTTGTTTATTTGGTTTTGGTTACAAACATAATATATTTGAAATGTTCACAAATTTTGTGCTTTGTAATTTTTCACAGATTTTACGATTAGGCCATTACGAAATAATTCCATTTTCCATTTATTATTATTTAAAATCCACTTAAAACTGTAGACTTTTAAATCTGCCAAATCATTGTAAATCGAATTTAAACCAGCCAACAGCCGAATGATGGATTATCCATTGTGTAAATATAGAAAATCTTTGTACCATTGTATCAATATTTAAAATACTAAACGCACAATTTTTAAATTCACATCTCCTAGTCGGTCAAGTTGTGGGTTAACTCCACGTCGACTATAATTAAATATTGTGTTTGGCAAATCGCAACATGTCTATTGCAAATCTTTGAAATTCATGATGAGGATAATGTGTTTTTGCTGAACGTTTAGGTTTAATTTAATGAAGTTTTACAAGTACTGCCCAACAAAATAAACCATATTGATGAATTTAGTCGACCAATGCTAAAGAAACAATTTTAGGGAAAAAACCTTGCAACCAACAAATGCCTAGATTTCAATCAGTTACCAGTTTGTGAGATTCATGGTGACGAATATCTCCAAACTCTTCCGGATTCTTCTTACAAACTAAATTTTGGTTACAAAGTTGGACGATCTTACCCTTACAGTGTTGATCCAGGAAAACTAGGAAATTTACGAATTTGATTGTATCTTCAATAAAAACAAGTAATAATGGTCCGATTGAGATGAATGATACCGTAATCGAAAGCTCTGGTCATCAGTATAAATACTGCATTAAAATGTTTATAAATTTCAAAAATTATTTCTTCTCCAAAAAATTTCCAAAGGGGTTAGCCTTTACAAATTTACGAATTTGATTGTATCTTCAATAAAACAAGTAATAATGATCCGATTGAGATGAATGATACCTAATTCGAAAGCTCTGGTCATCAGTATAAAATCTGCATTAAAATATGTATACATTTCAAAAATTAATGTTTTCCAAAAAATTACCAAAAGGGTTAGCCTTTGCAAATTTACGAATTTGATTGTATCTTCAATAAAACAAGTAATAATGGTCCGGTTGAGATGAATGATACCTAAATCGAAAGCTCTGGTTATCAGCATAAATACTGCATTAAAATGTTTTTAAATTTCAAAAATTATTTCTTCCCCAAAAAATTTCCAAAGGGGTTAGCCTTTACAAATTTACGAATTTGATTGTATCTTCAATAAAACAAGTAATAATGGTCCGATTGACATGAATGATACCATAATCAAAAGCTCTGGTCATCAGTAAAAATTCTGCATTAAAATATGTATACATTTCAAGAATTATTTTTTCCAAAAAATTTCCAAAGGGGTTATCCTTTGCAAATTTACGAATTTGATTGTATTTTCAATAAAACAAGTAATAATGGTCCGATTGAGATGAATGATACCTTAATCAAAAGCTCTGGTCATCAGTATAAATTCTGCATTAAAATATGTATACATTTAAAACATTATTTTTTCTCCAAAAAATTTTCAAAGGGGTTAGCCTTTGCAAATTTACGAATTTGATTGTATCTTCAATAAAACAAGTAATAATGGTCCGATTGAGATGAATGATACCTAAATCAAAAGCTCTGGTCATCAGTATAAATTCTGCATTAAAATATGTATACATTCAAAACATTATTTTTCTCCAAAACATTTCCAAAGGGGTTAGCCTTTGCAAATTTACGAATTTGATTGTATCTTCAATAAAACAAGTAATAATGGTCCGATTGAGATGAATGATACCTAAATCAAAAGCTCTGATCATCAGTATAAATTCTGCATTAAAATATGTATACATTTAAAACATTATTTTTTCTCCAAAACATTTCCAAAGGGGTTAGCCTTTGCAAATTTACGAATTTGATTGTATCTTCAATAAAACAAGTAATAATGGTCCGATTGAGATGAATGGTACCTTAATCAAAAGCTCTGGTCATCAGTAAAAATTCTGCATTAAAATATGTATACATTTCAAAAATTAATGTTTTCCAAAAAATTACCAAAGGGGTTAGCCTTTGCAAATTTACGAATTTGATTGTATCTTCAATAAAACAAGTAATAATGGTCCGATTGAGATGAATAGTACCTTAATCAAAAGCTCTGGTCATCAGTAAAAATTCTGCATTAAAATATGTATACATTTCAAGAATTAATTTTTCCAAAAAATTTCCAAAGGGGTTATCCTTTGCAAATTTACGAATTTGATTGTATTTTCAATAAAACTAGTAATAATGGTCCGATTGAGATGAATGATACCTAATTCGAAAGCTCTGGTCATCAGTATAAAATCTGCATTAAAATATGTATACATTTCAAAAATTAATGTTTTCCAAAAAATTACCAAAGGGGTTAGCCTTTGCAAATTTACGAATTTGATTGTATCTTTAATAAAACAAGTAATAATGGTCCGATAGACATGAATGATACCATAATCAAAAGCTCTGGTCATCAGTAAAAATTCTGCATTAAAATATGTATACATTTCAAGAATTATTTTTTCCAAAAAATTTCCAAAGGGGTTATCCTTTGCAAATTTACGAATTTGATTGTATTTTCAATAAAACAAGTAATAATGCTCCGATTGAGATGAATGATACCTTAATCAAAAGCTCTGGTCATCAGTATACATTCTGCATTAAAATATGTATACATTTCAAAAATTATTTTATTGTCCAAAAAATTACCAAAGGGGTTAGCCTTTGCAAATTTACGAATTTGATTGTATCTTCAATAAAACTAGTAATAATGGTCCGATTGAGATGAATGATACCTAATTCGAAAGCTCTGGTCATCAGTATAAAATCTGCATTAAAATATGTATACATTTCAAAAATTAATGTTTTCCAAAAAATTACCAAAGGGGTTAGCCTTTGCAAATTTACGAATTTGATTGTATCTTTAATAAAACAAGTAATAATGGTCCGATAGACATGAATGATACCATAATCAAAAGCTCTGGTCATCAGTAAAAATTCTGCATTAAAATATGTATACATTTCAAGAATTATTTTTTCCAAAAAATTTCCAAAGGGGTTATCCTTTGCAAATTTACGAATTTGATTGTATTTTCAATAAAACAAGTAATAATGCTCCGATTGAGATGAATGATACCTTAATCAAAAGCTCTGGTCATCAGTATACATTCTGCATTAAAATATGTATACATTTCAAGAATTAATTTTTCCAAAAAATTACCAAAGGGGTTAGCCTTTGCAAATTTACGAATTTGATTGTATCTTCAATAAAACAAGTAATAATGGTCCGATTGAGATGAATGATACCTAATTCGAAAGCTCTGGTCATCAGTATAAAATCTGCATTAAAATATGTATACATTTCAAAAATTAATGTTTTCCAAAAAATTACCAAAGGGGTTAGCCTTTGCAAATTTACGAATTTGATTGTATCTTCAATAAAACAAGTAATAATGGTCCGATTGAGATGAATGGTACCATAATCAAAAGCTCTGGTCATCAGTAAAAATTCTGCATTAAAATATGTATACATTTCAAGAATTAATTTTTCCAAAAAATTTCCAAAGGGGTTATCCTTTGCAAATTTACGAATTTGGTTGTATTTTCAATAAAACAAGTAATAATGGTCCGATTGAGATGAATGGTACCTTAATCAAAAGCTCTGGTCATTAGTAAAAATTCTGCATTAAAATATGTATACATTTCAAGAATTAATGTTTTCCAAAAAATTACCAAAGGGGTTAGCCTTTGCAAATTTACGAATTTGATTGTATCTTCAATAAAATAAGTAATAATGGTCCGATTGAGATGAATGATACCTTAATCAAAAGCTCCGGTCATCAGTATAAATTCTGCATTAAAATATGTATACATTTCAAAAATTAATTTTTTCCAAAACATTACCAAAAGGGTTAGCCTTTGCAAATTTACGAACTTGATTGTATCTTCAATAAAACAAGTAATAATGGTCCGATTGAGATGAATGATACCTAATTCGAAAGCTCTGGTCATCAGTATAAAATCTGCATTAAAATATGTATACATTTCAAAAATTAATGTTTTCCAAAAAATTACCAAAGGGGTTAGCCTTTGCAAATTTACGAATTTGATTGTATCTTTAATAAAACAAGTAATAATGGTCCGATTGACATGAATGATACCATAATCAAAAGCTCTGGTCATCAGTAAAAATTCTTTATTAAAATATGTATACATTTCAAGAATTAATTTTTCCAAAAAATTTCCAAAGGGGTTATCCTTTGCAAATTTACGAATTTGGTTGTATTTTCAATAAAACAAGTAATAATGCTCCGATTGAGATGAATGATACCTTAATCAAAAGCTTTGGTCATCAGTATACATTCTGCATTAAAATATGTATACATTTCAAGAATTAATGTTTTCCAAAAAATTACCAAAGGGGTTATCCTTTGCAAATTTACGAATTTGATTGTATCTTCAATAAAATAAGTAATAATGGTCCGATTGAGATGAATGATACCTTAATCCAAAGCTCTGGTCATCAGTATAAATTCTGCATTAAAATATGTATACATTTCAAAAATTAATTTTTTCCAAAACATTACCAAAAGGGTTAGCCTTTGCAAATTTACGAACTTGATTATATCTTCAATAAAACAAGTAATAATGGTCCGATTGAGATGAATGATACCTAATTCGAAAGCTCTGGTCATCAGTATAAAATCTGCATTAAAATATGTATACATTTCAAAAATTAATGTTTTCCAAAAAATTACCAAAGGGGTTAGCCTTTGCAAATTTACGAATTTGATTGTATCTTTAATAAAACAAGTAATAATGGTCCGATAGACATGAATGATACCATAATCAAAAGCTCTGGTCATCAGTAAAAATTCTGCATTAAAATATGTATACATTTCAAGAATTATTTTTTCCAAAAAATTTCCAAAGGGGTTATCCTTTGCAAATTTACGAATTTGATTGTATTTTCAATAAAACAAGTAATAATGCTCCGATTGAGATGAATGATACCTTAATCAAAAGCTCTGGTCATCAGTATACATTCTGCATTAAAATATGTATACATTTCAAGAATTAATTTTTCCAAAAAATTACCAAAGGGGTTAGCCTTTGCAAATTTACGAATTTGATTGTATCTTCAATAAAACAAGTAATAATGGTCCGATTGAGATGAATGATACCTAATTCGAAAGCTCTGGTCATCAGTATAAAATCTGCATTAAAATATGTATACATTTCAAAAATTAATGTTTTCCAAAAAATTACCAAAGGGGTTAGCCTTTGCAAATTTACGAATTTGATTGTATCTTCAATAAAACAAGTAATAATGGTCCGATTGAGATGAATGGTACCTTAATCAAAAGCTCTGGTCATCAGTAAAAATTCTGCATTAAAATATGTATACATTTCAAGAATTAATTTTTCCAAAAAATTTCCAAAGGGGTTATCCTTTGCAAATTTACGAATTTGGTTGTATTTTCAATAAAACAAGTAATAATGCTCCGATTGAGATGAATGATACCTAATTCGAAAGCTCTGGTCATCAGTAAAAATTCTGCATTAAAATATGTATACATTTCAAGAATTAATTTTTCCAAAAAATTTCCAAAGGGGTTATCCTTTGCAAATTTACGAATTTGGTTGTATTTTCAATAAAACAAGTAATAATGGTCCGATTGACATGAATGATACCTTAATCAAAAGCTTTGGTCATCAGTATAAATTCTGCATTATAATATGTATACATTTCAATAATTAATTTTTTCCAAAAAATTACCAAAGGGGTTAGCCTTTGCAAATTTACGAATTTGATTGTATCTTCAATAAAACAAGTAATAATGGTCCGATTGAGATGAATGGTACCTTAATCAAAAGCCAGATTAAGTACCTTAATCTGGTCATCAGTATACATTCTGCATTAAAATATGAATAAATTTCAAAAATTACAAAGGGGCTAGCCTGCTCGATTTACTAAAACTTTGTCTACTATTAACTTTCATTTGTTATATTATTGTTATCTCCATATTAAAAATCATAGAAATAATTTTAAGGTTAAATTCTTAAAATTGAAACTATGCCACAATGCGTTAAGTTTATTTACAAATGTACTTAAGTCACGTTTGCTATGTTTAATATAAAAAAATGTGTGCCGACTAGACGAATAAAGAAATGTCAATACGAGACGGATAAAATGCCGCCAATTAAAAACATAAAAAATTGCAACCATTCGATGTCGTAATTTTTTTTTTTTTTTTGTTTTGTAAAAAGATCTGTCAAATTAAAATAAAATGAAAAGAATTCGAATTCCTTTTGCGGATGTTTGTATATAACTAATATGTATTCTCAACTGGCAAACTGGCATATATATATTGTTGTTCGTTTTATATTATTACATTTTTTTTATTATGGTTAGCTTATAACATTTCTCCAGCAATTTATGTCAGCATTTTTATTCGCTTTATTATGTATGTAGATTCGAGCACAAAATAATTTTCTTTTAAGCATTTTTATGTTTCAAAAGAAATTCCAATTCTATGTATATGATACATTCGAAATCAGTGTCTTTTAATCGATGTAACGCGGAATATCTGTGTAACCGTACATTTTATTACTTTTGAAATTTCGTCTAGACAACAATAAGAAGCCAAGAGCATTCTCTGCTACGAGTAGCGGGATACAGTCAACGAAGACGAGAATAAAGCTAAGCCCAGCAAAGATTCGGCAACAAAAATATTAGGCAACAATCTAACAGAAGTAAAAGAAAAGGATTTAAGCCATCAATGGCTGATCTCAAACATCATTTTAACCGATGCATTAGTGAATCGGCAGCGTGCTCCAAGAAGCAGCTCCTACATTTCGATAAAGAGTGTAAGTGGTATAAATGCAGGCATCGCTTTAGGCATTACAGAATTGTATTTGAGTTCACGCATGAACAATAAGACAGAAAAAGAGAGTTCAAGATTTTAAATTGATCAACCAAGTTTGATTATTGATATTGATGCCAGCTTAAGATTTTGGGAAACAGAAGAAGTGCAAGAAGAAAGAACTTTGACACAAAGAGAAGAATTGTGTTAAAAAATACAAGGGAACAGTTGCAAAAGCACTTAACAAAAAATATATAGTATGCTTATTTTTTCGCGATAGCTTTGAAAGTCTTTAAAGTCTTTGGAAATAAAGCGGTCTAGGTACAACTACGAAGGTACGAGTCGTTTATGACGATCGACTGTGACACTAAATGGAATATCTCTGAACAATGAATTGCCTCTTAGACCAACGAATACAGTTAAAAGAAAGGATGCTCCAATAAAAACAGTAAGTTGATGTTAAATGGCTCTTTAATGGTTGCTGAGCAGATAGAAACAATATGATTTTCTATCGTAATGGAAACCCAAGCACAGTCATTTAATAGGACCGACTCTTAAATAGTGCTAAATTGGCTATCCTTTCACCTTGAAGATGAAAAACCTCCGTAGCAAATCGAATCGCAAAAGTATTAGAACCTACCAACACCGATATAAGTAGGTCGCACGTAGAATCAGCCAGTTATCCTGCTGAGTGTGGCTCTAGAGAACTGATGGCATCGGAATTGAAAGAATTGTTGCATCGATTTGTTAAAAACACGAGTATGATGACGAAAATTCCTCGAAATGTAAATATTCAAAATCCGAGTACGTGCCAATGCAGATTTACCTTTTGGAGCTTGACATCTGATTTTACTAGCGTCTAAGTACAAACTGGCCAAATTTACTAACAGAATTTACATACTGGTTCAACGTTGCTCATCAACATTTTGAAACAAAGGTGATACCTATATAAAAATGCAAGGACGCTATCAAACGTGTTACAAATCCTTATACGAGATCCAGCCGATTTAACATTTTCTAAGTCATTTCTGGAAAATGGCGTTGATTATGTTAAATCTTAATAGATAAAGTCGTCCAGATTCAGAGGAGCTAAGCAGATAGTTATTTGGTAGTGCTCGTATGCATAATAAGCTGTACACTTAGTGTTGACCAATTATGCATTGACATTTTTCTGCCCGTTACAAGGTGGTTTTAGTTCAAACGTGGTATTTTTAAAACAATTCATATCGATGATGGCAGCTTGAGAATTAAGATAAATTACAAGAATTATGGCATCTCAACAATACAACAATATCCGGTGGAAAAATTCAAGCGGCTACCCCACACTTTAAAAGCATTTGAAAAACTGCACTGAAGTTGATGAAGTATCACTTAAGAAGAGTTATTGATGATTTAGTGCTTATCTGTTAGGGATTACTGACTTTTTTGGTGAAAATAAAAGGAATGCTAAATATTCAACTACTATGTCAGTAAAATAATAAAATTGATCCTCTGACACCGAGTTTTTAATTGTACATCTCTTTACACTCATTCTGATGGCATTTCTGCCACTTTTCCGATGGCATTAAATGAGTCAGCACTTTAAGCAGAGGTTGAGAACAAGTTTTTATTGTGACAGTGTGCAAGAAAAAGAAAAGGATGAAAATATCCTTTTTATATGTATATCTTTTTTCATTTGGTTAGATTTCGGTTGTATTAATTTGCGTAGTATTAATTTAAAATATAAGTTGTTCATCTGGCATAGTTATCTGTGGTTATACTATAAATAAAATAATAAAATTGTTTAGTAATCATTTTATAAAAATTAAAGAAGTTAATCCGGTTGAGTGTTATTTATTTAACCGCTACGAGATTTAAGAATTCTTCTCCATCTCGAGTTTTAGCATACGATCCAAAGCAGTTTTGCACAATTTCACCGGTCTTTATGGTTGCATATTTTAAATTTTTTACTTGCCGTTTATTTCCAAAATTATCAGGTTTATATACACCTGAGCACTTGTTTTGTGCTTAAAATTTGTTTATATTATAACTGAATTTGTTAAATTTATACATTTTGACATTTTTATTGAGGTTAAGCTCCTTGGCTAGTCTCCATCACTGGTTACATAGGTACTATTTTATGTTTTATTCAGATTAAATCATCAGTAGGTCAGCATACTGTGCATCTTCGCATTTATATGTTTAGTAATATGCTCTCCATGCATCACTGCGTGATTATGTCATTCTTTATTTGCCATGGAGCATGAACTATACAACGTATATCACTTTGTTTTGAAAGGTACACGGAAAGAAATGAAATTGATCTGTATGATTTTCTATCGTTCCATTATTTATTGAACCAATATCATTTCTGCTATTTTCCCCTGTCTTGGTACATGTTTTCACTAAAATTATTCTGACATCTCTTTAATGACTTGCCATGTTATCACTCATATCCTGAAGCGTTTTTGAATTTTAGATTGTTGATTTTAGTTTTTTGTTTTTTTCAGTGGTACAGCCTTTATATCCAGAAAATCATGTCTTCTCGTCATATTGCACACTTTTCTAAAAGTTTTTTGTGTATACCAAATATATCAGCTTTTTCTTTTATACTTCTGGCCCATTTCCCACCGTTGGTTTTGATTGGAAAAATTTTAATTTTTGGCCGTTTTATTTGCTTTGCAAAGTACAAAGAAATGTTTCTATTGTTTCTTTTTTAACTTCCTTAATAAGTACCTTAAGTCAGTTACACAATCGGTTTGTGATTCTTTCCCTGCTTCTCTTTTTTCCTGCTCTTTTTTTGATTCTTATTAACTACCATGTTTTCTGTGATATCGTTTTCATTTCTTGAGTTTACTTTACTTACCCGATAACAGCCTACCCACTGTAACGCATTTAGGCATCTTAGTAGTGGTTGCTTCCCCAGCACATTTAACATACCTTGTCTTTCGCATACAGAATTTGTGTATATGGTTAAAACCTTAGAATTTTTTGCACTGTGAAACTTCAAAGCTCTTTTAATTAATTGCTTCTATTTTTACTCTCAAGGTGAGTATGCCAAGTTATGTTGTAAATATTTTGAATGTTTTTGGAGCTATACCAAATGGCAGCATAAAGAAGAGAAATCCTCCTTTTGTCACAGTTTCTCGACTTTTCTTAATGAGTCCTTTGATGTTTCCGGTGGTCGTAGTTTTTCTTTTGGTTGTACCTGCGACTGTATCGCTGTTTGGTGTTCCAGCTCTTCTCGCTCTAGAGGGAACTCTGCTTTAATTTCTTGTTCCTTTTATTTGGCTTATTTCTCTCAATGGTTCTGTTGATTTCCCATAAAAAATGTGATTTTCGGTTTCGTAAGTTAGTCTCCCAAATGTTCTTGATCAGTTCAGGGTTCGAATCTGTGATTTCATTGATTTCTATATTCTTCTTGCGATTTTAGTGCTCCTCTTTGAGTTTTTATGAGTTATTATCTAGTTCTGGCTTTCATTTCTCTTAGTTTTTGTTTCTAATTTTCTTATTCTAAGTGATATTGTCCTTTTATTTAACGCTACTGGAAGAAGTCTGATCAACTAAGGAGTTGCTTTTTCTACCTTTTGGAGGTGATCTCAATGTTTTTGATTTTTTTTAAACAGATTAGTAGTTTCCTGATTTTGCAATAGGATGGCCCTCCTAGAATCCATAGATACTGTCTCGATAGATATAATAAAAGGTTGTCAATCTCGTCCTATTTAAGCACGTGAACAAGAACCAAGCAACTATACTTTAAATTTGTTTAGATACATTTTGGCAGAACTTTTACCTGCTAATATTTGAAACATCCACATTTCAATTTTAATCTTTATATGAGGAAGCTTTTGTATTTGCTGAAATTCAGTCATGGAACCTTCTTTGGCAAAAAAATATGTTTATAGCATTCTGATTCTAAGTATTAGATTTAAACAGCGTCAAGAAAATGTCAAAATGAAGATTATAAAGAAATGGATACGATATTATGCAATTTTTGTTAGAGCCAAATGTTGTTAACCTTTTTTAGTACTATTGATTTTCTAGCAAGAATATTTGCAATTGCACTATTTTGTCATAAATGTGTATGTGTTTGTAGCTGTTTTACACCTAAAAATGAAATGCAATAATAACATAATCAATAACTAAGGCGTTAATTGCCACAAATGGTAGCCATTTCTGTGCATTTTCCTGATTTTTTTGCATGCATCAACAAAGCTGTTTTTGAAAATTGAATGAAATTAGAAATTCGGTATGTATAGCCCATTTACAATTATATGCTAAAAATTTATCACCGAAATGTATATATTTATATATCATAATAAAAATACACATAGTACTACCATCATAAGAAAAAAACCATTTAATGAGAAAAAACTCATTGATGTTCCAGATGTCGGGTCGATAAAATATCGTCAAAATTGAGTATAAATATATGACATTTAGGCGAATATACATATACAAATATTTTGATTATTTCAAAACGATACCAGTAGCGACATCTAGCACGTCAATGGGCTACATATCATGGTAGTACTATGTGTATTTTTATTATGTATATATATATATATATATATATATATATATATATATATATATATATATATATATATTTAAGTGGTAACTTAACTGCAGGACCACTAAAGAATTTTTTATTCAAAAAATGTTTCCCAACCCTGATCTATTATCCATCTTACATAAACATATAAATTCGTCGTACTGTTGTTACTAGACGTTTGGCGATTTTGCTTTACATTCGCTTGCTTATCTCTTATCAGATTGTGGATTTTTCACTAAATGATTGATTGATTGATTGATTAGAGTGTACGGCCAAGGACGAACCAGGAACTCCCGGAATGCCGGGCACCACCGTACACCCGTGTTACATATAACAAAACCGAAGGAATGGAAGGAATATTAGTTGAGACAGACTCGACCCGGTTACTGACACCTAAGCGATCGATAGTTAGTGTTTTTTTTTTGTGGTGTAAGGAAGGAAGGGCATGTTAGTAATGACAGATTTGACCCGGTTTTCCGGAAGCCAATATTCAACTAATGTTAGCACAAGACAATCACAATTTTGACGAGCTGCTCTGCATTATTTTATCAACTGCAGTATGCCCCCATTCAAGTGTATCAGCAAACGTTTCCTAAAAGTAAAATCTATTAATGAAATAACCGCTCTTAGCCGTATGCTGTAATAAATTGAATTAGTTTTCATCTGAAATGATAAATTAATTAATTTGTAATATAATAAACTAATAATATCATAATTTAATTTCTGCAAGCCGTAGACTGTAATAAACTGGATTAGTTTTCCCTGAAAATACAAATATATTGATTTGTCTCATAATAATAATATATTAATGAAATATAAATAAATAAATACCTAAGTACATAAATATACAAAAATATAAATATATAAATACATAAATACATAAATATATAAATATATAAATATATAAATACATAAATATATAAATACATAAATATATAAATACATAAATACATAAATATATAAATATATAAATATATAAATATATAAATATATAAATATATAAATATATAAATACATAAATATATAAATATATAAATATATAAATACATAAATATATAAATATATAAATATATAAATATATAAATATATAAATATATAAATATATAAATATATAAATATATAAATACATAAATATATAAATATATAAATATATAAATATATAAATATATAAATACATAAATATATAAATATATAAATATATAAATATATAAATATATAAATACATAAATACATAAATATATAAATATATAAATATATAAATATATAAATATATAAATATATAAATATATAAATACATAAATACATAAATACATAAATATATAAATATATAAATACATAAATACATAAATATATAAATATATAAATACATAAATATATAAATATATAAATATATAAATATATAAATATATAAATATATAAATATATAAATATATAAATACATAAATACATAAATATATAAATATATAAATATATAAATACATAAATATATAAATACATAAATATATAAATATATAAATATATAAATATATAAATATATAAATATATAAATATATAAATATATAAATATATAAATATATAAATATATAAATATATAAATATATAAATATATAAATATATAAATATATAAATACATAAATATATAAATACATAAATACATAAATATATAAATATATAAATATATAAATATATAAATATATAAATATATAAATACATAAATACATAAATACATAAATATATAAATATATAAATATATAAATATATAAATATATAAATACATAAATATATAAATCTATAAATATATAAATACATAAATATATAAATACATAAATATATAAATATATAAATATATAAATATATAAATACATAAATATATAAATATATAAATATATAAATATATAAATATATAAATATATAAATATATAAATATATAAATACATAAATATATAAATATATAAATATATAAATATATAAATACATAAATACATAAATATATAAATATATAAATATATAAATATATCAATATATAAATACATAAATATATAAATATATAAATATATAAATATATAAATATATAAATACATAAATACATAAATATATAAATATATAAATATATAAATATATAAATATATAAATACATAAATATATAAATATATAAATATATAAATATATAAATATATAAATATATAAATATATAAATATATAAATATATAAATATATAAATATATAAATATATAAATATATAAATACATAAATATATAAATATATAAATATATAAATATATAAATATATAAATATATAAATATATAAATACATAAATACATAAATACATAAATATATAAATATATAAATATATAAATACATAAATATATAAATACATAAATATATAAATATATAAATACATAAATATATAAATATATAAATATATAAATATATAAATACATAAAAATATAAATATATAAATATATAAATACATAAATATATAAATATATAAATATATAAATACATAAATATATAAATATATAAATACATAAATATATAAATATATAAATACATAAATATATAAATACATAAATACATAAATATATAAATATATAAATATATAAATACATAAATATATAAATATATAAATACATAAATACATAAATATATAAATATATAAATATATAAATACATAAATACATAAATATATAAATATATAAATATATAAATATATAAATATATAAATATATAAATACATAAATATATAAATATATAAATATATAAATACATAAATATATAAATACATAAATATATAAATATATAAATATATAAATACATAAATATATAAATACATAAATATATAAATATATAAATACATAAATATATAAATATATAAATATATAAATATATAAATATATAAATATATAAATATATAAATATATAAATATATAAATATATAAATATATAAATATATAAATATATAAATATATAAATATATAAATATATAAATATATAAATACATAAATATATAAATACATAAATATATAAATATATAAATATATAAATATATAAATATATAAATATATAAATATATAAATATATAAATACATAAATATATAAATATATAAATACATAAATACATAAATATATAAATATATAAATATATAAATATATAAATACATAAATATATAAATATATAAATATATAAATACATAAATATATAAATATATAAATACATAAATATATAAATATATAAATACATAAATACATAAATATATAAATATATAAATATATAAATATATAAATATATAAATATATAAATACATAAATATATAAATATATAAATACATAAATATATAAATACATAAATACATAAATACATAAATATATAAATATATAAATACATAAATATATAAATACATAAATACATAAATATATAAATATATAAATATATAAATATATAAATATATAAATATATAAATATATAAATACATAAATATATAAATATATAAATATATAAATATATAAATATATAAATATATAAATATATAAATATATAAATATATAAATATATAAATATATAAATATATAAATATATAAATATATAAATATATAAATATATAAATATATAAATATATAAATATATAAATATATAAATATATAAATATATAAATATATAAATATATAAATATATAAATACATAAATATATAAATATATAAATACATAAATATATAAATATATAAATATATAAATACATAAATATATAAATATATAAATATATAAATATATAAATATATAAATATATAAATACATAAATACATAAATATATAAATATATAAATATATAAATACATAAATATATAAATACATAAATATATAAATATATAAATATATAAATATATAAATATATAAATATATAAATATATAAATATATAAATATATAAATATATAAATATATAAATATATAAATATATAAATACATAAATATATAAATATATAAATATATAAATATATAAATATATAAATACATAAATACATAAATACATAAATACATAAATATATAAATATATAAATATATAAATATATAAATATATAAATATATAAATACATAAATACATAAATATATAAATATATAAATATATAAATATATAAATACATAAATACATAAATATATAAATCTATAAATATATAAATACATAAATATATAAATACATAAATATATAAATATATAAATATATAAATATATAAATACATAAATATATAAATATATAAATATATAAATATATAAATATATAAATATATAAATATATAAATATATAAATATATAAATACATAAATACATAAATATATAAATATATAAATATATAAATACATAAATATATAAATACATAAATATATAAATATATAAATATATCAATATATAAATACATAAATATATAAATACATAAGTATATAAATATATAAATATATAAATACATAAATACATAAATATATAAATATATAAATATATAAATATATAAATATATAAATATATAAATATATAAATATATAAATATATAAATATATAAATATATAAATATATAAATATATAAATATATAAATATATAAATATATAAATATATAAATATATAAATACATAAATATATAAATATATAAATATATAAATACATAAATACATAAATATATAAATATATAAATATATAAATATATAAATATATAAATATATAAATACATAAATACATAAATATATAAATATATAAATATATAAATATATAAATACATAAATATATAAATATATAAATATATAAATACATAAATATATAAATATATAAATACATAAATACATAAATATATAAATATATAAATACATAAATATATAAATATATAAATATATAAATACATAAAAATATAAATATATAAATATATAAATATATAAATATATAAATATATAAATATATAAATATATAAATATATAAATACATAAATATATAAATATATAAATACATAAATATATAAATATATAAATACATAAATATATAAATACATAAATATATAAATATATAAATATATAAATATATAAATATATAAATATATAAATATATAAATATATAAATACATAAATACATAAATATATAAATATATAAATATATAAATATATGAATACATAAATATATAAATATATAAATATATAAATATATAAATATATAAATACATAAATATATAAATATATAAATATATAAATATATAAATACATAAATATATAAATATATAAATATATAAATATATAAATATATAAATATATAAATACATAAATATATAAATACATAAATATATAAATATATAAATACATAAATATATAAATATATAAATATATAAATATATAAATATATACATATATAAATATATAAATATATAAATATATAAATACATAAATATATAAATACATAAATATATAAATATATAAATATATAAATATATAAATATATAAATATATAAATACATAAATATATAAATATATAAATATATAAATACATAAATACATAAATATATAAATATATAAATATATAAATATATAAATACATAAATATATAAATACATAAATACATAAATATATAAATATATAAATATATAAATATATAAATATATAAATATATAAATATATAAATATATAAATACATAAATATATAAATATATAAATATATAAATATATAAATATATAAATATATAAATATATAAATATATAAATATATAAATATATAAATATATAAATATATAAATATATAAATATATAAATATATAAATATATAAATATATAAATATATAAATATATAAATATATAAATATATAAATATATAAATATATAAATATATAAATATATAAATACATAAATATATAAATATATAAATACATAAATATATAAATATATAAATATATAAATACATAAATATATAAATATATAAATATATAAATATATAAATATATAAATATATAAATACATAAATACATAAATATATAAATATATAAATATATAAATACATAAATATATAAATACATAAATATATAAATATATAAATATATAAATATATAAATATATAAATATATAAATATATAAATATATAAATATATAAATATATAAATATATAAATATATAAATATATAAATATATAAATACATAAATATATAAATATATAAATATATAAATATATAAATATATAAATACATAAATACATAAATACATAAATACATAAATATATAAATATATAAATATATAAATATATAAATATATAAATATATAAATACATAAATACATAAATATATAAATATATAAATATATAAATATATAAATACATAAATACATAAATATATAAATCTATAAATATATAAATACATAAATATATAAATACATAAATATATAAATATATAAATATATAAATATATAAATACATAAATATATAAATATATAAATATATAAATATATAAATATATAAATATATAAATATATAAATATATAAATATATAAATACATAAATACATAAATATATAAATATATAAATATATAAATACATAAATATATAAATACATAAATATATAAATATATAAATATATCAATATATAAATACATAAATATATAAATACATAAGTATATAAATATATAAATATATAAATACATAAATACATAAATATATAAATATATAAATATATAAATATATAAATATATAAATATATAAATATATAAATATATAAATATATAAATATATAAATATATAAATATATAAATATATAAATATATAAATATATAAATATATAAATATATAAATATATAAATACATAAATATATAAATATATAAATATATAAATACATAAATACATAAATATATAAATATATAAATATATAAATATATAAATATATAAATATATAAATACATAAATACATAAATATATAAATATATAAATATATAAATATATAAATACATAAATATATAAATATATAAATATATAAATACATAAATATATAAATATATAAATACATAAATACATAAATATATAAATATATAAATACATAAATATATAAATATATAAATATATAAATACATAAAAATATAAATATATAAATATATAAATATATAAATATATAAATATATAAATATATAAATATATAAATATATAAATACATAAATATATAAATATATAAATACATAAATATATAAATATATAAATACATAAATATATAAATACATAAATATATAAATATATAAATATATAAATATATAAATATATAAATATATAAATATATAAATATATAAATACATAAATACATAAATATATAAATATATAAATATATAAATATATGAATACATAAATATATAAATATATAAATATATAAATATATAAATATATAAATACATAAATATATAAATATATAAATATATAAATATATAAATACATAAATATATAAATATATAAATATATAAATATATAAATATATAAATATATAAATACATAAATATATAAATACATAAATATATAAATATATAAATACATAAATATATAAATATATAAATATATAAATATATAAATATATACATATATAAATATATAAATATATAAATATATAAATACATAAATATATAAATACATAAATATATAAATATATAAATATATAAATATATAAATATATAAATATATAAATACATAAATATATAAATATATAAATATATAAATACATAAATACATAAATATATAAATATATAAATATATAAATATATAAATATATAAATATATAAATATATAAATACATAAATACATAAATATATAAATACATAAATATATAAATATATAAATACATAAATATATAAATACATAAATATATAAATATATAAATACATAAATACATAAATATATAAATATATAAATATATAAATATATAAATATATAAATATATAAATATATAAATATATAAATATATAAATATATAAATACATAAACACATAAATATATAAATACATAAATACATAAATACATAAAAACATAAATATATAAAACATATAAACATATACACACATACATACATATGTACATACACATATTCATATACACATACATACATACATACACACATACATACATATATGCAATGGTTTTACAAAAAATGCAAACAGACAAACCGGTAACTTATACCGATTCAGTCTGTGTTTGTTAATCTCCAAACAAAAATCACATTTTTACTCCTTAGTACAAAGTCCGGAAAATGTTCCTCAATAAAACACCTTAAAACATTCTATCCAAATTGCACACTTACACACACACGTCTGTCCCAACGGTGCAACAACGACTTTACAAATCGCATAACAACAAAATAAAATACAAAATAAAATACATATATACACTATCACCGTGTTAATCAAGGAACAAGTATATAAATATACTCATCCATAAAATAAAAACCGAACAACGGTATATCTATCCCGTATTAAACAACGTATATAAAAAAGACACATATACACATAAGTATATTAATTCGTATAAATTCGTTTTTTTTTTTCAATGACGACACTATCAACACAATATTATTTCCTACCAGCACAAACCAAACTATATACCCGAAGTTAAACACGTGCATAAAAATTTAAAATTAATAATAAAAAAAAAAAAAAAAAAAAAAAAAAAAAAAAAAAAAAAAAAAAAAAAAAAATGCTCATTAGTATGATGCCTTAAATCATTGATACCTGGTCTCTGGGAAATCGACAGAGACTCCAATCCTCTTCACTACTTCCACTAAATTAAAATTACATAATATTGTGATTAAAGTTAAAACATATTGTCTTTAATCACAATACACCAAAATCAAATTTTTAAGTAAATATATTTTCATTTCATTCCATTTTTTATTATTTATTTTTTATTAAATTCACACAAACACATGCAATCACATTTTTGTCTATTACATAATACATTATATATTATATACAAATCCTTATATACAACAAAAAAATTTACACAACACAAAGAAAACAAAATAAAGTTAATTTTGATTTTAAAAATAAAAAATGAAGAGACCGGAAAAAACACGTCCGATCTCTTCAACGATCAACGATCGACCAGATTGTGGATTTTTCACTAAATGTAAGCAAATATTTTCATTTTTCCTTTTGTGTTTAACTTTTATTTCTGTTTAGTCATCAGTTATCATCGTTGTCCCGTGGAATTAACAAAAAAAAATTAATTCGACGACACCAAAAATAAACCGGAAGAACTATATATAGACGGAAGGTGCGATGCGATGTATATATAAGAATATTAGCTTGCAAGGTTAATTTTTGGTTACGCGAAGGGTGCGAGTAGGATGATTTATTTTTATATACGAAGTGGTACATTTTCTTGTATATTGCCAGTAAATTTTTTTTATAAATCTATCAATATTTAATTAAGACTAATTTGTAATGTGTACATCGTAATTTATGAAATGTGGTGGTTGGTGTAATTTAATGGAAAATTATGGAGATTTTAATAAATGATTTAGATAATATCCCCATAATCACAACTTTGAATATATCGTGGTTTGGTAACGGTGAAGACGATATGCCATGGAAAAATAACACTTGTACAATTAATTAGATCTTAGGTTTTCTTAACATACGTAAACCAATCGTTTTTGAAATGCAGAACTTAAATACTATGCTGATAAAGTATAACTGTATGTGTCAATTAATATGCATTTATATTTTGATATATTAATAAAGTTAACCATGACGAAAGTTTTGTTTTCCCTTTCAACGATATATTTAGACCCACAAAAAACCAAAGGGACTATTTTTTGCAAAATTTTATAGTAAAATTCATCTTAAGTTCATATGAAAAAATGCCTTGTAACATTTTTGTGTAACTATATTTAGTAAACATTGTTAATATAATTTTAGTGGTATTAAAACCAGGTAATGATTTTTATTTTTTATGTATAATGACATTTAGATGCCTAATTTTAATGGTTCGATTTCATTTTAGTTCATTTAACCTCTACATATTATTGCAACTTATCATCGAAGGCAATATACCTTTACAATATGAACTGAATGCCGCTAGAGAATGGGCTATCTTGATTTCAAATTACTCTATCTAATACAATGGGAACAGAACTAAACTACATATTTTATGTAGTTTAGTTATTGTATTGTACTCGGTTTCCAGCATCCTGCTACATATCTTGTATGAGTTCAATTAATTACTTTAGGATGCCCATTTAACAAAGTATCTGCGATATTGAGTTCCTACTTATCGTATCAAATGCGCATTTGAAATCAAATGAGCAGGTAAAGTGGGGAATTCCATTCATTATAAATTGTTCAGTAATGATTCGAATTAAATTGATGAGATCAGTGCAACTTTTTCTTGGTTTAAAATCAGCTTGTTCATTTCCAAATTTTATCTCGATGGATCTCACCAGTAATATTCCGCCAAGAATGATCATTCCAAATATATTTATTGTTATTTATTGAGTACAAAGACACCTCACAATTTTTTGCTTTTCCTTGGGTCGACTTTCTTAGGGTTCGAAATTGTCAAACCCGCTTTCCATTTTACTGGAATTGTGCCAACATGTTCTACTTAATCGAATTAAAAGAACCGCCTGCTACACGTCTCTTTCAAGCTTCTCAACAAAGTCCGTAATGAAACACTAATTCTTTATATGTAAAGACTTCGGTGCCCATAACAAGACGTAAGTGAAATTTCGCAGCCTTTACGTCTTATTTCCTCTTCATAAAGTCCACCGAAATGCGGGGACCGTGGTGGTGCAAAAGTCCATTGAATTTTGTCGTCTTGACAAATTCAGTATACCTTGCTACAAGTTGGAGTCTTGAAGAAGTTGGTACAACTGGTTTACCTCAGAATTTGCTCCTACAAAGTTTGTCCCATAATGAGAGAAAACCTTCTTACACAAACCTCTCGTAGCAGTAAAACGTCTGAATGCTGACCCAGGAAGGCTGCTGATGACAGATCTGCAGCAAGTTTCAAGTGGACGGCCTTTGTTGAGAAACAGACGAAAATGGAGAGGTATGTTTTGATCGGTGCTCGACCACGAATTCTTTGCGTAATGAAGAATGTACCACAAAAATCAAATCCAACGCAGTGGAATGGTGGCATTGCTTCAACTCGTTCGGTATGCTTCCCATTTGTTATACTATTGAACCTGGATTGACTCGGCGACATCGCTCGAAATACACGCTCGAAACACCTGAATTGCTACTTTTCTGCCATGGATTGGCCAAAACTACTCTCGAACCGTTGCCAATAATGCTTAAGGACCAATGTGAAAATATTTTCTGTGAAAATGAGTAAAGAGCATTTTGGTAAATGAATGGGAGGACGGAAACAATACAGGGTGTTTCGTCGAGTATGGCAGTAAGGAGAATTACAATCTGCCACCGACTCGTATAAGGCCACTTGCATCTAGAAAAAGTGACAAGCTGCTAAGTTGTTTTGCAGGACAGATGAAGTCCTTCTTTTGTAATCTCTTTTTCTCATTCCAAAAACATTCCGCTTGAACTAGACGAACGGTAATTTGTAAACCTTCGTTGAAGTCTTGGCTGTTCAAAGGCCCTATGATTTGTCCATCTTTTTTCTTGCGGCTATTGTTTATGAATCTGCTAGCATATGCCACCACTCTTAACAATTTTTTGTAATTAATTATGTATTTCATTCTTGAGAAGAAGTTATCTTCGCTTGTAGATACAGTTGTCAAAGCAGTGACTGCTTTATATTCGCAGTCTTTATAGTCAGCACCAAAGGATGTCCTCGCAGTCAGCCACGGAGCCTTTAGAAAATGTAACATTTGTGGGCCATTAAACCACAACTCGCATCGTATTAAATCAGCTGCCATTTTTTTCGAGAAACGACATCAGCTGGAAATTTTGTGTTGATTTTATATGATACCATTGTTGAGGGTTTGTTTCTTCTTGTATTTGTGCAACTCTGTCTGCCACAAAGGTTTTCCAGTGCGATGGCAACGCTTTAAGCCAATGGAGGACAATTGTTGAGTTCGTCCAATAAATGATATTACTGACAGGAAAATTCACAATATCCTTAACTTGTGACATTAGTTGAGCCAACAATAATGCTGCTGATAACGCCAATCGTGGTATGGTAGATTTATGTAGTGGTGCTACTCTAGAATTAGAGCATAAAAGTTATAAAGAACCGTCCGTTCGGTTGTGCATATCTTGTGTAGATTGCTGCACCATAAGCTGTCTCGCTTGCATCAGCGAACCCGTGAAGTTCAACACCGCCACTCGGAATACTATCGTCAAACAGAAATCGTAGAATGGATAATCGGTTCAAATCACATAGATTTATTCGGAATGTCTGCCAATATGTATGGTATTGCATTGGCAGACTCTCATTCTAATCCAACATTAGCTGCCACAACTTCTGCATAAATATATTACCCAAGACTACGACGAGAGATACTAATCTCAAAGGATCAAATATCAGTGCAATTTCGGAAATGACAACCCGTTTTGTCACTTTGGCTTGGTTGTAAATCTGTTTTACATAAAATTGAAAGACGTCTCTTTGCGGTTGCCAGAACATCCTAAATGACTTTATGTACTCGTCATTATCGAACTGCACTAATTCTTCACGATGTTTTAAAGGAATATCAGCAATAATATCTGGTCAATTGACACACCATTTTTGTAGCTCCATTCCGCACGTAGAAAGCACATTAATAATTGACGTTTTAACTTCAATGGGTGACTTTAAGGAGTTAGCCCCGGTTAATAGATCGTCGATATACACGTCGTATCGAATCGACAAAGCCTCTTCTCCAAATTATAAAACTGCACTGTTGGTTTATGAGTAAAGGGCAATTTCACTATAAATCTACCCAATTCATGTCTTTTGACATGTTTGACAAAATGTTTATCGCCTGGGTGATCCCTTGCAGTAATCACTTTGGAACATTCGGTTATTGAATCAATTCTCCAGAATCTCTCAATGGCCTCTTCGATCGTCGTGAATGATGTCAACAATGAAGCTGGTGTGCATGAAAAACGTCCTGATATAATCCAACCCAGGACAGTATTTTGAAGACATGGCAAATTGTCCCCTAATTTGATTTGACCGACTTTGAACAAATCGAAGAAAATTTCAACTCCAATTAAAAGGTTGATGTTTTGAGTTCTTGCAAAGATGGATCCGCACATCGTAGATTTTTTAGAATGGACCAGCCATTTGTATTGATCGGTATGGATGGAGCAACGTTCGTGGTTATATGTATAATCAATACCTCAAGATCACTAGTAAAATTGGTTACCATTGATCTTAGCTTAATGCATCCGCTGGAGGAAGATTGTATGGATGATGACCCAATTCTCTCAATTTCGACAGACACACGTTCCAGTGGAAGCCTTAGTTTGAATGCAAACGATTTACTCAACAAATTTATTTGAGACCCGGAATCCAATATTGCCCGTCCCACAATTGGTTGATTAAACTTGTCCAAGACTGGCACTAAAGCTGTTGTCAAGAACACGTGTGTACGTTCATGTTTGTTTTTAAAAGATGCACACGTAGTACCTGTGGACGGCATAGAAATGCTTGAAAAGAGTGCTGAAGATTTATCTTTACTTGACGTGGTATCTGCTGACAAACCTTGCATGATTCTGACGATGAAAACTTATCTACCAGATGGCCAGGTTGTAGACAATTCACACATAGCTCTCGAGAGTTCACTTGTTCACGTCGATCGTTAACTAACATCTTCATGAATGCAAAGCAGCGCATAATGGAATGTGATTGTTTATTGCACAGCACGCAATGGTACATTTTTTTGTATTGGCGTGATATGAACTCGGAAACTTGTAACCCAATTGTAATTTGGATTACATCTGATTTGGCGTATATGATGAAAGTTGCCCATGTGCAGAAGAACTTGATGATTTAGCGGCTAGCATCTTCAATTTTGCACATCGGCGTTTGATAAAATTGGAAATATCGTCGTAAGTTGCTATTCTGTCCACCGGAGACGCTTCACACTATTTCTCCTTTGTGTCAGAATCGAACTTGCTTGAGATCAAGAATACAATTAATACATCCCACTGTTCGGTTAGGTTGATTGAAGCGTTCCTTCAACATTTTTCTGGCAACTTCATAGTTCGATTCAGTAAAGTCTAACGCTTCTATAGCTTGAAATGCAGAATCGTTTACGGCGCGCTTTAAATACTAAAACTTTGCAATCACGCTCAAAGCAGCATTCGCATGGACCAACGAATCAAAGCACTCAATAAATTCTGACCATTTCATGATGTCACCGGAAAACGTAGTCAAAGCAATTTCCGGTAATTTCGAGCACAATCTTGGCAACTGATAGCTTTCTTCAGCTTTAGGAGTGCGTTGAAAAGATAATTGTTCCAACTTGTCTTCTAAGACTGGCCGAACCGAGTAATACAGATTTTCGATTGTCGGTCGATTTACAGCTGCATCCGATTCGCCCTCAGCGTCTAGACGCACTTGTGCAAATGTCGCTCCTTTAATAGAATTCTGTATCCACATGGTATGACGCGGAAGTAATTCCAGATACGCCGAAACACCATTTTTTGCTCGTTTAAGAAGGGCCATAATGCATTTTACTTGAATAAACTGTTTTGTAAGAAACGATAAAATCCGAAAATCAGTCAATTATCATACTTTGTATTTCTCACGCGAATCAAGACTGGAAAAAAGAATACCGTGCATATATAAATAAAACATTTTATAACATTTGGCTGGCTTATCTGAAATTGTCTAGTTATTGGTAATTAGTTAGAATACAGACTCTAAACCTAAGGGTTGTCTTAACTTAAGGGTTCTAACCTAAGGGTTACATATTTTTTTCCTTCTGAGTGCAACAATCCATTTCCTTTGATTTCTTATATTTATAAAACAGCGGTAGAATTAAATGCTGCTCCGCGTTTTTTGTCAATAAATTGCAATTCGGCACACAACAAAAACTAACCAATTCTTTGAAATAAATATTGTATAATTTCCAATACAAAATTTACTTTTTGGATTTGTGTATACCTTCCACACTATCTGATGGCGATCACTTGAACTGAAAACAATGAAAAATCAAACTTCTATAAAAAAAACAATACACAAAAGCCTACTCTTTAGATTGATTGATTGATTTAGAATGTACGACGAAGGACTAACCAGGATCTCCCGGATATTTGGCCAGGCCCACCGTACACCCGTTTTACATTAACTTGGAAGGATGAGGCAGGATATTAGTTTAATTATTAAGATCGACCCGGTTACAGACACCATGGCGGCAAATAGTTAGTAAATTTTTGTTGGGGTAGGGAAAGGAAAGGTTTATCAGTAATGACAGAATTGGTCCGGTTTCCCGGTAGCCAATATTCGAACTACTGTAAGCGTAAGACAATCATAATTTTACTAAACTGCTCTGCATTCTAGAATCTCTTGCCAGCAACTCCAGTGTGCCATCATTCATCTGTAATCTGCAGAGGTTTCCTGAAAACAAAATCTATTAATGAACTAATTGCTCTTAGCCATAGGCTGTAAGAAATAGAATTATTTTTTAATCTGAAATTACAAATTAATTAATTATTAATATAATAACATAATTATACAATAATATAATTTCTACGAGCTATATGCTGTAATAAATTGTGTTAGTTTTTGCCCGAAAATTACTTATGACTCTAAAAATATTACTTAATTAATTCATAGTATAATATAAAATTTCTGCAAGCCGCAGGCTGTAATAAATTGGACTATTAGTTTTTGCCTAAAATGTACAATTAATTAATTTACTACATTCATAAAAATATAAAATTATAAAAATTATAAAATAATATAAATTAAATTTTATAAAATTTGATTACAAATCAATTGAATTTACCGCTCTACGACAAATACGTCATATAGTCGCCGAAAACCTAATTTATATACACTTTATATTTGACACAAAACTTTAAAATTTATACAAATTAGATTTTTAACAAGAATTGATTAAACATTAGAAATGAATTGACTGATCGTTTTACTACAAATACGTCATATAGTCGCCGAAAACCTAATTTATATACCTAATAGTAAAATGCATCAGAATGATATCAAAATAACAAACAATACGATATTATGAAAAGCAACTAAAGAAGCCAACAAAAATTGGAGTTTGAAAAAAAAATGGAGAACATCATTCATGAAGCCCCTACCAGCGTAACAACTATTTTGATAAAATCTTAACAACTGATGAAGCACAGATTGATTGATTGGTTTGTTGATAAGACTGTTAGACCAAGCTCTGGGCAAGTGTGCCTGTCAACGCCGATCCCACTCCCGAACCCCCCCCCCCCACATTAAACAAACGGCAGGATAAGAGGGACTTTCTTATACCTATATTCATACAAATATACTTCCATGCATGATAGAAACGGCCCGGTTTCAGCCATCTCATGATCACCACGACACAATTCGACTCCACTGGAATTTGTAGAGTAGGGAAGTCAAGGTATGTCAGTAATTATATAATTGGTCCGGTTTCCCGCCAGCCAACACTCAAACGACTGCCAGCGCAAGACAATCGCAACCTAAACGAACCGCTTTGCTTCTTGTCATCCTTCATCAGCAACTCCCATGTGCCACCTTTCAACTGTAATCTGCAAAAAGGTCCCCTTATGGAGTATGTAAATGTTACTTAAATTATTATGTTTCATTTTAAAAGGAGTATAAGACAAGTTCCCAATTGTCATGCAAACTCGATTTGGGAAAATCTACACCTAACATTTTACTTAATTTTTAATTAGATTAAGTTAGTGATAGTTAAATGTTTAACAACTATAAATTTTGCTTAATTAAAATTAATAATTGACATTTTTATAAGATATAGAATTAATAATGTAAATAATTTATGTTAATTTAAATTAAATTTAAGTTAATCATCTAAGAACACTCATACATCCTTAATCTTTAATCTGCATTTACATGCCCGTTTCTACCGCTACTTCATCGCTGCTTTAAGATTTCCAAATTTTGTTGTTGTATTTCCTATACAACTTTTGAAAAAAATTATATCGTTACAATGTAAAAAATACAAAAGATATTTTTACATATATGTATGACAGTGTACTGAAAACAACATCGAAAACAACGAAAATATGTAACCCGTAGTATTTTTTGGTTGTTTTCAAAAAATAACTTATCGATATTAAATATTTTTTTTTATTTGTGTATGTTATGAATTACTATTAATATATGAATACACATATAAAAAAAAATAATTTTAATATAAATATTTTATAACTTTTGTTCCTTTTACAAAAATTAAAATAAAACTCATCGATACATCGATATACATTTTTCAAAAATACAACAAATAGGTATTGACGATTGAAAATAGAAAAATAGCGCCACTCACGGGCACTAGCCATACCAAATAGCATATACAAAAATCTGACAGCTCGATGTCTCCATGTGTGTTCAGTACCAACCGCAATTTGCAAGCGAAAGCCCTGCATACAACCCTCAAACGAAAATCAAACGTTAGAAACATATAACCTGTGCCGTTGAAAAAATAATCGTGCAAATTACAAACCTCTGTTATGCGACTCTGCAACCACATCAGCAAGAAAATCTCCAACCAATGCCACCAATTCCCCCGCGTCACGTTCATCACAGGACTAAAAAAATCAAACAATTTAACGTCTATTAATAATCAATTTATATGAAAAATTGATTATTGGTTATAACAAACGTTACATCCTTCAATCCTACAATGAACGCAACACGAAAAAACAGGTAGCATTGTTTCAAGATTCACCCGCTGACGCGGTTACAAAATCACATAACAAAAGCTATCAATGTATAATCGGCACATTCATCCCCTCAACGGCACCAGTTATACACCTCTAACGTTCAATTTTCACCAAAAATTGCATACAAAACCTTCACTTGCAAATTGCAATTAGTATACTGAAAACACATAGAGACATCGAGCCGTCATACCCCTATACATACCACTTGGTATGGCTATTTGCCACCAGGAATCCATTCCAATCGTCAATGGAAATATACAACAAGACTAAAAAGCAAAACGATCAGTTTTAGTTTTTGTTGTTGTAACACGGTTAGTTGAAAACAACGACGAAAACAACGACGAAAACAATCATGTAACCCACTGTCTACACTGTGCAAATCTACTGATATTTTCTATCAGCAATTTTATGTTTGTATATGTTTTTTTTCCAATGTATTGATAAATATTTGTCGGAAAAATTGCATGGCTGGGCATTTCACTATCATAATAATATCTTCAAATGTCCAACAAAATTGTTTTATTACTATCGAAAAATTAGTTGATTTTTAACAATTTTCGCTTGGGGTTTAAGACAGGGTTCTCAGATTTCAAAAATACTATTTTATACGAAACAATTCCAAATAAAAATAAATAAAACAGAACAGTTTCATCTATAATTTAATACAATCATTCTTAATATATAGTTTGCTAATTAACATAAGGATAAATATCTCAGTAACGGTATCTTCAGTCTTTAAATATTTTTGAAACTCTTTGCTAGTCAATTTGAAACTTTCTTTGGCCATTAGCTCTGCTACTAAACTCGTGAGCAAAAAAAGTTTCATTCTTAGATACCACTAAAGAAAACGATTTTATGTTTCCTTTATTTGATGCAGCCGTACTAAAAATGGGCAATCATTTCTCAGATTAGCAAGTAAAATATTCTTTGAATGTGGTGATCAAGAGATTGATTATTGCAGCTGTTTTCGTTTGCTCCTAATAATACTTTAAAGCCGTAAAGGAACCTGGAAACATTCCACTAAAATCTGTTCCTGCACAACCAGTTGAAATATAACACTGTGCATGCATCACAGAATGGTTGCAAAATGTTGTTTCTGAGGCAATAATTTTTCCTCAAAATTTTAAACTTTTTAGAAAAAAAAATTTGAAGATCCTTGAAAGATTCGGTTGGTGGATTAATATTTTCTAAATGTTTTTGAGATTTCATTAGTCAAACCACATCTTTTTCTCATTGCAAGTGTCTTGCAGCCGTTCATATTTATGTGGTCACCAACTCGGGTTAAATTTAAAGTTTTATGAAGTATTTTCATGTTATTGGAAAGGTAAAGTTCATGGAATGGACAAAATATCGTATTACCAAAATTGTTGGTATTACAAAGCATGAAATGATTTATGAGATCCAACATTTTTACTTTGGTGAGACTCCGATATTGATAAGCGGGACGCGGGATATTCAATATTTAAAAGGGGCTATCCCGAGCTGGGTGGATTGAAAGTTATAAAATAGTATATTTAAAATCATACAATATGCAGAGAAATCTTCAAATAATTAAAAAAATATGATGTTTAGAAAAGCTTAAAGCCCTGGAAAAAAGGAGAAATTAGATATATTGCTTTAATCCATTCATGACCGAACGTACATCGAATCTTTTGGAAGATAAATTATAAGAAAGCGAGGACAAAACAGTCCGTTTAAAAATTTCACGCTGCTAACTTTTGTACAATATAACGAAATACTGCTATTGATAAGAATTCATGTTTTACACTTTAAAATGTATAATACTAAAAAAATATGTTTCAGGTATAAAATAAAATACGCACTATACTTTCGGTACGAAATGAAACTTTTAATATTGCTAATGTAATAATTCAAAAAATAATTCTGTTAAGGTTAAGATTTTTTGTTTTCTAAAAATATGCACGATGCTTCAACTTAAGAGATCAAATACAAATGGCAAATCATAACCTCAAACGTTAATTACTTATGACATTTCATGATAATTTCGTAATAAAATTATGTGAAACAGCCTCCTGATAATTTGCTAATAGTGTCAAAATGTGTATAATATACACACACATACATTGTTAAAATTTATATCATGATAGAAAACATCAGTGGATTTGCATAGTGTAGACAGTAGGTAAATGAAGACTTATTAATTTATTCACAATATTCCGACAATATTCGGAAAAAATCGAGTACGAATTAATCAAAGTGTCCGAAAAACCGAATATTTGACCAATACACTCATAAACGAACAAAAAAAAATCCGATGTAATCGTAGGTATTTTTTTCATTTTACATTCTGCATCAATATACCGATTGTTGCACTCGATTCATTGAGCGGAGGAATTTGTAACTTTTTTTTATTTTATTTTAATTTCGTCTATAATGTCGTCTAAAATGTTGTCTATAATTTTTCTATAATTACATTTGTCTTATAATATTTATATCCTGGAGCTTCAACCTAGGTTGAATCCAGGTTAGCTATTCACTATATACAGAGTCAACCCATCGACTTTACATAACTAATTTGTGGCGTCGAGTAATTGAATTCTAGAACAATGAACTATATACATCGTCGAGTCGAAATACAACAACAAAAACATGTACATCTAAGAAAATCTAATAATTAGTGCCTCACAAACTGGTGTGATCGAAGACAAGTTGAATTAAAATTATGTACTTAATATTAACTTAGTTTTATAATACCTCTAAGTTATCATTTTACTTTTCTATAAGAATATTTATATAACCCGATTACAACTCGACACCAACATGACTCTGCAGTCACATACACGTAAATACAACTCAAAGATGATCCAAAGTCAACTAGAAAATAAACCGACTCGCAACGTTTACGTATTAATATACTCTAATCTCTTCTATAACAAAACATACACTCGCATTTTCACAACAATAACATAACCAATAAATATGTAAAATAATATATCTGATTATTCAATAACAATAATTAAATTATCAAATAAACTTTCCTTTTAAATATACAATTAATATAAAATATAAATAATACAAATCATATTAATTTTGCCGGTCCTATATATCAATGCACATGATGTATATTTCCACGAGTGTACATTTTAAGTTCAGTGTTTAGTTTGGTAAATAAATAAAAACAAAATAAAAATAAAACTTGTGTCTTTGCTAGAATTAATACCAACAATCGATTACTTTAATAATTTTCGCCCGTTTTTCCACCTTCACTACACAATACTATACACAAACTTTATATTATTTAGTACACTATTACACTAAACTTGATTGAAAAATAACAATCGCACTATTTAAATTATTTATTTTTCCGCCATCGATTTACAAATGCGTCTATTCCATTTGTTAGCCGAGACTCTCACCATACACAAAAGCCTACTCTTTAAAATAAAAAAATTTAAATCACATAGGTGTGTTTCGCGTTGTTTCGGTATATTTCAAGTAGGGAATTTGAAGGTAATACTCGTTTATTAGACTCTCGAGTCTTCGTGGACCTTAGGAGCTAGATACCTTTTTTATATAAAGAGTGTCATTTCAGATATAAAACCTTCAAAGAATTATATTTTGTATATCGACAATATGCTTGATTTCCCTAAAAAACAAGGCCGCAAAACAAAATTTGTTAAAAAAAGATCATTTGGAGGAAGTTACATTTTATCCAAGCCGATTTTAAAAATTTCCAAATTCTAAAATACGAAGTAGTACAAACTAATACAAATACTAAACGTATGGTGGTCGCAGATAGAAAATAGGTCGCCAACGATTCTATGCATATATTATAATAACATAAGAAAATTTATGTATTTTAATTATAAAATATTATTATTTATTAAGTATTATACTTAATTTCACATTTCAACGTTTTATTAGAGCTTTTGAATAAATTAAAAAAAAAATTTAATTGGATTTTCAAATGGATTTTTTTTTTTTTCTTCTCCGAACATTTTCATTTCGTATATGTTATTCTCATCGAAAACAATAAATATTAATTAACTAAATAAAAAAAAAACAGAATTTTTAATTTTATTTCTTTTTTATTTTTATTTTTTATTTTTTATAGATGATTTAGATTTAACGAACGTAATTTTATTTTAATTATAATTGATTTTCCTCGCTCCAGTATTTAATTTTTATTTTTTATGTTATAGCTATGTATTATATTTCTCGTATTTCGAGATTACAGATTATAGTATGGTTTCCTGGATTCCTATTTTACATAAAATCGAAAATAATGATAAATTTGAAATATATAATTTTCTATAGTATATATGTATATATATATATATATATATATATATATATATATATATATATATATATATATATATATATATATATATATATATAAATTAATTGAGAATATGATTAATTAATGGGTAGACACACTAAAATATTTGAATACTTAATGATTTGGTATGTGCATAATCATAATGTTTTGGGCGGTATGACATAAAAACAAAACTAAATCTTCGTTGGGCTCAGATTATGCCGTTGAATTAGATGAAAAAAAAACATTTTATGTAAATTATTTATAATCGAATAATAATTAATAGATGTTCCGTACCACGCTTCGATCAATTAGGATATAAAAATCTGATTGACAATGGCGATTGACAATTTAAGTATTTTGAGCAAATATCTTGAATAATTAATTAGCTATCCAAATAGAATTATATAAATAAATCACTTTACATAATATTAAAAGTTTAGCGTGTATTCAATACGTAAGGAAATGTTTTCTTATGGCAACTCCAAATATTTTTAATTCATTTTGAAAGAAGCACTCAAATTTTCCCATGGTACTACATTTATGTGTTTAATACCTTCTTCTAATTGTGGTTTAGTAGAACTTAAGTGTGTGAGTTATCCTAAACTCTTCAGCTACTGCATCGACTTTTTCCTTAATTTTTATAAGTGCTTTGAACTCAAAAGCCTAGAAATAGATGCTGATGTTATATTAAAAATTAATTTTAACATGAAGCAAGTTATTATTTGAACTCCTTGTGCTAAATAGACGTCTTGTAGTTTTGTTTTATATCAATTATAAAACAACCTGCAAGAGATACTTTATTCAACTCGAGTTGTATTGATAATATTTTCTTCAGGTAGGATATCAATTCGAATTACCAAGTGCAAGCTTAAACAAATGATCGTATGTAAGTGATCATCTTGGTATTACTCTTAATATTATTTATCCAATATTGGGTTTAGTGACGACAGCTTATTACCCTTGCATAATCTTTTAGTTTTTTTTTATGAGTGTAATTTCTTGGCCTAAGTTTTAGCCCTTGCTCAGTTTTAAAACTAACGTTTCCGCACGCTGTAATTCTTGCGCTGTTAGCGCTCCTTTGTTAATATTTGTGTGCCTCCTGTTGTCGATAAATCGCAAACAATATGCGACTATGCGCCTTATTTTGTTGTATGCCGAGACGTCGGTGAATACTTTTGAGAGGGAGTGTGCTTCCTTTGTAATGGTCACTAGAACTACTTTCTCTTCCAGCTCTGGTTGGAACTGCTGCTGCACTTCCGGTGGCTTGTCTTCTGAGTCGTTGGTCAACGTTGTATCCCATTGCGATGTTGTTGTTGCCAGGAACTGTGGTCCATACACTTTTTGTTTAATTGTTCTAGTATTCACCCATCTTGGTACTTTTATGTTGTGTTTTAAATCAATGTACTCCTGCATGAATTTATGATAAAGTTCTTTGTAAGCAGAATCTTTCATAAATCTTCTTTCGATTTGTAATAATTTTGCAACTGCCTTTTTACGCGATTCTCCTAGTTTGACGTGGTTGTCCTTGAATTGAATTTGTACTATATATCGGTCATCATGATATCATCCTACTGTTTCTTGAAATAACTCCTTAATTTTATCCTCTTCCTCTGTGCGGCTTCGCTCCTCAGGAATGTTGTCTTGTTACACGAACATTCTCAATTGTTATTCGATTCCTTTGTTCGACACCATGGTTGCTCAATTTTGGCTTTCTAAATTCCCCATACTTCCTATTATGATCCATTTGAACTCCGTATGTTGTGCCATAGGCTTCTGGCATCCGCCTTTTATTATGCTGTTTTTTATTATTGATGGATATTAGTCTACCCCTAGTACCAGATCGATTGATTGAGCTTGGTAATAATATGGATCTGCTAGTTGTATATTCTGAAGATAACTCCATTTGGTTGTATCGACATTTGTCTCGGGTAGTTGATGTGTTAATTTGTCAAATATTAAAGCATCAACTTCTAATCGAAAATCTCCCTCGAATCTTGGAGCTAGTTTTAGATTGATTACATGCTTACAAACGCATGCCTTATTTCCGCCTATGTCTGAGATGCTCAAAAAATATTCCTTTCCGTAGCTTCCATCTAAAGAAAAGAATGATTCGTTGTTTCATAATATTATCCGCCAGAACTAGGTTTCGCTAAATAGGTACGAGCAAAGTTTAGCCGGTTTTTTTTTATTCTTCTGGCTTCTTTTTACATTCGCTTCACAAAGCCATCTGTATACAGTTTGACACTAATTTTTATTTCTCTTACATACTGTTTATGTCACTTAGAACAGATTTTCCTGTACTCAAAGGGTCTCTTTGCACAAGCGTAGTCTTCCTTGGGCATTGTATTTCTTTTACGCTCCCTTCCTTTAGGCACTTTAGGATTTTAAAATTCCAAATTTGGTACATCACCAAATTTGTTTATACCTGTATTATTATAACTATATTTATAGTATATGACATATTTGTCGTAAAGCGGTTAATTCAACTGATTTGTAATATTTAATCAAATTTGAAAAATCTAATTTATATTATTTATAATTTATTATAATTTTTATAATTCCATATTTCTATAAAAGCTACAATTTAATCAATTGTAAATTTCAGGCAAAAACATTAAAAAATAATCCAATTTATTACAGGATATGACTTGTAGGAGTTATATTATTGTATCATTATGTTATTGTATTGGGAATTAATGGATTTGTAATTTCAGATTAAAAATTAATTCAATTTATTACAGCTTACGGCTAAGAGCAATTAATTAATTAATAGATATTGTTTTCAAGGTACCATTGCAGATTATAGATGAATGGCGGCATACTGATGGCAGAGTGCGAAGCAGTACAACAAAAATGTGATTGTCTTACACTAACAGTAGTTTGAATATTGGCTACCGGGAAATCGGAGCAATTTTGTCATAACTAACATACTTTTCCTTTCCCTAACCCACAAAAATTTACTAACTATTGGCCGCCAAGGTGTTTGTAACCGGGTCGATCTCAATAAAATTTAACTAGTATCCTTCCATATCCTTCCAAGTATATGTAAAAACGGGTGTACTATGGCGCCGGCGCTTTCCGGGATATCCTTCTTAATGCTTGGCAGTACATTCAAAATCAATCAATCAATCAATCAACAAATTTTGAAGAACAAGTTGATCTTGATATCAATTTAGTAAAATTAAAATAAAAACAAAAATTGCAATAACATTTCGTTTTTATTTGTGTGAGTAACCAAAACATATATATATTAAACTAATTTTATGCATGTATTGTCATCTTTTTATATATTTTGCTACAAAAAGATAAAACTTTTCATCTTGTAAAAAACAAGATCATCTTTTTTATAAGAGTTTTTGGGTTTGGATCTCGGGTTTCATCTTTTTATTTTTACAAAAAGAAATTATTTCTCGGTTTGGCTTGCATAATTTTTCAATCTAGTGTCTCGGCTTTTTTTACAAGATGAAACATTTGTTGAATGTAAATCGGTTATAAATATCGAATGTAATGATGTTACGTTGGTATGTACACTAAGTTGATAACATCAAATTTATGTATGTCAAATTTGAGGAAAATTATGTCAACGTAGATAAGGTTTTCTTATGTTATTATTGTTACGCTCCTTTTCAGAGATGCAATTTTTTTTGGATAACATAAGTAAATAAGTGTTGTTTGATGACGTTTTTACACCTCTTTAAGATGGTAATTAACATACACTGCCTGAGTACGACCAGTACTAAGAGCAGAGCCATCAAGGATTGCATGTTCTTCTCTATCAAAAGCTTTACTCACATCAATGAACAGAGCAAAGAACTTAAATCCTCGATCAATGTACTACGCACTAATATATCCAAGGGCTGATACAATTGCTTGTTAGTTCTATGTTCTTATTCTTCCGAAACACAAATTGAAGTGTATTGGCTGATTGATTGATTGATTGATTAGCGTGCCCGGCCAAGGATTAACCAAGAACTTTTGGAATGCAAACAAAAAGATTCAAAACAAATCTATTCGACATAAATTACAAATGAAATAACCCTTAAACTAACATTTATATCATAGAATTACACAAAAATCTAACTTATTCTTATATACATTTTAACCGAAATAAAACTTTATATATAATTGATAACAACTTATTAAACACTAAAATCAATATAAACAACCGCTAAATAACAAAATACGTCGGTAATGGTGTATTACAACCGATTGCAAAGCCTTCTACGATAAAAGCCAAAATCATCGAGTAGCACACGCCGATATATAAAAAAAATGAAATAAAATTCTCGATTTGGTGTGGTGTTGTTAGTAACATTCAAAACAATATAATTTTTTTTTTAAATTATTTCGTTACTATGGCAATTTCAATAAATAATTTTTCATCATAATTTTCAAATTACAGTTGTTGGTTTGACATCTAATACATAAGAACCAAACGTTTGAAATATACATTAATTTTAAACTTGATTATAATTTGAAACTGTGATTTCTATAATGTCTGTGTGTAAAGTTTGTGAAATCAAAACCAACAGAAGTGATATTAAAATTAGCTGTAATTTGTGCGGTGGGCTGTTTCATGGTGCTCGTGTATCATTAAACAAATCTGAAATTGAATTTTTTTAAAACAACACAAACCTTGGATATGTAATCTATGTGATAATCAACGACACCAGAAACGGTTCACATTGAATGATGAAACTGTTTGTGTAACTCCGAAACAGGGTCAATCTGCTGATACTAACAATATTACCAATAATATCACTGATAACGTGATTTTCTCGTCTGATGCTAACGAGAAGGTTCCATCATTAAAGGAAATATTTACTCAGTTAAAACAGAATTATCTTATTATGGAAAAGAGGCTTGATAATCTCGATAAACCTATGGAACGTGTTGATGAACTGGTTAAAGAGAACGCTTTATTGAAAAATAAGGTATCTAATCTGGAACTCAAACTTGATCGTGTTGAACAGTTATCATTGGCTTTCCGCTAATCCAAGATGAAAAATTATTAAAAAATGCCGTTATGTCATTGGGCTAAAACATTCTTGTGACAATGACGCTATACTCGATTGCTATCGCTTTAAAAGCAATGTTACAAATAAACCAGGTAAAGTAATAATTCGTTTTAATAATTATGTTACCAAGGCAGATATATTAAGTGCATCTAAGAAAACGAAGTTAACGTCGAAAATTATTGATGACAGTGATAACATTATTTACATCAATCAGCGCATTACTAAATTTAAACGGGACTTATTCATGAAGGCAAAGGAAATAAAAATTAACTCAAATACAAATACCTATGGATGAGAGACGCTACAATTATGATGAGAAAGATAGATGGTGGCATAATAAACTACATCAATTCGCTTGCAGATCTTAGGAATCTAGTTCATTAGCTAAGTTAAAATTTAATTCTTAATTTAATATATGAGTTTTTTAAATAATTGTATATGTAACCAAGATCAACTTACAAGTGTTAATTTTCTTTCTCGTTGTGGCTCTCCTCATCAAATATTGTCGTCGAATAATACCAATAATGCGATTAATTCTACTGCGCCTTCACAATTTTTATTTCTTCACCAAAATACTCGCAGCATGCGTGCAAATTTTGATTTATTTTTGGTAAACTTGGCGGCTTTGAATGCTCAACCGGTTATTATTTTTCTTAGCGAGGTTTGGATAAACGAAGAGGAACTGTGTAATTATACGATCAATGATTATAATCTTGAATCAAAATGTTCTATTGAAAGAGCTGGGGAAGTTCTTGCTTTTATTCGAACTGACTTAAAGTACACTTGTAAAAAACTTACCATAAGTGCGGCCGACGGTATACAAACAGATTGTTTAATTAATAATGAACCATTCACATTTGTATGTATGTATAGACTACACTGTCATTCACCAGAAATTTTTCAGAATTAGCTTAAATATTTTCTAAACTCTATCCGTATAAAAAATTTGTTTATTTTAGGTGATATTATTATTGACCTATTAAAGGAATCGAAAATCAAATCGGAATATTTGCTTATTCTATCCTCTTGTGGTATGTATTCTTTAGTAAATGAGCCTACTCGTATAGTGAATAATTGTATCTCATGCATTGACCATGGTTTTATTAGACAAGTGATTAATCTCAAATACAGTATTCAATATAAAGCAGCAGCCCTCCACAAAACAACATCAAACTTTTCACGCCCTGCCTCGTATTCCACCATAGGAGCAACAAATATAAAGGAACTTCAAGAGAAGTGTGGATCACAAAGCAGAACTTCCATAAAATCCAGCAGCAGCAACCTTACAATATGCAACCCTACCACTAAAAATACCCCTGACAACACCCAAGGCACCAACACAGGAACTCCAGCCAATCCCGAACATCAAGGACACCATCGGCAAACCTGAAACACTCGTCAGCATAACAAAATCATCAAACTCAATGCAAGAGCGGCAACAAGCCTACCAGCCAAGAACAACCATGTTCACCAAAAAAGAGGCCTAGATAATATAAGAACCATCCAGTCACAACACTCAAGGGCCAGAAACTCATAAATCACCAAGAACAAACCACTAATACCCATTCCACTAATCAAAACCAGAAATACCCCCGTAGACACAGAACCATACAACCAAAAGCCAAATCATTCAGCCATCCACCACACTCCCATCAAACTACAGCCTAAATCCTACAAAACCAATGACTAATAATAACCACAACAATAAACATAAATTAAAAACGAGAAAATCAACCCAAATTCATTCATATTCATATCAGCACACAAGTCGCGATATGACTATCGAAATGATCTTGATAACTTTAAACCTGTCGCTTCAAAATATGGATACAATCTTCCAAAATTAGGGAACAACGGAAGTACATCAAAAGATCAAAACACCGACAAAACACAATACTAACGTTTGCTGACGGAACCCAGACAAATTCACCGCAATAGACTATTTATTTCTCGTCATCGTCAAATGAAAACAAAAATAGCTACATAAAAATTAATTGTAATAATCACGCGACACCTATATATACATCCTACTCTTTTTCTCCTTTCCTCCTTTGATGTCTACACAAAACAAAAGTAATACTTTTTCTCTTATGCTGTATGCCTCATGAACAAAAAATCAATAAAAATTGGTGGCTTTATAATTACCCAGTAAACGCCTAAAAATCTCATCCATGTAAACATTGTTCATTTTGAGACACATTTCTTTGGCGAGTAGTACGTTTTTCCGTGTACTTTTCATGTTAATTTTTATTGTAACAGCATGTTTTTCGCACAGGAAATTGAACGTAAATCCGTATGAGTTGCATATTGGGCTATAGAACTTATAGTGGTTAATATTGGTTATGATCTCCCCTCAACATCTATTTCCCTATATACCATGTTAATCGAACTGTTTCTATTCTACATACGAGAATCTCACTACAATAATTTACAAGATCAAACTGTTCGAAAATAACATAGTATATTTATTATTACTCTACATACATATACTATGTCTCTAAGTACTGCTACACGAGTAAAAAGAAATAGAAAACAAAGAAAAACGTTTGATCTACAACTTTTAAACAAAGATACATATTAAAACCGCAAAAATTATCAACCACTTTTACATAAATGCCAATAACCATTTCACTAATAACCATTTCCGAATTGCAAAAAAACACGGTAAATCTTTAAGTGGACATTTGCTCCATAAAACATGACAAGACAAATTTATACAAAGTTACATGTCGAACACAATCGCGAATTTGTTCCTGTACTCTGGGACAAGCGACAGAGTTCCTAAAACTATAAAACTCCACAACACAATCATATAAAAATGTATAAACATAAATTCACTTCAAAAACCTAATTTTATATTACATAAAAGTATAAAAATTTATGAAACTACATGTATCACCATTTTTTTTTTCAAAAATTTAACACAAGTATTTATTTATTTTTTTCAATACAGATAGAGATACTACACAACACAATGTACCACTATTTTTATTTATATATATTTTATTTTTTTTTGTTTATATATTTTTTATTTTAATTATTTTTATCTTATATAAACTCTTAAATAACATTTTAAAAAAATTAAAATTTGAGAGATCGAAACGAAACACGTCCGATCTCAATCACAACTCCGATCCCTTCAAACATATAGTACATACTTGTTAATAAATTATACACAAAAAAATAGATTAAGAAATAAAGTAAAGCTCCGTTAGATAAATTTCTGTAGTGGAGCACTTTGAAATCAATTGTCAAATTTATTTAAGTTTTAACCTGTTTACTTAAATTATACCTTATCTAATTATACCTTATAATTTATTTCAAGTTCAATAACAATAAACACTTATAATTAATTAATATATAAACAACTTGAATTGTGTAACTAGAAAAACTGCTCAATGTTTTCTAGGCTTAAAAGCCAAACCCGAATTTCCCGTGCAAATTTATGCTTTTGTTCACCATTGATTATCTTTTGTTTATTAGGCACCATGTGAAAAAAATAGGGTGCCATATGCAGATAAAACCTTCTAAATTTCTCGCTATTACAGCGAATACCTGCAAAACTATTTGGATTTCTCATATTGTATGTGTGTGAAGTGCGACTGTGGAAACTATTACTACGAACAAAAAACATTTTAAGGACCTTATAGATATAGAGATATCGCAATGGTAACAAATTCAGTTCTATAAACAAGGGGATTGTTGGTGTCATACGAGGGCGTTTGTAAATTAATTTAATAATTCTTTTTTGGGCAATGAACAAATCTTTAATATTACTAAAGTAAATACCACCCCAACTGGATATGCCGTACATTAATATCGATTCAACCAGGGCATGATAGAGTTGTCTAAGCGTAGTAATTGGATAAAGTTTCCGAAGGCTGTAGAACTTATGCACAACAAAAATAACGTTTTTCTTGGTGTTAATAAGGTGAGATTTCCAATTAAGATTTGAATCTATTGTTAAACTTAAATACTTAAATTCATAAACAACATGAAGAGCAAAACATTGGGGCATACACATGATAAAATAGAGGAAATTCATTTGTAATATTATCAAGCCGACCAAAATGCATGACTTTTGATTTATCACTTAAAGTAAGACGGTTATGATGAAACCATTTACTTAAGACAAGTAAATCATTTTTGATCAAAGATTTTACATCGTAACAGCTATCAATTGCAGTGTAGGTTAACGCCAAATCATCTGCAAATGCTGTCGCCTGCCCTAAGAGATCTATTTCAAAAATTGAGTTAAAATAGATCAAAAATAATAAGGGACCCAAAACTGATCCTTGAGGGACGCCACAATTTATATTTGCTCGGTTACTGATGGTTCCATTTATTTTAACAACCTGAAGACGATTTCGCATGTAACTCGTAAACCAATTGAAAATATGCCCTCTGATACCAATATCGGATAGTTTTGATAAAAGTATTCCGTGATCGACTGTGTCGAAAGCTTTAGATATATCTAAGAATAGGGCTGATGGTTTTTGGAAATTATTTGTAGTTGTATATATCTGACTCGGAAAGTGCAATAGAGCTTCTTTAGTAGATTTACCAGCAGTGAAACCATATTGATGAACATGCAAAAAATTAATTTTTTCGAGAAAACTCAGTAACCTACGTTTTACTAGTTTTTCGAAAACTTTGGATATGGTGCTCAAGAGAGAATTTGGTCTATAGTATTCATCTTCCTTTTTGAAAATCGGAATCACAACTGCCATTTTCAAAATATTTGGAAATACTCCACTGTCTAAGCTCAGATTGTATAAAAATTTCAAAATATCTACCAAGAACCAAGCGCAGTGTTTAACCGTTAAATTATCAATTCCATCAAATCCTGCATATCTCTTGTTTTTTAAATGTTTAATCTCATACAGAATTTCCGTAGAACTAATAGGTTCAAAAAAGCATGATGAATCATAATTCCTCTAAGCACCAAGAACAAATTTACTATACTCAGTAATATCGGTCGTTATGTTACGGAAGTTGAAAGTTAGAGTTTCAGATACATGTATAAAAAAATTGTTAAATTCATCGGAAATCGATTGGGAAGACGTAAGGATATTCCCAGTCTGAAACTTATAAATTTGATTTACGGGTTTATTATTTGAGTTTCGCCCTAACTAGGGTTGCCAACTATTTGAGATTGAAAAAGCGGACATTTTAATAAAAAAATTGATCCAATATATGGCATATTTTCCGAATTATAAAAATAACAGTTTTTTATTTTCAATTTCTCAATAAAAATTAAATGAAAACAATATTATAATATAAAGCATTTTACAAATTAAGTAATATACATAAAAAAATTAATATTAACTATATTAATAATTCAATAATTATAATATTGAGTAAAAATATAAATAAATATACTTATAGTATTTTTATAATTAATATAATTAAAATAAAATAATAATCAATTGATTATGGCTTAAATTTATATTTCTTGTTTGATTTTGCTGCTTCTAATAACATTTTATTTTCTTTCTTGAAAATGAAAGTTCATCCGATAGTTGAATTTTATCATTAATTCCGCTTTAACCATTTCCGTTGTTAAACGATTTCTTTCATCAGTCCATATATTTCCCATAACACTGAATATTCGTTCCACATTACAATTGTTGGATGGAATACATAATATACACTGGCAAATTTTAAATAAATTTAATGAATTATTACTATTCGTAAAATATATTATCCATGTAGATATAGGATCCGAATTACTTGAAATTGCAGGAAGTACCTTATTAAATAATGAAATTTCCTTAAATAAATCATCACCATCAAAATCAATTTTCAGGAATGTAGCCAATTTAGATATTTCTTCAATTTCTAATTCCTTCTCTAAATTTAGTGCACTACACAATTTGTAAAAAGAATTTTTTCCATAATCAAAACATTTGGTGAGGTAGTCAAGCATTCTTCTGTAAACTAACTTTGCGTCAATTATAGACTTCTCTTGTTCTTGCTTAGACAAATTTTTTAGAGCTTGGTTCACTTTAAACCCATAAAATTGTTATTCAATACGGTTTTGTAATTCTATTTGAATTTCTTCCAAAATAGTGAAGTTGCTTGAAATGTATTGCTTTCTAATAATTTGATTTTTTTGTTGAAATAGTGCATTAAGTTGTGAATAAAATATATATACAATATCGGAAGTGATATATCCAATGTTATTTCATGTTCATTGCGATGAGCCACAAAAGTCCAAATACTTTTATTGACATTCTCTTTACCTTTACTTAAGAAATACGATTTCAAACCATCCCAATTAAGAAGGAGTCGATCAATTGCTTCAAATAATGATAGAAATCTTGTAGGAACATGACGTAGAATGGTGGAATATTCTGCGTTTATAAATTCGAAAAATTATTTTAAATATTTAACTTCTTTCGCTGACGAGGAAAATTCGGAATAAACTTTCAACACTAAGTTCTCGACGTCATGGTTTAAAAGTTTCATGCCAAACTTACCTGTATTGTGCAATATATGCACATGACATCGACCTGCAACGAGTTTTGGTAAATTCAGTTTGTTCTTTAAATGAACAAACACAGATTTATTTTTTCCGAAATTTACGGAAGCATTATTCGCTCCGTAGGACACTAATTTATCAGAATCAAGCTCACATTTTTTAATACCGGCAATTAATTTCTCTGAAATAGCCTTTGAGGTTTCATCAGCGTCTTCATAAAAATCTATTATTCCATTACATATACATTTGACGGGATGGAAAAAGCGAATTGCTATAGGAAACATTTTTTATTTCCTTTGTTAGACGCGTCTGTTTTGCATATGGAAAATGGTCTATTTCCTAACTCTGCTAATAAAATTTGCAGCGAATGTGGTGCTAATACTTGCTCAACAAGAGCTTCAAATTTTGTTTTACCACAGCTAATCTCTTGTGCTATTTTCGATTCCTTGAATATTTTTTTGATTATTTTACTACCACAATCCTGAGAAAGGTAACTATGGTGGTGTTGTAAACCATGATATGTGAACACTAGTTCTGCTGCGATTCCATTTTCATGTTGATTGCCTTAACGAAAAAATGTCGACACTGTCTATAGAAATAATAATATATAAACGAGAATACAATAACGAAAAATGAAATATAATTTGAAAGTATAAACCTGAGATAACTCAATACTGCGAGAATTTTGAATATGCTTTTTTCTTTCTGAATGTTCTTTTAGAGCTCCTATGCCCCGATATGTTATATTTAGTCCTAAGCGGCAAAACTGACAAAACACTAAATTAGATTTCCCTTTCACCTCACTAATCCAAATTTTAAATTTTTCAGCCTCTAACCATTTGCTGTTAAATTTGCAAACGCGCCTTTTTGCAATTTTTTTCTGTGGGGTAGTTTTATTGTAATTTTTGTCATCATATGATGATTCTGTATCTGTTCCAGACATGTCATAAATTACAATACAGTAATTTTTAAATATGTACATATATCGAATAAACATTTTATAACGGTAATGTTTGCCAAATATTTTGTTGGAACAAACATAACTTTAATTCTCAAAATCAACTTACTTGAAAATTTAAATCTATTTGGATAACTATAACTACACAAATTAATTATTATTATTACTATACACTATTATTTTATTTATTTATTTTATTATTTAAGAAGAAAATTATCAATTCCATTCCCACTGCACTTGCGCAATGTATAAATCAAATCATTTCACTCTATATAACTAAATTGCTTTTTTATTCACATTTGGGAAGTACCAAACCAAATGTCAGCCCCTGTGTTAATATAGAACTGTGCAGAATAACAGGAGAGACTATAGACATCTAGGTTAAATATGCATGTACTAAAAAAATAAATGAGAATTTTTTTTTTTTTTTTTTGATATTATTACGTACGAAGTAAAAAATAGATAGTAATTTTAATAGATATATATATCAAAAAAGCAAACCGTACAGCGGACACATCAAAAATTGAACTCAAAAAGCGTACTTTCCGCGCCAAAAGTGTACGGGTAGCAACCCTAGCCCTAACACGTCGTCGATTAATTTCCATGTAGCTTTAGTATTTTTCTTTACAGAATCAAATTTACTTCTATAGAATAGGGTTTTGGTAGAATTGACATCCGATTTTATCTGCTTGGAAAGGCGATTAACACATATTTCTAATTTAATATTGTTAGGATAACGTCTTAATTTTTTGGAATATTTTTTTAATTTGTTAATTTTTCGTAGGACTTTGAAGTTCATCCATGGTTTCAATTTATTCAACTTTGCACTTCTAGATTTAGACCTTGATAACTCAATGTAATTCATGAGTATATCTATAAAATGGTCGAAAGCAATATTACAATTAGTTTGACTATAGACAGATTCCCAATTTTCAAGTTTTAGAAGATTACTTAGCTTATCATTATTTATATGCGATAAAGTTGGCCTGTTATATATAACTGCCAATCTAATCGAAGATGTAGTCATATTGATTTCAATTAAATTGTGATCGGAAAAGTGAATGGGGAGATTGCTGACAGTGATATCTTTGATGCGATCACTTTTGAGAAAAACGTGATCGAGACAGGTTTGCATTCTTGTAGGCTCATTCAAAAGCCTAGAAAAACCGTATGAAGCAAGCATTGTCTGATAGTTGAATGATTCATTAATGTCTAAAATGTTGATTATTAGTCATTCATTGTTATGTACCTGAAATTGCAATGAAAAATATTTCCCTATTCAATACACATGTGACTTTAAATATCTTGGTATAACACTTGACTGCGGTTTGAAATTTAGTTTACAAATTGAAAAGTTAAAAAAATCACTAAATATAGCGATTCGCAAATTATATGTTTTTCGGGAGATATGCCCCACTCCAATTTTGAGAACAGTTTATTTCTCATTATTTAATTCTAGGCTGGAATATGGTATATTTGATGAATTCGGGTTTTACTACAGAAGGTTTTGCCGACTGTTATAAAATGTTTAAACATAGCATTTTATAGCAAAAACCATATTATAACATATAATATGGATTGCAGTGACCTACATAAGAACACTGTTCTTACGAATACCATATACAACTCATGAAAGCTGACTTGAAAAGCTAGCCACTGCTTTGTATCGGGAAATATAAATGTGGTTTTGGTTTTATTTTAGCTATCCTTGCATTTTTCTCCAATTTCCTTATATTGTCGAACAGTAGATCTGAAACGATAACTTAGACCCAAAACCGGACGATAGTTTCTGCTGCTTATCAAACCATAGCTTGACAATAGTTAGACAAAAACAAAAAAACAAAATTTTTGTTTGCGTTCATTGGTTAACGCAAAATATAATAAAAGTCACAAAATAATGTTTTGTTGCTATTTGCATTATTTAATATGTATATGAATATCTATATAAATATTGTATATATGCATATTTTTGTGTGTGTACGTATGTACATGCATTTTGTTTGCAGAAAAATAAAAATCAATAAAATCGTCCATTTTGGAAATGCAGTTTACTCAACAACCAGTAACAACAACAACTACAGCAACAAAACAAAAAAAAATTGTTATATCCTGGATTTTTTGTTGTTGTTTTGTTTCATATTTCTTTTGTTATTATTTTTATTCATTTATACATTTTGTGCTTGTTTGAAATTTTCCCTGTTTTCACAAAAACAAAAAAATGCTTTTATGTGTTTTATACTATGCATGCATGTGTGTGTGTTTGTGTATGTGAGTTTGTATATATTTGCAGAGGAAGAATTTTTCATCATTAAACAAAAAAAAAATACGATGAACAACATGGATTGAAATTATACAACAACACTGCACAATGAAATTAATTATTATTTAGTTTGTGAGCAGAATATTGGTTTCAATGGTACATGATATGCAGCATCTACATGTACGTATATATGTATGTATATAGTTTTATGTTATAGTTCAACTGTTTTAAAATTAGTTATGACTTTTAAACTTTACATTTAGTTTATGTTTTGTTAAAATATGTTATTTAGTTTCCCACAGTATTTTGTTGAATGGCTAATGAAATTGGATTTATTTATAACCAAACTAAACAACATTAGGGAAAAAAAGGCATTCTTGATAGGTTTCGATGTATAGTCGATAAAGTGGCACTGTAGATGAGATCTTAAATATTGCAAGGTGTTGAGATGAAGTTGTTGGGAACGCAATTAATAATCACAATGGTAAAAATGTAAATGTAAATGCAATGGCTAAACCCCTTTGTACCACTAAAATATCACTAAAAAAAATATTATCGATGCATTTTGGCCTTCTTGAAAAATTTATAAATGTACATTTAGAGACATTACGACAAAGCTTATTAAAGAAAATTACATTAATCAGCTCCTGACCAATTTAATTCTGCTAAATATTTTTATACCGCCATCATCATCTATAAATACAATAAGTAAAAGAGGTCCAAGATGGCTTTTATGATGTACCTAAATATTTGTAGATATATAAATTTATTTACTGGAACTTGTTGAGTTCAATTCGTCCAATATGACAAAATCTTTTTTATAGGGAGAACCATCAGACTTTACTTGCCCAAACTTCTTTACAAGGAAAGTATGATCAATCTTGTCAAATGATTTCCTAAAATTTGAACTGATAAATGTTGTTTTTCGATGCGTAAGTTGCAAAAGCTCTACCACATAATGAAATCTTCTTCTGGTTACATATTCAAGTTCAATATTAAGTGTCACTAAAATTATTCTTTATACGATTGTTTGCCATCTTGTGGGAATAGAATTTAATAATCCATTTCATTTGCATTCCTTTCTGGTAACCAAACTGCTCTGTAAGCAAATGCGAATATATATTACGATCTTATATTGCGTATTCGGGAACAAATACTGACGACGTAGTAATTCTCCAGTCCACTTGACGCCAACATTTGGCTTTGATTGTAGAATGCGCGGATGCCTTTATTCAGAGCACGTACGATGGCCAACACCTCTCAAGCTCGTAGCTATTGTATTTTTCTTCTCAAGTTGACATTTTCCGGCTCTTTCGATATTGAGTTGATGAAAAACGTAGTCGAGCAGGCGTTAGGTGCTCTAAAAGTGAATGATAGGACACGGTCAGGAGGAAGACGTTTTCTAGATCCTGCAACAACTCAAGCCAGCGGTTTAAATCCTACAGTAGACCAAAGCAAACCCATTGAGATAGGTTTCGATAGGTTTTCGATTTGTTATTACCCAAAATGACATGGACAAAAAGTGGATAGGTATAGGAAGCCATGCAAATATGTGCCACTCTTATCATCAGATTGCTATGGAAACTGTTTAGATGAGGAATCAAAACAATTATGAAAACGGTCGACCGTAGAAGTGGTATGCCCTACCTTACAAAAGTTTTATGACTTTCTTGCTAATCGTTCTGAAGAACTCGATGAAATAAAACCGTTTAATAAAGGTCACACATAGCGACAAGGATCAGTAGTCAAAAGTCTGCAAATCAATTCCCAATTTAGTTGTTCGATCTGTCAATCGAACGCTCACCAATTATTCGAGTGCACCAAATTTAAATCTATGGATATTTTGGCGAGACGAGACTTAATTAAATGAGAAGTACGCTGTTTCAATTGCCTAAACGTTTCTCATGGAGTATACGATTGTCGAACAAAAAAGTCATATCTGCGGTCGCAAACACCACTCTATTTTACAGACTGCATCCCAATTCAATCAAACTCCAACTGAACTATCTACAAAAAGCGTGCATTTAGTTGAAAGTCATGAACCAAATACAAAATCAATCACAACACAAGAGTGTACAATTTAGTAACAAGAGTGTCACCGAAAAATCATTCAAGCGTTCATCAGAGTACATCTAACTCATCTTGGTATACATTACTACCTACAACATTAATTAAGGTTAAGGATAATATGGGTGATTGGCAGTTGTGACGTGCTATGCTGGATTCAGGGCGACAAGCATCCTTTGCTTGTGAGAACTTAATTCAACGGTTATGACTTCCTAGAACAAGTGCTCGAATCTCTATTTCAGGACTAGGCCAAATCCAGACGGGAACCACCAAGGGAAAATCTATGTGTTTAATATCAACTCGTTTGAACCAAACAGCTTTGAGCCTAGAATGTTTAATCGTACCTAGATTGACATCATACCAACCAATTATAAATATGACCAAAAATCATTGGCATTATCTAGTTAACCTACCACTAGCTGATCCGCAGTTTTATAAACCAAATCAAAGATCTGCTGATAGGCAGTGATCACTTCTTTAATTTATTGAAGTCCCAGGAAGAATTATCAAAGAAAATCATGGGATGGTAGCACCAAATACAATTTTTGGCTGAATTGTTGCCGGTCCATTTAACCCAAGTGACAAAAATCTAACAACTACTATTGGATTGTACAACGAGATCATTATGGACAAGTCCCTTCGCAAATTTGGGAGATAGAGGAAATAACATCATCTAACCCATTAGCAAAATATACCGAGGAATGAAATAATCTGTGAGAATCATTTCGAGAAGCATACCACACATTTTGATCAAGGCCAGTTCATAGCAAGATTACCATTCAAATCTCAACCACGAAATTTAAGCAATACACTCAATGGAGTCTTTAGAAGACTGCAAGCAGTTGAAAGAAGATTCAATCGAGAACCAAATTTTAAAGTCACATACCAATCATTTATGGAAGAATATCTATCAGTTTATTATATTCCACATCACGGGGTAGTAAGGAAATCGAGTTCGACCACGAAATCGAAAGTGGTATTCGATGGTTCATTCAAATCGTTTAATGGACAATCTCTAAATGACACGCTAATGGTGGGGTCTACTACATATGAACCATTTACATCCATATTAATAAGATTTCGCATGTACAAATATGTTTTTTCCTCGGATATTGAAAAAATATTCCGGCAACTAATTTTGTGTCCTGCTATCTTCCGGCAACTAATTTTGCGTCCTTATCCTGTTATCGGAAATAGTGTTGATCAAATTAATCCATCAGTATGACAAAGGATCTTACATTATTTTTATGTAGACGACTTCATATCTGGATCTCACACTTTAGAAGAAGCTCGTAAAACTACACAAGAGGTATCACATTTATTAAAAGCTTAGGAGTTTTACCTCCGCAAATGGTTACCTAATAATCCAAGAAGATTATTTCAGAAGAAATAACTCTTGAACGCAGGGAGCAAATACCAATCAATATCCAAGACAAAGATGCAGATACGAGTCTGAAATTACTTGGAATACAGTGGCATCCCGTGAAAGATTCGTTTCAGTTCAAAGTATCATCAACACAACATTCAAAGGGATCAAAACGAGAAGTTCTTTCTTAATCAGCAAGAATATTTGACCCGCTAGGTTGGTTAGCACCCTCCGTAATAACCATAAAATTATTATTTCAGAGCTTATGGTTATTGCAATTAGACTGGGATAATGATTTGCCAATAAACGAAGCTCATACGTGGCAAACCATTAAAAAGTAACTTCCTGCTTTAGAAAAAATCAATATTCCGCGATGGCATAGGACAAAGGATACAGATTTTAAGTTACACGGTTTCAGTGATGCATCGGAAAAGGCGTATGCAGCCATCGTTTACTGTAGATGTGTTGACGAAAACGGTTCGATCAAAGTAAGTCTAATAACGTCAAAAACAAAGGCTGGAACTTCGTGCTACCAGTCTATTAACAAAGCTTATGAAAATGGTTAAAGAAGCATTTAAATTGTCAGAATTAAAGGTAATGATGTGGGCAGACTCAAAAATTGTTTTGGGTTGGCTTTCATCCCCACCAAGGAGATGGAATATCTTTGTGGCAAATCATACATCTGACATACTAACATTATTTTCTCGACAACATTGGAGGTATGTCGATTCATTAACCAACCCGGCAGATTGTGCATCGCGAGGAGTGATGCCCTCTAAGTTAGCCAATTTTAATTTATGGTGCCTATACGGGCCTATAGAATGTCATTTCAAAAAATTGTTCGTGTTGTTGCCTGGATACAGAAGTTCGTACATCGACCTAAATTAAAATCTCCATCAGATGGATCGATGAAGGAACTGACAGTTGATGAATTAAAAGAAAGCCATAATACGATTATCAAATGGATTCAGAGTGACGTCTTTATAACGGAAATTCACGCGTTAAAATCAAACCAACAAATTGCTAGGACTAATAAAATTGGTAATTTGAACCCATTTCTTGACAAGGATGAACTCTTACATGTAGGTGGTCGTATTGAAAATTTACAGGCGGAGTTCGAAACCAAACATCCAGTAAAATTACACAAAAAACACCACCATGCTGAGACATCGCTACTAATGAGTATTGTTCGTCAAAATTATTTTTTGTTATCCAGCCATCGAACAATTAAGGATGTAATTAGTAAATGCCAACAACACAACAGAATGTTTCCAAGCAGTCACCCATCTAAGTACTGTACTAACTATGTCTAATGCTGCTTAACTTCGGTGATCGAACGAGAACCGGTATGCTCAACATGGTATGGTCGTTCGCTCAATGTTATTCAGCTGGTGCGGAATAATCTGGCTCGAAGGACCAAATGTTATCGCCAATAGGTAGTGTTCCACAAATGAGGGTTGGTGGCTACAGTTGTGGCTTAGATTGGTTTTAATTGGGATGGAATAAAACTTTTGTGTAGTGTCATTGATAACAATTTATTGTGTTATTTCAGCAATGGTCTACGACAACTAATAAAATCGATTGTCGCGGCAAAATTTAATTCACCACAAACTTCCCGCCTTTTTATTTACGACAAATTAATCCACTTGAGATTCTTAATTGACATTGGCGCGAATATTTCGGTCATTCCAGTTCGCAGTTTTGCAACAGCCATTTTTGGAGTGCGCAAGTCTTTTTGTCCAGTTCTATCAGCCGTTAATCGCACAACAATTAATACGAACGGCACTAAATTGCTGGAAATTAATTTCTAGCTGATGTTAAGATTCGACTCAGCTTTTCATCAAAACCACCACGATCCGGGAGTCAACACTGAGGCAGATCTATTTTGTTGTCGAGAATGGTTATGAATCATTATTGAAGAAGTTACCTTCACTGACGGCCGAACCAAATTATTATTCACCAGTGAAGCATACCGTGCTACACTGCATATTGTCACTGCAGGCCATTTGCCAGTGGTGTCAAGACCACGGAGACTAGACCACAGGTGGAATTTTAACATATGATCAAATTAGGCATTTGTAGGTCTTTTTTCTCGCCTGTATGTTGCCCTCTTCACATGGTGAAAAAAGATCATGATTGTAGACTATGTGAGGATTACCGAGAACTGAAGGCAGTCACTATTCCGGATTGTTATCGAAAAAAACGATCTCACTACATTATCTTGGTAGTGCCTGAAGATTCCCATAAAACGGCGATTATGACGTAATTTGGCTTGTATGAGCTTACCCGAATGCCATTTGGTTTACGTAGCGCCGTGCAAAGTTTTCATCTTTTCATTAACCAAGTTGTGATACTGAGGTATTTCGGTGGCATTTGCTACAGATAAACAACACAAACACCAATTGAAACAACTATTTCAGTAGCTAGCAGAGTTTGATGTGCATATTAAAAGTTCAAAGTGTGTATTTGGTGCCATTTCACTTGAATTCCTAAGTCATACGATTGCTCCTAATGATATTCTGCCTTCTCAAGGACGAATTAACGCTATATTAGAGAATTTCTAACTCCTATCAATACTAAACATAAATTTAGCGGTTTATCACCAATTCCTACCTACAATTGCTGAAACTACTGACCCGACTCATTCACACTTGGCTATGCTTAATAAGAAGCCCAAGACCCGCAAAAACTGTACTTTGACTGAGCAATGCGATTTGGCATTTTTAAAGCACAAAACTGAACTAACGAATGTCACATTATTGGCCCATCCGCTGAACGTTGCATCTAATGCTGCAGTTAGAGCAGTCATGCTAGAGAGTTTGGCAATTTATTGTCCCATTAAAGATTCTCAATTTTTTTGCGAGGGTCGGATCTTTACAATCTTAACCGACCATCAACCTCTGATAAGAAATATTTAATCCAAACAAAAACTAAGCGCAATCCAAAGCAATCGAAGCACTTGGATTTTATTAGCCAGTTCACAATGGGCATTCGTTATGTGCCAGAGAAAGGTAACATAGTCGCTGACACACTTTCGCGTAGCACTGAGTGGGAAATGAAGCAGTCAATATGCTTTTCGACTACAAACGAATTATCTCAGCCCAATAATCGGACTTAGAAGCCTCTGGTACCTGATGTCCAGGTAGTATATTTATGCAACTACAATTTTTTTAAATTTTTTGGCTTTAAAATTGTCTGCAAAGCGAGCATAGAAGTCAATAGACCCTACATCGCAGAGTCGTTACGTCGAACTGTATTCGACGTCTTACACAACATTTCTTACCCCAGTGTCCGAGTGATGACCAAATTAATTAAAATAAGTTATTTCCGGCCTAATATGCAGAAGTTGTTGGACATTGGTCCAAGTCTTGTGTATCCTGCTAGCAGTCCAAGGTGATATGACACACAAAATTCTCTTTCAAACCATTTGAAATTACACCTAGCATAGGCCCTTTACTTCCATCTAACGAATATCAATATTTTTTAACTTGGATCGATAAATTCACTCGCTGGCCGAATGACTGATTCGAACAACAACCATTTTTACTACTACAATTTGGCGATTAATATTCTCATATAAGTCACCGTTTAATTGTGCCCATCTGTGGCATTAAAATCTAGGACGGACACCTAGTCACTACTTTAATCACCGAGTATCTTGGAGAGGGGAACCGCTCAGAACTGGACATTTTAAAACTGAATATTTCAAAATAGGATTTAACGAAACGAGATAAGGTACAAAACTGGATATTTCAAAACAGGATATTTCGACATGTGATTTAAACTTAAAATTATTTTTTGAGAAAGTTCTGGAGTATGGCTAGTTAGGAAAGACCTCCGCGTGTTCTTAACCGAGTATGATGGAATTCGATTTATAGGATGAAAATGGGATTTAAAAATGATTTGTTGAATAAGTTCTGGAATAAGGCCAATAAGGTTCCATACTTGAATATTTCTAAGGAGAGAAATAGAACTTTCCTTCATTAAATGTTTTTTTTCTTTAATTGTATAATTAAATTTGATTTTAAAACCTGTTTTGGGAAAACCTCTGGAATATAGCCAATAAGGTTTCATACTTGAATAATTTTAAGCAAAGAGATAGAATTTTTCTTCACTAAATGATTTTTTTTTAATTGCTTCTTTTTTCATCTTATTAAAATAGTCATTGACTTGATCGAGTTTACTGTCAGTAAAATGTATCTTTATCTATTTGTTTTTCTTCTACTTAATATAACTTTTCTTTACTTTAGAAAATCTATGTGAAAAAAATTAATTAATTTTCATCAACATTTTCATCCTACATATCGAATTTCATCATATTCGGTTAAGAAATCGCCGAGTTCCTTCCTAATTAGCCATATTCCACAACTTTCCTAAATAATAATTTTAAGTTTTAATCACATGTCGAAATATCCTGTTTTGAAATATCCAGTTTTGTACAATATCTCGTTTTGTACCTTATCTCGTTTTAAGATATCCAGCTTTGAATTATCCTGTTTCGTCAAATCCAGTTGTAAAATATCCAGTTTCGACCGGTACTCCTTGGAGAGTATAACAATCGATACTATTTCAAACGGATACAATGGTCACAAATATTTTTTTAAAGATGCTATCGAATTAATTTTCAAATCTAAATTTTCCGTAAGCTCACACTCGCGTCTGTGAATACTCCTACATTTTGAATATAATTATAACTTTATCACACTCAATCGATAAAATTTTTTATAATATTTTTTTAAATTGATTTGTTATCAGTTCAAAAAAAATGTTTTCATAAAAAATAATTTATCGATGGAAGATTATGCTCATACAACAACAACCGTACAGCAAAATATCTAAATTCTTAGAATTTCAAATTAATTCTCTGCAATACGAGTAGATTGATTGCTCAATTTAATATTTTCTACAAAAAAATTTCTATTCGCTGAGCTTTTTTCAGTCTTGGGGTGAAGGAGACATAAAAAAATAACTGTTAGTATTAAATTAAATTATAAGATGTTTTTCCAATGTGGAAGGCGAATATAATTTTCAATTTTGTTTTTGTACCATTTTAAGATTTATCGCTGATTTAAAGATTTGTGAACGAAAAAAAACACGGAAAAGTTTTTGCGAAAACGTAATATTGTTTGTGAGTAAAATATTAGACTTTGTCGAAATTTAGAATGGAATTGAAATTTTTATGTTTCCGATTTTATAATTTTTGACTGTCACTATTTGAATTAAAAGATTTATGGTCGTTCGTTTAATGAAAAATTAGTTGCGAACAATATTTTTTTTTTACATTGTAATTTGGAGTAAGATGTAAATATAATTAAAGTATTTTTGAATAATTTTAATTTTGCCCTAAGAACCTATTTAAATCAAATCCTGAATTTTAACTGATGTGATAATTTCTAAGTTCAATAACAGGTATTAAAAAAATATTTATTCTGATGTCGAGAGATTTTCGATATCAGAAGAGAGAACTAATTCACATGTCTACCTAAATATTTTAGGAACACATCTGTAAAATTTTTAAAAATGTATTCAAAACGATGTACGTTTAGAAACAAAAGGCTGTTTTATATGAACTTACGCTGTATTTTACCAAGAAATTGCAAAGTGTTGTCCCTTTTGTTTTTTGTGACTTTAAAATTATTTTAGGAAAAGAAAATAAACAAAAATTAAATAAAAACAAAATATTTGTTGATACAGGCTTTTGTTAGATGATTTCAGGGTCTGTTTGAAAATACACTCGGTGTAGTGCAATGTGCTATCCTGTAATAATAAATTAAAAGAGCTTTACCCATAAACATTTATTTAAATTGTATTATAATTTATATTATAAATATTATTTTACATAATTTAATTGATTTTAAGCCATTTGATTTATATTTTTATATAATTCTAATTTTTTTTTTATAATTATTTTAGATTATTTCCAAGAAAATTAATTTTTTCCTTATTTTGAAAAACAATCTAACTGGTTTTTGTTTTATTACCGAATACTAATTCTTTATCAAAATATTTTCGATAAATTACTATTTTAAACTATTTTAAATTACATAGATGTCACCACATAATACATTCCAGTGTATTTTAATAATTTTAAGGGGATTTTAATAATTTTAAGAGAAAGAAACATTTTTAAGGACTTGAACGCATACAAAAGTGGATCACCTTTGTTGATGAAATTTTTTCAATTTTGAATTTTAATATACTGAATTTTTATTCGCGGACCTGCTCTCTCGTAACTATGGGAACCTATTGAAATTTAGGTGAAAGATCACAAGTGATTTTAGTTCTAGTTGGAGCGATCGAATTTGATAATCTATAGGTAATTAATAGTGAAGTATTATTTTCGCAATTATTTTTATTAATGTAAATTAGATAAATGAGTGATATGGTATGTGCAACAAAATTATTAATGCCTGATATATGTTAGATATCGATAGTGGATTGTCTTATACAATGGAATTGACGTGTAGACACTTTTTATGGTTTGTGATAAAATGCATAGATTAGTGGATCAGTGAACAAGTTAAACACACTGCTGAACTAACGCCTAAATTACTGTGTCCGGAGCGTTTATCATGATTGCTATTTTTGCTGTAGAAAATGTGTGAGCAAGAAGTTCATTGAATTTAAAAGAGAGTTGTATTATTCTCAGTAAAATTGGTTTTAGAGAAGCAGCCGTGAAATTTTATAAATTTTGATAGTAATAGATTTTTTCTGTAACCTCAAGGGTTACAGAAAAAATTCCGAAATTCCTCGAGTACTTCTTTCAAATTTACAAATTTGATTGTATATCCAATACAACACGTAATAGTGGCCCGATTGTGGTGAACGATACCTTAATCAAAAGCTCTGGTCATCAGTATAAATATTGCTATAAAATATATGAACATTTCAAAAAATATTTTTAATCAAAATAATTAGCAAAGGGGTTAGCCTTTGCAAATTTACGAATTTGATTGAATATCCAATACAAAACGTAATAGTGACTCGATTGTGATGAATAATACCTTAATCAAAAGCTCTGGTCATCGGTAGAAATACTGCTATAAAATAAATGTATATTTCAACAAATATTTTTAATCAAAATAATTAGCAAAGAGGTTAGCCTTTGCAAATTTACGAATTTGATTGAATCTCCAATACAACACGTAATAGTGACCCGATTGTGATGAATGATACCTTAATCAAAAGCTCTGGTTATTAGTATAAATATTGCTTTAAAATATATGAACATTTCAACAAATGTTTTAAAGCAAAAAAATTAGCAAAGGGGTTAGCCTTTGCAAATTTACGAATTTGATTGAATATCCAATACAAAACGTAATAATGACCCGATTGTGATGAATGATACCTTAATCGAAAGCTCTGGTCATCAGTATAAATATTGCTATAAAATATATGAACATTTCAAAAAATATTTTTAATCAAAATAATTAGCAAAGGGGTTAGCCTTTGCAAATTTACGAATTTGATTGAATATCCAATACAAAACGTAATAGTGACTCGATTGTGATGAATAATACCTTAATCAAAAGCTCTGGTCATCGGTAGAAATACTGCTATAAAATAAATGTATATTTCAACAAATATTTTTAATCAAAATAATTAGCAAAGAGGTTAGCCTTTGCAAATTTACGAATTTGATTGAATCTCCAATACAACACGTAATAGTGACCCGATTGTGATGAATGATACCTTAATCAAAAGCTCTGGTTATTAGTATAAATATTGCTTTAAAATATATGAACATTTCAACAAATGTTTTAACGCAAAAAAATTAGCAAACGGGTTAGCCTTTGCAAATTTACGAATTTGATTGAATATCCAATACAAAACGTAATAATGACCCGATTGTGATGAATGATACCTAAATCGAAAGCTCTGGTCATCAGTATAAATATTGCTATAAAATATATGAACATTTCAACAAATATTTTTAATCAAAATAATTAGCAAAGGGGTTAGCCTTTGCAAATTTACGAATTTGATTGAATATACAATACAAAACGTAATAGTGACCCGATTGTCAGAATGATACCTTAATCAAAAGCTCTGGTCATCAGTATAAATATTGCAATAAAAAAAATGTACATTTCAACAAATATTTTTTAAACAAACAAATTAGCAAAGGGGTTAGCCTTTGCAAATTTACGAATTTGGTTGAATATCCAATACAAAACGTAATAATGACCCGATTGTGATGAATGATACCTTAATCACAAGCTCTACTCATCAGTATTTTATTTTTATTTGTATATTTCAACAAATATTTTTATTGAACCCTAAGCCTCTGATGTAGCTTACGCCTAAAAGAAGAATTTTAAATTTGAAAAATATAATATAAATTTTTATCGAGTCACAGAAATTATAGGATCCTTTCAAATATGTACTGCAATTCAATTATTTCTTAAGTATATTGTATTTTTCGAAAGCGGATGGATGTTCCATTACGAATTAACTACGAATATTTTATTAATTACGAAGTTTCTATTGAAGGAACTGCAAATTTCAAAATGCGACACAATTTCAATTCTAAATAGAGAGACAAAACCATTATTAATGTCATTATCTATTATCTATATATCCAACAAATGAAAATCAATTTTTCACAAAAATTTCCATCCACAAGTATTGTTCTATTTGTGTCGCACCAAAAGTATCGGCAATAATAAAATATTTGTTTCAATTTTTCTCTCGTTTTTCACTTTTTTTTTCGTATTTTGTTGGTTTTTTATTTTCTTCTCAATTTAAACAAAATTTGTGGAAAAATTACAAAAGAAAAATCATTAAAATGTTATTGGTTCAGTGAACAATTTATGTCTGTATATGTATGTAGTATGCTGTATATATGTTATGCATATTGTCAATGAAGTTTTCTCTTTTTTTCTTTTCTTCAAGATAATTAGACAATTCTGATTTTCTTTTAAACTTATTTACTTGTTAGAAAAGAATTTTTTTTTTCTTAAAAAGTTTTTCTTATTTTTCACAAACACTTTGTGCAATAGATAATTACCCAAATTTAGAGAAAATATCGTATTACGGATTAAGGTTGGATAGGTATACAACTTTTTTTTGTCCTCGTTGTTTTTTTTTAAACTTGTTCACAGCTGTTGACCTGTGAACAAGTTTGACTTGAAAGATGTTTTCTTGTTCGGTCGAGGAATTGAATCAATTTGAAATAAGTGTATGATCAAAATATATGCCATTTGATTAGATAAGTATAGTAGTTGAATATGCAAGGGCAAGCGTGCAGCAAAAAAAGGTCGTTTTGTTAGGTCCATCAAAATGGGAGATCGTGGTGGTGTGCGAGTTCAAACGAGGTTATCTTGTCGGCACGTCATCTTAATATATTGATGCAACTTTGAGTATTGTACGAGAGAGTATAGTTGATTCAATTCAGAATTGGCACTCACGAAGTTTATTCCATTATTAGAAAATACCTTTTTGCATAAATCTCGTGTTACCACAAAACTTGTGTAGACAAATGTGTAGATATTTTCTGTGTAGATAAATAGGCAGTTTCTCCATAAATGGATGGGATGAAAGAAGTTGCAAAGGATGTTTTGTGGAATATGAAACAGATGAAATCTACAGTCTCCAAAAGAATCGGATATGTTAATTTGTATCAAAGAATTGTGATAAACTTTGTTAGATTGAACGGCAGAGTTCTTCATTTGCAGTCCAACTTTCAGCTCCGGGAAACAATCAAATTGTACAAAGTCGGTTTTACATAGCACATTGGACAATACCATGTATGGCAAGAAATGGAGCAGTCGAAGTTCCATATTCCACCGTTTTTAAGCGATAATTTTGAAGAACCTCACTTGGATTGTTGAACCAATAAAACAGCTGATAATTGGAATCTTCGGAATGCATATAAGTAAATGCCGATACATTTTAGATACATCTGAGCTGGGTGCGTATTTATATGACCTGAAGATAAAACTGACACGAGATAACTTTGGACCACAGGTTCCACCATCATAATATCGTTCAATGAGTGTCTTCTGCTAGTTTTTGTTGAGGCACCGAAGCCAACTCGCCTCTTTCTCGTATAGCTGTCTGGTTTGAATACACAATGATGCGGAAGGTAATAATTGGATCCCAGTGACTCACAAAGTTAAGTAGAGAGCTGGAATCCTGTAAAACACGTCTTACAACAGGGCAACCAACGCTATTCAATATCTGTATCACTACTGTAGCTAAGAAAACGCGTAAAAGTACATGTTTTGGTCTGCTAGACTTAAATATCGCAATTGTAGAATTTCATCACAATTAGACCTACTTCTATTTTCCTGAAACATTTTTGAGGTCTAGAAATATCCAGTAATCACTGAAGCCCAGATTTGTTGAAAATTGAAACGGAAAAGCAATTTAAAGCCAACTTCGCCATTGTTTTCAACGACTTGTAGCATGGTGCATTATCATGATGAAAGATCACGTTTTTCTTCTGCACTTGTGGCCATTTTTTGGCGATTTCAATGAATATTTTAGGCCACGAATATTATGCCATGATCTTTCCAAAATATAAAGGCCTTGTCAGCGCTTTCGACAACTTTCGCTAGCTGCTCTATGGTCAACTGACTGCCGATTCAATTTCGGAGTTAAATTGTGAATTCATTATCACATTATGAAAAATTGTGTGACCATTTTCTTGAGTCACTGCGGCATTCGGACGAACAGAGCGTCTAGGATCATATTTTGTGTCTACACAACCACGTTTGAAATCACCATACCACCGACAAATGGTTGGTTTCAACGGAACAGAGACCAAATAATACTTTTAAGCTGTTGCTGAGCTTGAACGGGTTTTACCCGTTCAAAAACAATGTGTTATCAATACACGATACTCTTTTTCTTAATTGTTTTCAAAAGCGCCATCTATGAGTTAGTATCGAAACTTAAAAATTAAAGCCTTCAAAATTAACTATGATATGAGTTGCGCTAGTCAACACGAAGCTAACAATTCCTCGTCTTAAAATGCAAAATTTACTCGTAAATTGGTGTGGCAAACTGAATTTCAACAATCCCAAAGATATTATAGGAAAGGTCAAAAAATCCAGCGGATAAATCCATGATAATTATTTGCACTGCATTATCATACCAAGCGATGGAAATAGAGGTATGATTTGGTACGAGCCAGCAACCTTTGAAGTCCCATTTTACCACTCAAAATAAAGATATCCATAACCACCAAACAAATAACAAAAAATATTCCCATTTGAATTGTCTGAGTGTCTTTCACAATGCTATCTAGTTTTACTATTCATAATTCGATTTCCACTGTAATGAAAATAATAATAAAAAAAAACGAAATTTAATTAATTTCAAAATAATTAAAACAACTCAACGATAAGAAAAACAGGAAAAGTAATTGAAATTGAAAATAAAATTGAAAGTAAAATTCAATTTATTTTTTACAAGACATTGCTGTTTGTTCTGCTTGTCCTATTATTGTCGTGTTGTTGTAATTTTAACTAGAAACTTAATTAGTTGACCTCTTTTTTTTGGTCTTGAAAATTTCATTATAGACAGCATTAAAAACCAAATGTACAAGATAAAATTATTACGAAGACAAATTAGGCGTTGGTAGATATATGGACCAGACATCTTTCATATTAAAAGTTGTGCGACACTATACCAATATTGCAAATTTATTCGTTTAGTACCAGGCACTGCAAAAAATAAATTGCTATGAGGAAAATTTTGTCGAAAAACTGATAGTTATCTATATGTAATAAGAAAATATTTTCATTACATTTAGGTATGTCCCAAAAGGTAACGTCCAAAATGTACAGCATATGTTCATAAACAATATATGTAAAAATATCAGATACCTCGTACATTTTATATACAAACCTATATACATGGTTCATACAATAGACATAAGGATATACATAAACATGAGGACACCAACAATGGAAACAAGTACAAATTATTATACGATAAAAACTAATTATCCGTTTTCGTTTTATTTTACTCCTCCTTTGCTCGTTTTCCATTATTTTTTTTATCATAAAGTTTTAGAATAAAAATCTAGTCTTACAGTTTACCATTTTTTTATTTTTTTAAAGGATTAAAATGTGTTTTTAATGTCAAATAAAGCGAAATAACAGTATGGTTCATACCCACTACCTATACTAAAGTACAAATCGATCGTTGGGATTAATAAAGAATGGGTTGGGTGCGGAGTAATATCGAATTAAAATATCTTTGCAATAGTTGTCTGTTTATCATGAAAATTTGCATTGTAATTTGAACATTTTTAGTTTTTTTTTTTTTTTTTTTTTTTGCCAGTGAATTAAAAACCTAGCATTTTGTGACATAATATGCCTGAAATATTTTGTCAGTATCATCGATTGTAGACAGTCAAGTCATCATATCATAAATATAAAAAAACTACAGAAATTAAGATGCATATTATGATATAAAATCTATAAGGCAAATGTTAATGGATATGGTAAACGGACCGGCAAACATCGAAGGTTTGGTAATGTCAATATTTATAAATTAAGTGAATCTGATCATGGAGTTATTCAGTATGAAAAAGTTATTTCGTATAGATTCAAAAAAATCAAGCAAGCTGTGCGTTTTAATGATACCAGGCGAAAAATGCCAAAAACCAGACACGTTGGGAAAAAAGGCTAACCCCTATCCCAATTTTTTTGCATACAAATTATATGTTAAAATGTCCATATATTTTATAGCAATATTTGTACTGATGATCAGAGCTGTTGATTAAGGTACCATACATCACAATAGGCCTACTATTACATGCTGTATTGGATATTCAATCAAATTAGTAAATTTGCAAAAGCTAACCCCTTTGCTAATTTTTTTGTTTCTAAAGTTCTTTGTTGAAATGTTAAATTATTTTATGCCAGTACTTATACTGATGACCATAGCTTTTGCAAAAGGTATGATTCATCACAATCGGGCCAGTATTACGGATAGTATTTAATATTCAATCAAATTCGTAAATTTGCAAATCTATGTGAAGTTAGCCCGAAAACTAGCCCGAAAATATTTTTGGATTGTGTCTTTGCTAAATTTAGTTATAATTTCGATCTGTCCCGAAATCTTGGTAATAAAACGTGTTTTATTAGTATCCATTCCGAAAAAAATATCAAGTCATCAAAACGTTGAAAAGCCAAATTAAAACTAGAACGAAATAGTTTTTTATGTAATTGGTAAATATTGTAACTTTAAGCAAGAGTAGTTTTCATGTAAAGACTTATTTTGATATTTCGTCATGGAACCAGGTTCACAGAGGCTTCCAAGCATATCGGCTGATGCCAGAAGTTACTTTGGTATATTCTTAATTCAATCTATATAGCCCTCTTGTTACATGAGGTCCATTTATGGTCTTACAAAATATTCTATAAACACTTCGGGAAAAATATTAAACCTGGTCATTTCAACACATGTGGCCGAGATCACAGGGATTTCCAAGCATATCGGCTGATGCCAGAAGCTACGTTGGTGTATCCTTAATTCAATCTTTATAGCCCTCTTGCCATATGAGGTCCATTTAAGGTCTTACAAAATATTCTATAAACACTTCGGGAAAAATATTAAACCTGGCCATTTCAACACATGTGGCCGAGATCACAGGGATTTTCAAGCATATCGGCTGATGCCAGAAGTTACTTTGTGTATCCCTAATTCAATCTTTATAGCCCTCTTGCCATATGAGGTCCATTTAAGGTCTTACAAAATATTCTATAAACACTTCGGGAAAAATATTAATCCTGGCCATTTCAACACATGTGGCCGAGATCACAGGGATTTTCAAGCATATCGGCTGATGCCAGAAGTTACTTTGGTGTATTCTTAATTCAATCTATATAGCTCTCTTGCCACATGAGGTTCATTTAAGGTCTTACAAAATATTCTATAAACACTTCGGGAAAAATATTAAACCTGGTCATTTCAACACATGTGGCCGAGATCACAAGGATTTCCTAGCATATCGGCTGATGCCAGAAGTTACTTTGATGTATTTTTAATTCAATCGATATAGCCCTCTTGCCACATGAGGTCCATTTATGGTCTTTACAAAATATTCTATAAACACTATTCGGGAAAAATATTAAACCTGGCCATTTCATAACATGTGGCCGAGATCACAGGCATTTCCAAGCATATCGGCTGATGCCAGAAGCTACATTGGTGTATCCTTAATTCAATCTTTATAGTCCTCTTGCCATATGAGGTCCATTTAAGGTCTTACAAAATATTCTATAAACACTTCGGGAAAAATATTAAACCTGGCCATTTCAACACATGTGGCCGAGATCACAGGGATTTTCAAGCATATCGGCTGATGCCAGAAGTTACTCTGTGTATCCTTAATTCAATCTATATAGCCCTCTTGCCACATGAGGTCCATTTAAGGTCTTACAAAATATTCTATAAACACTATTCGGGAAAAATATTAAACCTGGCCATTCCATAACATGTGGCCGAGATCACAGGGATTTCCAAGCATATCGGCTGATGCCAGAAGCTACATTGGTGTATCCTTAATTTAATCTTTATAGCCCTCTTGCCATATGAGGTCCATTTAAGGTCTTACAAAATATTCTATAAACACTTCGGGAAAAATATTAAACCTGGCCATTTCAACACATGTGGCCGAGATCACAGGGATTTTCAAGCATATCGGCTGATGCCAGAAGTTACTCTGTGTATCCCTAATTCAATCTATATAGCCCTCTTGCCACATGAGGTCCATTTAAGGTCTTACAAAATATTCTATAAACACTATTCGGGAAAAATATTAAACCTGGCCATTCCATAACATGTGGCCGAGATCACAGGGATTTTCAAGCATATCAGCTGATGCCAGAAGCTACATTGGTGTATCCTTAATTCAATCTTTATAGCCCTCTTGCCATATGAGGTCCATTTAAGGTCTTACAAAATATTCTATAAACACTTCGGGAAAAATATTAAACCTGGCCATTTCAACACATGTGGCCGAGATCACAGGGATTTTCAAGCATATCGGCTGATGCCAGAAGTTACTCTGTGTATCCCTAATTCAATCTATATAGCCCTCTTGCCACATGAGGTCCATTTAAGGTCTTACAAAATATTCTATAAACACTATTCGGGAAAAATATTTTGTAAAGACCATAAATGGACCTCATGTAACAAGAGGGCTATATAGATTGAATTAAGAATATACCAAAGTAACTTCTGGCATCAGCCGATATGCTTGGAAGCCTCTGTGAACCTGGTTCCATAACGAAATATCAAAATAAGTCTTTACATGAAAACTACTCTTGCTTAAAGTTACAATATTTACCAATTACATAAAAAACTATTTCGTTCTAGTTTTAATTTGGCTTTTCAACGTTTTGATGACTTGATATTTTTTTCGGAATGGATACTAATAAAACACGTTTTATTACCAAGATTTCGGGACAGATCGAAATTATAACTAAATTTAGCAAAGACACAATCCAAAAATATTTTCGGGCTAGTTTTCGAGCTAACTTCACATACATAATTTGCAAAGGCCAACCCCTTTGCTAATTCTTTTGAAAAAAATTATTATCAACAAATATGTCCAAATATTTTATAGCAGCATTTATACTGATGACCAGAGCTTTTGATTAAGGTATCATATCGGTTCGAATTAACATGCGGTTGTCAAACAATGCACCTCATGAAATTTTAACCTTGATTAGTAACTTATATTTTTGCAGGCGATAATATTGTTTCATACTCGTAGGCAAAATTCTGTCAGTATCTCTCCCACGATACAGACGTATTTTATTTTAATTATTTTAATATTTTTGTGCAATTTTGTTTGTATTGGTTATTGTGTTTTTTTTTTCGTATCAAACTTATAAAAATTAGTTAAAATTATAATTAATAATTAAAATTAAAGATTGAATTATCAATAGTTGTGAATTATTATACTTTTGTGATAAAATAATTGTGATAGTGTAATTGTGATTTCGTAGTTCAGTATATCAATTGTGTAATGAAAACTGATAAATAACTTATATTGTGATTTATTTATCTATGACACTGAAAAATTGTTGAGTGTATGTTGGTACACGTGACGTCATCATGCATATAGTATCAAATTTATTTTTTGTATTCGTACCTGTTTGTCATTCCTAAAATGAATTGCTGTAAGTTCTCAAATTTAGTATTGCCTACGCAAGATGCAGTTTCATGTGCTGGTTGCAGTAGGCATTGTCATACAAGCTGTGAATTTGCCGGTTCCAATACGGAAATTCGTGGAATTTTGGCGATATTGCACCTTCGTGAGAGCATTGTTTTTTTGTGCTCTTTTTGTAAGCAGCGGATCGTGAACAGCAATTTTGGTGTTCTAATTGATAAGATTTATAGTTTGTTGGTTTCACCAGATATTTTAAAAATTGAAGATGATATTGCGACTAATGGAAAGCTTATTGAATCGCTTGCATCGAAATTAAATGAAATGTCATCCACTACATTAACATCTGTATCGTCGTTTCGGCGTCTATTAAGGAAGAATGCCCCATCAACTGATTTTCTGAATATTGAGACCGTTAATCGGAGACGTTTTTGGTACTTGTGTCGATAATGATCTTGTTGCTATTGAGGTTTCTGAAATGAAACAACTTTATGTCAGCCGCTTGGATCCATCAATTATAGCTAATCAAGTTATTCAATATATCTGTAATAGGGTGGAACATTATAAACCAGATGATCTTGTTTGTCAAAGTTTAGTGAAGAAGGATCGTCCAAGTGAGCTGAAACTAACATTTATTAGCTTTAAAATTTCAATTCTGGCGAAATTCTTCATTAAAGCGTTAGATCCAACAGTTTGGCCGCAAAAAGTTCTGGTTCGTGAGTTCATATTGCAGTCAAAAAATTTTCGTGCTCCGGTATCCAATTGTAACTAACTCTACAATTTTTCCAACTCTAACCAACTTATAAATGATGCCAGCCGATCGTCTGTAAAACTGTTTTATCGCAATGTTGGGGGCATGTCATCCAAGTCTTTGGAATTTCGAAATTTTTTTTATTCAACTGACTTCCACTTTGATGCAATTGTTGAAACTTGGTTTCACGCTGGGATTTATAATAATGAATTTTTCCCTACTGATTCCTACATTCCTAATTTTTCCCTACATTCCTCGTTTGTCTATAAGTGAGGTGGATATCTGAGAGACACTTTTAAGATTTAACGACGGTTGTGGACCGGATGGAATACCTTCGTGTATACTTAAATATGTGGCATCTGATATTGCAACTCCGTTACGTTATCTGTTTAATCAATCTTTAGTAAGCAGGCATTTCCCTAGTGCTTGGAAAATTGCATATATATTGTTCCGATTCATAAAAAAGGCATAAATGCCGTTCTGAAAAAATTCCCAACTGTCGTGGTATCTCAATTTTATCTTCAATACCCAAACTCTTTGAATTAATTTCAACACGGGTTCTTTAGTGGAAAATCCACAACTACTAATCTTTTGCAGTTCACTAAGTATGCCATTGATTTCATCGAGTCAAAGGCCCAGGTTGATGCTATTTATTTTGACTTTCCTATGTTCAATGGAATCAAAGAACATACAATTATTATAAATAAATTACCTGCAATTGGTTTTGATCCTATGTTTTTAAAATGGATTGCTTCCTATCTGGTAGGTAGGAAGCAGTACGTTTTCTGGTGTTCCTCAGGGATCTCATCTTGGGCCAGTTATTTTTCTTTTATTTGTGAATGATATTCTGAATATTTTCCAATTTTGTAACGCTTTATTGTTTGCGGATGATTTGAAGATTTTCATGCGTATTGATTATTTAATTGATGCTGATAAATTGCAAACCAAAATCAATAACTTATCTAGATGGTGCTCCGCTAATAGATTGTTCATTAACGTAAGTAAGTGTAACGTCATGTCCTTTTATAGAACATTAAATCCTGTTTTATTTAATTATCATTTCGACGGTAATCTTCTTAGTAGAGTTAATTCAATCGTGGACTTATAGGAGTTACATTTGATCGTAGACTAGTCTTCAATCTACATATTAACAAAATAGTACTTAAAGCTAATTCCATGATAGGTTTTATTATTCGAATGATGAAAGAATTTCATGATGTTTTTTCATGTATTCAATTATTTATTTATTTGGTCAGGTCACATCTTGAGTATGCTGTTACCGTATGGTATCCCCATCATGATGTATATATTAACAGATTGGAATCAATCCAAAAACGATTTACTATTTATATTTTTAGAAAGCTCGGTTATCTGTCAGATCACAATCAACTCTTGTGGCAGCAAGTACGTAATTTACCGTCATTTGAAGTCCGATGTCAAATTCTTAATATTGATAGTCTCGCGAAACACTGGAAAATTGCCTCGGTATTGCTTGCCTCGGCGTTACTTCTTTTTTTTTTTTTTTTATTATTAGATTAACACATTGTCTAGGGATAATTCCCTTAATGGCTTACGCCGCGGCAACATGGTGGGTTAAACCCCTTTATTAAAATTAATTTAAAGACTGAATGAATGTAATTTACAATAATCATTACAATCATCACGTATGTAGCCGGTTTCAATTTATTTTCTCAGATTTCTGTAATGCATTGATTTTCATTTTAAGGTGAATAACGCTCACGAAAATACAACGACCAAACACATTAAAACCAATTTACAATTCATTATGGTCAGGGAAAACTACATAAAACCCTGACCGAGAAAATATTACAAGTAAATACAAAACAAAATTTAATCTTCTCAGGTTGCTTGTTTCTTTAAGTAGGCGTGTAGGTTTCTCTTGAATACCTGTAAATTAAATATTGCAGGAAAGACCGACGGATCTATTTGATTCCACAGAGAGGTGACTCTAGGGAAAAATGAAGATTTAAAATGGTTAGTTCTACATCTGGTTATATCTAAAGCGAAGCTATGTTGCTTTGAGCCAAAACGAGTGGGAGCCCTGTTGACATCAAGACATGTGAGATTTGATTATGGAGCACCACCCCAGACAAATAAATTAAATTCCATAATAACATAAGCGTAACATAAGCCTTGTATAATTTAAGAACTTCTCTAAGGGTAAAATAAAAGTTACACCGTTTAATGAAACCCAGATACTGACTAGCTTTTTTTGCAATAGAATATATATGTTCTTTCCAAGAAAGATCCCTCGAAATGTTTAAGCCCAACATTCTAAGAGAGGACGACCTATTAATTTGAATGCCGTTTATTATGGGTGGAACATAATTTTGAATTTTTTTTTGTGAAAAAAGACACGCTTGGTATTTCTGTGGATTAAATTCTACCCTATTAGATTTGCCCCATTCAGTGACCTTGTCAATGCAAGTAAGAAGTGAATTTTTCATAATTTGACGAGAGCAAGATAAATGAGAATTACAGTCCTTTTGGCTATTAAACTCAATAGAAGCAGACACTGTAGTATCTCAGCAAAAGAATGGATATCACATGATGCCAATTTAAAAATATCATTGAGAGTCGGATGAAATGCAGTCTAATTACTACCTTAATCGATCGCCCCATTGAATAACTCTCTATCCATTTAATTAGAGAACTATCAAGATTCAGTAATCGAATTTTAATGATCAGGCTTTGATGCCTTACTCTATCAAATGCTTTTGAAATATCTAGAGATACGACACTTGACTCACCATATTTTTCCATACTTTCTCCCCACAAATGAGTTAAATAAGCAATAAGATCACCTGAAGAGCGATTCTTACGAAACCCATATTGAAAATCTGATAAAAGCGCATGCCTTTCGAGATAGTTCATTATGTGCAAATTCACAATAGATTCCATTACTTTAGATAAGGTCGACAACAATGCAATTGGGCGGTAATTGGAAGGAGAAGTTTTATCACCTTTCTTAGGCACCGGGTGAATATTTGCTGTTTTCCAAATAGAGGGAAAAATGCCAGAGTTTACTGATAATTTAAACAGTTTGGCAAGAGGTTTAGCTAGGGAAAATGACAGCATTTTAGGACAGTTGATGGTAATCCATCAGGCCCAGTTGCTTTATATTAACTCAGTGCATGCTGGTGGGGATTAGTTAGGGAGAAAAGGGAGAGTCGTTGCGGAAGCAAAGTGAGACGCTAATAAATTAGCTTGTTGAATGGTGGTTTTATAATATTTATTGTTATAAAAAAATAAGGGGATAGATGATGCCTGACCGCTAAAATTCCTTTTTACTAAGCTAGCAAACGACCAAAAAGTTCGGTTGTTTGCTTTAGAATCTAATACATTTCGTATTAGATTACGAATTTTGAGGTCATGGTTTAATTTAGACCTGATTATGATAGTATTCGAGTTAATCAGGGCTATTCTAAATTTAATGAGATTTTTATTAGAAGGATTACTGAGATAATTTAAATGAGCACATTTTTTCTCGGAGATAGCAGGCTTACAATTTGCATTAAACCATTGAGTTTTGTGGGGCCTATTCCTTTTATAAAAGCTAGGAATGAATAACTTCATTCCTTTTAAAATCACCGAAGTTATAAACTTGGATACTGTATCAGCATTATTATTTTTAAAACACACAGATCAATCAAAAGAAGAGAAAAATAGATTGAGACTATGCCAATTAGCATCATTGAAATTCCAGATTAGCCTAGGTGTACATGTAATAAGCTCCGAAGTAGGTGGGGAAATCGAAAATTTCGCTAAGAATGCATGATCAGAAAAACCTAGAGGAGCATTAACAACAATAGAATATTTGTCAGGCATGGTAGTCAAAAACAAATCCAACAAAGATGAATGACCTAATATGTCAGGGTACCGAGTTGGCTTGTCTACAAATTGGACAAGACTATTCATCCCCGCAAACAATTCAACATATTCACCTGTTTGATCTCTTGGTTGAGAAAATCCCAACCAAGTGTCATTATGAATAATAAAATCTCCCAAGACAGCCACTTCAGACATTGGAGAGATCTGGTAAATCATATCAATTGAACTTGAAATTATTTCAAACTCGTGACATGTCTCTGCATGTGTTAGATTTGGACTACGGTACAGAGAACAAATAAAAATAGAGCGAGATTGGAATTTAATTTCAATCCACAAAGTATTAAACGCAGGATTGCAATTAAAGTCATTTGGATCGCCTAAGTAAGAAACTTGAACTTCACCTAAACTAAGAATGGCAGGTTTGGTTAACTCCAGGTGAGCTAAAATGGAATTAAAATTAGTTTTAAAGCCCCGAATATTTGTAAAATGAATTTCAAAATAAAAATTCATTTTACAAACGAAAAGTAAACAGAATGACGTAGACAACGTAAACAATGAGAACAATAAAACCAATTTTAGGGACCGATTGAATATGGAGCCCTTGTGCAGCCGAACTCACTTACAGTGACGAGGCCTTCTAAGTGAATACCGCTACAAAGAACACCGGGTCAGTCCACCAAAATAAAATAAATAAAAAAAAACAAAAAGCCTAAAAATATAAATAGAAAATTATATTATGTATTTCACAAAAAACTTATCTGTTTATTTTTTTGGTTCTTGACAGGTCAACGCACACTGACGAATGTCTATGTTCCGAACAGATCCCTACGACAACACAAATTTTTGTATGTGCCGTTTCAAATTTTAGCCATAGTCTCTATGGCTAAAATATTTAATGATTATTATCATTTATTTGAATTTGGTATATCTAGAAGGTGTTTCCGTAACAGTATTCGTAATTGTAATTTTTAATTTATTTTTGTACATTTTGTAAATGTTTTGTATTAAATTGTTTTTAAACTATTAATTAGGAGTATCGTAGAATAGTTTGATATACATAAATAAATAAACGAATAAATAAATAAATAAAACTGTTACCACGGTCTACAGTTTCGCGCATATTTAACATTATGTGCACCATGAGCCGGAAAATTGTATTACTTATAAAGTTGATTAGTTACTAAACTATTTAACTTAACTAAATCTATATAAGATCATTTTTAACATATCATCTAACTTCTCTCGTTTACCTAATGATTATTGCGACAACTTTGAAATCAAAATCAATTGATTTCCAAACGATTAAATCCTTTTAACGATTTCGTTCCTCGTTTTTTTTTTTTTTTTTGCGTTCCTAACTTTTTTCACCATAATTTTTGATTCAACAACTGCCATTGATAACAAAAAAATGGAAAAAAGTTCAAAAAAAAAAAAGTTCTCGTAAATCATGTCATTAAACGCGCGTCTAACTCGGATAACACAACATTGCCGTATAATAAAAAAATTCTTGAGATTTTTTTTTTTTTTTTATTATTCGCTCTTCGTTTTTTTCGAACCGAAATATCCATAATCCAAATGACAAACCTACCAGATGTAGACGTAAATGTATGATGGTTAAATATCTTTATAGATCATTTCAGTGATTAACATAATCAATTTTTGTTGTTGTCATGATTACAAATGAAGTCATGTGAATGACAACATAACTAGCTATCATTTCAAAAAAGAAAAAAAACCGAGAACAAAGCATGATTTGTGATTATGTGCTAAGAAAAAGTGAAAAATATATAATAGGAAAAAATAAAAAGCAAGAAAATGCAGAAGAAGAATTTTCCGTTTTTTTTTTTTTGTTTTCCTCGAGAAAATGACAGTATTAAGTTATTTATTTTACATATTACGTACACAACATACAAATATGTATACATAAACATAAAACAGGAATTAATATGTTTTTATTATTATTATGTACATATACCCGTACATATATTTACCCACGTTGTAATGTATGTATAGTTGTATTCGTATATGTACATATATTTATGTGAAAATATGAGAAAGAAAAATTAAAGTTGGCTTCGTTGGTTATGTGTACATATAACGCGGATAAAACATTAACATCTATAATTTTCAATTTAGGATTTATATTTTTATTCGAGATCTTCTCTTACGATATAAAAAAAAAGAGTGATTCAATTGGAGGTTGTAATATAAATCGGTTATAATTTTGTCTTTTGCTAAAAGTTTTCGAAAGTGTTTCATTCCATTGCAAATTTTTCGTCGCTGCTAGGAAACTATCAGTGATTCCGTTGTGGGGGTAATTCACCCATTAGATGAACTTCTGTAATTCCCTTTTGCTAGTTTCAAGTGACCACCAACTCAAAAAAAGCCCAGCATACCATTTGACTAGCTCAAATTCGTTTAATAAACAATTTATTTCGAAAGAAAAACTTCAGATTTGTCGTCTTTAAATATTTCAATTCTTTTATTTCATCCGTTTGGACCTGGGTTTCGAAGGTTATCCGTTCAACCAAGAAATTATTCGAATAGCTTTGTTTATGAATGTTATCCTCTCCAATATTTTATTGTATAAGTTTGAACGTTAAATTGGTTCTTAATGACGCCAAGGCGACCATTGTCATTATAATTTCTTGCCAAACAGTTCATGCAGTAAAATACTACGAGAAGTGCATACCACGACTTAAACTCGGATGCACAATAGAATAGTTCAAAATTTCTGTCACAAGATTTAGTTGAGTTTGTCAACCAAGAGAGAACGATAGTTGTATCAGACCACAGCGAAAACTTTGGTTGTATTGCGAGTTTCAATGCCTAAGCCTATTTAGTTTCTGCATTAACTATATGTTTATCGATACTTCTCCTGTGGAACTTACGGTGCAGACATAAAGGAAAGCGACCCCGGTCGGGAAAGCGACTGCGAATCTACATAGACGCAGTGTGGCAGCTGAATTTAGCTATCAAAGTATTTTTAGCTCGTCTAATATTTTTAACAGGCTTCTGGTGTTTATCCACCTATTGCTAATATCTATCGAAAGTGGATCACCCCGGTCGAGTTAAAGCAGCCAAAGATTTTAAACCAATGCATTTATTATAGCTGATGACAGCCAGCCCATGGGCCTCACGTATCCTTGCAGCTTTAGAGGGCATGCTTCTCTTGGTGAATTTTGTATGGCTGACAAGGAAACTTTAAAAAAGAAGCAAAATGTTTTGGAAAAAGTTTCATTCAAGGAAATACCGGTGGTCATTTTAGCTGACGCTTCAAATAAAACACTGAGTATAGTAGTAGTTCTGTTTTCCTTAAACATGGGATAGATTGGCAAATGATAAACTCCCCGCCATGGTTGCTAATATTCTATGAATTTGTGATAACCCGTGTACACATCTGGATTTCTGACTAATTTTTGCTCTAGTAAACGGAACCTCCATAGTGTCTGGGTAAGTCATTCACCTAAAGTGGGTTGATAAGACTTAAAGGGTAATAAAGGTCGACTTTGAAATCTCTCAAAACTGCTTTCTTGATTGGTCAATGTTTATCCTCTTGACTCAACAGAAAGATAATGTTTTGGTATGGTTCCTCATTTGTTTTATGCATTCCCCCAACTAGGCTGGAGCCTAGTTATGTATTATCTATTATGAGCAGTTCTATACGCCATTGATGATTTGGTCATCTGATAAAAGCAGCAGAAAAATATCACACCCCATAAGAAAATCTACGGTGAACTTTGACACTATATATGCAGATATGTCAATGGTAAATTGTAAATTGTTACCCCTCTTGAGTAGCCTCTTCTCCACCATTAAGTATATTAAATTAAGTATAATAAACGTTTGTTTTCTATCATACCGTCTTAAAAGCTTTTGAAACGCGTTAATCTAGCTGGCGTGATCACTTGGAAGTGGCGCACCAATAGCTCCTTTCAAGTAGCCTAATTTGTGCACAAGTGGTAGAGGTGTATTGAACAATGTAGCGGTAGTCGAACTATAGAACTTTAAAAAGTCATAAAATGACTGCCATTCTTTTGTTCTGCAGAATATCGACAAATTTAACGGGGTCGAGATTAAAAATTTGGTCTCATCGTATGGGGTTTGGCCAAAGGTATTAACGCTCCATTGAAAACCATTTCGGTTACTTTTGGTTTTTTTGCCTTCCAAACATTTTTCTGCGACGCTCTTGTTTGTTTCAGCCTAACATTCTGTGCGGTTTATGATTGTATGTAGAATTGGTTTAACAACACTTCTCTGATCTCCGGATCAAATACAGAAACAAAGATGGTTTCAATAAAGTTGGACAATCCAGAATTTTGCAATGAGAACCGTTTACTTCATTTTTTAAAAAAAGTCCTTTAAAAGCCTAACACCCTTTTTATTTAGGTATTTGTATATACAAGAAGTTTTTTAAAGAGAAATAGGATTGTTTCAGAACTTTTACTTTTCGGAAGGGAATTTCACCGTAGATCTGTCTTTTGCCAAGGAAGTGTTATGCTTTGTTGATCAGAAAAGTTGCCAAACGTACAAAAGCTAATATGGTTCAATTTTTTTTTTTTTTTCAAAAAATTTGGGTGTTTTTTACTCCATTACAATTTTGACTTAAGAACTATTGCTGCCACTAAAAAGTGTGACTAAAAAGTGCCAAACAGCAACTAAACCAAAAAAATTATTCCTATAATGTAGCGCTGTTGTGTTTCTGTAATTTCACAACGACAGTACTTAAATTATCCCAACGACGAGGCACAGCGTTATTCGGAGAATCGGGGTGGATTACACCAACAAATTAAAGAAATTGTTAATAAAATGTTATGGCATGCCTTCACAAGTTTCTTGGGTATCTAGATGATATTTTGATTCACATTCATTGCAATGACGGTACTGCAATATTTATGCCAAAAAAATAATATTAGAATAAAATTTAACGCGAACTAATCCACCCTTTATGCGCATATATATTATAAGTGCGGGTAAACGAATCTTATATATATATATATATATATATATATATATATATATATATATATATATATATATATATATATATATATAAATATATATATATATATATATATATATATATATTATATATATATATATATATATATATATATATATATATATATATATATATATATATATATATATATATATATATATATACCTGTTATATAGAGATAAATATGTTCTAATTCTTTTACTTTTCTTATTTATTTTACAGATACTACAGCATCGTTTGAAGCACATTTACGAGGACCATCGTTTGTTATGGAACCTCCATCAAAATTAGAATTTTCAAACTCAAGTGGTGGCTGGTTGGATTGTTCGGCGTCGGGTAGCCCACAACCGTCGATTGATTGGCTATCGGTGGACGGGACATCTGTAGGTGATGTAGGCGGTGTACGTCGAGTACTACGAAATGGTACACTAGTGTTGTTACCGTTTCCGGCGGCAGCATATCGACAAGATATACATAATACGATATATCGATGTGTAGCATCAAATTCGGTTGGACGGGTGATATCACGTGATGTTCAAGTTAGAGCAGGTAAAATGATTAAATTTTATAAAAATTATTTCTAATTTTATCAACTTTATAGTTACGATGATAGCCAAATGTTACAATTTAAACATTTAGCTGGTACCAATTGACATTGGTTCAATTATACCTTCGTGTGAAAAATTACATTTATGCCACTAATGCTTTAAATATTTTCTTTATTAACATTATTTTTGCGGCGATCACTTTTTATTGTACTTGTTGCATTTACTAAGATAAAGGTCGCCGTAGCTTAATACACATGTCGCTACAAACGTTTAAGGCAAAATTAGGCAAAATTAGATAATTAATTAAAATTAGAAAATAATTACGCAATTAGGCAAAATTGAACAAACTCATCTCGGTCATGCTGGCTTGTGTCTCTACATAAAGTTAGAGATTACAATGTATTGCTTCTCTTGTTTAGAAATTGAGTTATTGGTAATTTTTATTTATCAATTCGTTAACCCACGCTTCTTTTAGTCACCGACAAAAGCTTTATCAAAACCCTTCCCTTTTTGTAAACCATTCGAGTACAGTTTATGCACTGATATGTTATTATTTAAATTTAACGGACGCCCCAAATAGATTTCCTTGAAAATCGCTGGCATATATCGTTGATATACTTTTCCCCTTTTGATTGGTAAATTCCTATCAGCTACATAGAGACGTATCTAGTAGAAGTGTCTTTATGTAAATATTATTTCAACGGATTAAAGAATTTTAAAATATGCTAAGCACAAATATTGTCTAATTGATATGAAAGGTTAGTCATGAACTAAAGAACAATTCTTCAATCATTATATAAGTTAAAACACAGTGGTTTAAACAAATTTGTTTAAAAAAACCAGTAACGAACTTAGTCTTATTTGACTGGTAATTTTACAGGCAATATTTAGTATTTAATAGATAGTAGGCGATGCTTATCAAGGAGGCTCACTTTATATAATTGAAAGGCTCTCTTTCTCTTTCTCTTTCTCTTTCTCTTTCTCTTTCTCTTTCTCTTTCTCTTTCTCTTTCTCTTTCTCTTTCTCTTTCTCTTTCTCTTTCTCTTTCTCTTTCTCTTTCTCTTTCTCTTTCTCTTTCTCTTTCTCTTTCTCTTTCTCTTTCTCTTTCTCTTTCTCTTTCTCTTTCTCTTTCTCTTTCTCTTTCTCTTTCTCTTTCTCTTTCTCTTTCTCTTTCTCTTTCTCTTTCTCTTTCTCTTTCTCTTTCTCTTTCTCTTTCTCTTTCTCTTTCTCTTTCTCTTTCTCTTTCTCTTTCTCTTTCTCTTTCTCTTTCTCTTTCTCGTTCACGAACTTGTGTCGTTCTCTATTATTAGATCATATATTAGGTCCAATTATTTTTTTTGTGTTTAGGATTTGAAAGAAGTAGATCAACGACATCAACGAGTATTGAGGATCTGCAATGACTTTACTGTGTAACTCGGGTCATTTATCAAGCACTTGTTGACTTATTTTCATATTGCTTGAAAGCCGGAGTCAAGAAACAATCTGCATTTAGCTAAAGCTGTAGGCAGCATAGCTTGATGAAATTAGAGATTATTTCCATTGTCGTGACTAGTTGAGATAAAACTTGATGTTTGCAGATTTAATTTACCAGTCAGTTTTCCATTAGAATAAATATAATATAAAAATATATAATTTATATATACATATAATGTGAATATTTAATTTGATCCTTCGGAGAAACATGAAAACTTTGTCACGCATGGTACCGAGCATTTCTCTGTGATGAATTGAAAAAGCTGTCACGGTATCTTTGAGCTGGGTTTGCATGGCTTGTAGGATAGTTTCCCTATGCCAGTTCCTTTGGGGTCACTTGTTGTGTAGTGAACCTTCATTTCTGCTAATTGTTGATCATATCGTTTAAATTCTACTGGAGCTTTCTCAATGATTTCCAAATGTACATAAATTTCTCCTGCTAATCACTGCCCAATTTTAAAGATTTGATTCGAGTCAACAATTTCTTTGGATAGCCGCGCTTCTTTTTTAGTTCTAATATCAGCTTAGTTCTAATATCATCTTTAAGGCTGAGCCCACCTTAATAATTGGCTACCATTTAACTAATTTGTAGTAAAAATATTAAGATTATTAATATTTATTTATTAATAAATATTATTAGTAAGTAAATAACCCATGACGTAATTAAATATGTGGATCTAAATCAAGAAAAATAATATTTTCCTCTGTATTTATAATTTTAAATGGAAAGATAGTGACGTATTTTAAGTATAAACGTAACACAACAACAAATCAATAAAAGTACCATCGATCGTTTACCAAAAAGCAACGAAAAAACGATTTACACTAGATGAGAACAAAGATATGAAGTTGGTTGCTAAATTCTCAGTGGGCAAATCATGATATGCCGCATTTGAGAGAATTTTGAAACATGTTTACGCATTTTGTTTTATTCCATTTATGTGTATTTGATCAAAGCCTCCTATATACAAAGATGTCAATGATCAAAATCGAACTTAAAATAAAGGTGGTAGAAAGACTTAAGAAACTTTACTTTTCATGCAAATCGTATGAAAAAAAGCGTTGCCTTTAAAACGTATTTCAAACATGAAAACGACCGTACAAATTTTAAACGCACCTACATTTAAAGTAATTATGGGTAGTAAATTATGGGTATAAGGGTCATACAACTCCTCTATTTACAAACTCAACTATTGTCCGTGACGCGCAAAACATGAAAATATAAAACAAATGAAAAAAACTGAAATTACAAAAACAAACTCTTTATGTTTAATCGAAATACAAAACCATCTTTATTACAAGCCATCTTGTAACTTTCGTTGACACAGAGAAACAAAACCTATATACACAATTGAGTGTATTGGTTCTATGAACATCCATACGAAAAAATGTATAATTTTCTCATTCCTACTACCACTATTTAACATTTTTATCATTAAGTTACGCACACTATTTATTGTGTATGGATAAATGAAATTTTTTTAGTATCATTTTTTGTTATTTCTGTATTGTATAGGAAAGAGATAACGTCAATTTTGCCTTTTAATTTTTTTTTTTTTTTTTTTTTTTTTGATAATTTTTACTCCCTTTTGTTTTATAGTATGGAAATGTTTATTTTATTTTACACTATATTCTATATTATATATCGACACGTTTTTTACTTACAATACATTCTCATGTGTATATGATTAAATAGCATGAGTACGCAATGAATACGGCTTAAAGTAAAGAGGGTTTTATCGAAATATCATATGTCATCGAGATTTCATTATTTGGTTTTCTATTGCATTTATTACTATAGTCTACCATAAATTTTACATCTACATACGTAGAAAATTATTAAAAAAATGAAATCCATGTCATTTTAATTTAATAATATTGGTATAATTACTGAATATAATTGATTGAGATTTATATATGATATTTGTATATTTAATATTCATATATAATTTTATATTTAATATTCATATATTTAAAGATTTGGGTTAAATATAGATATTTGAAAAAAATGAGGATATTTAAAAAAAAATTTGTCTGATAATTGCGGCTCTGTTATATAGGAGGCTCTGATTTGATTAATTTAATATGAAAGAGAGACTTTTTAAATGATGCCCACTCTATTAAAAAATTGGCGAACCGCCACTAGTTCTATTCACTGTACTTACAAGTAATTTGATAAACTGAACAGACATTTTTATGTTTTTTTCAACAGAGAAACCAAATAAAATAGTTAACCTTATAAATAAAAAAATATACAAATAAAAATATAATGTTATTCATCTATAATAATTTCTTTTCTAATTATCTAATTATGCTCGTCTGTTCCTAGCACAAAACAGCTGGAAAGAGGGGGATGTGCAGATTTTAAAAAATTCTAAAATTTAGCATAACTTTTAAATCTTTGTAATTTCATTTAACTCAAACTGATGACGGTAAGTTTTAAGTAGCTATAACCTATGATATTGTATTGAACAAGTATCAACGGGATGAAGACGGCATTTAATTGTAAGGTATCTAACCCGATATTCTTTTTAAATGGAGCCGTTTTGGGCAATGATTATTCATTATGATAAAACCAATGTTCTGTGACCAGTGCCTTAAAACGTATTTTTATTCTCCCAATTTCATATTGAAAAATATATGTCATCACTCAATTATGAATGAACTGTTTTAAGATAGTATTGCTAAATTGTGAGCGGATTATAATGATTGATATCTTTATCTAAAGCTCTCAACCACAAAAGAAATATTGCTACATCTGTACATTTTCACAAAAATATTTTTTACGTTACAGTTCGATAAGCCTATTTATAAATGAGGCTTAATTAATTCGATGTAATACGAATTTTACTGAAAAGCTCTCAATGCCAGAAAAAAATATTTTGCAACAAATTATATTGCCCATAATCCAACAAAACACATTTAATTTGTAACAGCTCATAATTTTTTTCACCATACAATCATAAGCTGAGGACCGAAATAATTGCGCATTCGAGTGGCTTTAAAAATGTTATTCGTGCAAAAATTATAATTCAAAATTTCAATTATGTTCTGAATACAAATGACATTAATCTACTATGTGATTTTTATTCATAAAATAATAAAAGCAATCGTGCAATATTTGTAAAACGCTAATGATTTTCCACCTTAATCGCGTCTTTCATGATAAAACGTTTTCCTCATATTATCTTCAATTTCCTATAGAAATTATAAAATTATGTCTAAAGCCTAAATTGACCATGTGTTAATTTTTAAGAAACGGTCTCGGGTCATCCAAGATGTGAGATCTAGTCGGCTGTCAAATTTGTAGGCAGTGATCATAGCTAAGATATTAGTTTTCGTACAAGTCAGGAATCATAGGAAAACATTTCAAAAGGTCTATAACTTAAGATGAGAAAGCACAATATCAGAATCTTGTAAGGAGTAGCATTATGGAAACCAACCATTGTTTACATAATGTGATCGCTTTATGGGAGGTATTGACATACTCGGTTGTCGGTGCTGCCCAGATGACTCTAGTATGGTAAAAACTAAACCCAAAAAAAATTTGTTTGATGAGGAGTGTTGTCTTGCTGTTTTTATTGCTTAAATATGCTCGACACTTGGAAGGAGCATTTCTCTGATTTACTCAATGTTTAACAAGTGTCAAATGCTGTTTTTAAAAGTTGTCAAATACAGACTAAAACTCAGTTTATGCTTTGATATTTTTTGCTTCTTTTCGACGATTGACTCAGGAAATAGTTTTTAAGATCAATAAATTGTTGCGTACTGTACAAGTGTAAGGAGCGACTTGTTGTGCTCGTTCCCCTGTGTCAAATTTATTTATGTGTCCACCCCCGATTTTTTTTTGTTTAAATTATTTTGAAATTTATTTTTTTATTATGTTGTATACCTGCTCATTGCCCCTACATTGTTTGTTTATAAAATAAGTAACGGGTAATGAGTGGGTATATAAAGCGTGTTTTTGTGTAATTTGAGAGGAGTAAAAATGAATATTTAAAATAAAAATGTAATAAAAATAAAAATTTGTGAATTGATTGTCAAACTGTGATTTGTTAAGAAAAAAATTATCAATTAATAAAAAATGTGATTGCTCCCAATCTTATTGGAATCATCATGATCGCCGACGATCCATTGGAAATTGCATTCGGCTATAAATGATAACCAGAACAATTTTACTAAGTATACATCGTCAACCTAGCTTGATGAGCTCGAATTTATAAAGCAGCACTGCAACGAAACGAGTGATAAAGGATCTATAATATAAAAATCCGATGTTGATGGTTTCCATGTTTGTATGGACGTACAATATTTTCAACCAAACGAAATAAGGTTAAAATTAAGAATAATTCCGTGGTGGTTGAAAACAAACATGCGGAGAAAGAAAACAAACATGGCCATATTTTTTCGTCATATTTTTATGGACAACCACGATAATGGACGAGACAAAAAGGGCGAAATTTTAGTTAAATTTTTTTATTATTTATATATTATTATTTCTTTTGTGTGTGTAATTAGAATTAAAGATTGTGTTTTGTCGTTTTAAGTGTGTTTATTTAATTAAGATTTTTTTTTGTTTCTTTGTTCATTTATTTAAGTTTTAATATTTTATTTATTGGTTGTTTTTTTTTCTCAAAATCGTTGCTATTGTTTTCTGTTAATTTATTTTTATCGTAATTACAATTACTGTTAAAATTTTTTGGTGATTCTTTTTTTATTTTTCGTGATGTGTTGGTTACAAGTCTGGTTGCGTGCCGACTTGTTCAAGTGACCCCGCCTTTCTATCTTCTAATCCTTTCCTGCGGTTATTCCAGCTTCTAAGCATGCCTTGCAAACCCCACGCCCCACCCTGAGCTCTAGCCGGCTATCATACCGCAGCAAAGCCTCTGCTGGAAGAATTCCGCTAATGCTATCGGGGTGCGGATCCCAATGGTGTTGTTTTTAATGGCACTAATAGTTAAATATTATAGTTAAATATTTGTTGAGTAACATTGGTACATCGATCAAGAGTAGTCCAGCTTTGCTGTTTAGAACCTCTTGTATCGAACCATTGTTATGAATTGAAGTGGTTTTACTTTAGTGTGTTCATCCAAACTTGTTGTCGGCTACTATGCTTTTTGAGCCAAGACTTAATGAGCACGCTAATAGCAAAATTATTCCTAAATGTAAATGCATTTTTTTCATTATTTTTATTTTCCTCTTACCCTGTTATTCCTAAGTTAAAATCAATCTACCGTAAACAAGCAAATACAAATAAAACAAACTGTGATGGAACTTGCCTAATTCATCCTCATTATATATCTATACATTTCAATTCAAGTAAACGGCATCCACCTTTAAGTGGAATATTGATTTAGTGTTGACAATTTTTTTTGCAGTACTACGAGTAAATATATCGCATATATCTTATTTAATATAAAGTTAAACATTTTCAAATTAAACTACATTTACAAGTAAAATATATATAGCTACTTATATATGTACACATATATATTTTAACTCAGCAAATATTTTGAGAAAAAAAAATATCCGTGAAATAAGTTTAAATTGAATTATTATTATTTTTTCTCCCTTCTCTTTTTCTACTTTTTATTGCTTTAATTTCCAATAATAATAACATGGAGCCAATAATAATAACATGGAGTGCGGACGAGATCGAAATTGAGTGTTTGGTACGAAACATCTCAGGATCGATACTTCAGCAACTCGAGATATTATCTGCTGCGATTAAATAAGAAAATGAAGGAACTGCTGAAAGAACACATTTAGGGGCACGAAAATCCCCTCAGAGGGAACTGGACAACTGTTCTAACAAACTTATAAAGCCACAAGTGCAAGAGATTGTCGAACTTAATATCGATGAGCGAGGAAATAAACTTGCTTTATTAAGTACACGTATCCTACATGTTACTGGTAGACTACAACGTTTAGTAAATAGTTCACCCAGTTGCAAGAAATCTGCTCAAAGCTTGTTGATAGCATGTGACAAAATACTTCAGGTAATCCAATCAATGGTTGAAGCAAAAGTTTCGGTGGACGAATTTGAACAGTCAGTTTCTGAGGCCATGCCATACGAAAATACTGTCTTATTAACTTCACCACATAATAGTACTACCTCTGATTCTTCAGATGCTGAAGTATTGCTAGCCCATACAAAACCAGCATCAACCTTCGTGAGTGGTTCCGCAGGCGTCAAATCAAAAAAAGAAGTGAATGACGATAATTTAGCAGAACAGAAAACACTATCCATAAACGAATATAATGAGGTCATGAAAACTATTAATAAATTATTGATCACTAATGATCTAATTTTATCTACTAAAGATAGTGGAAAAAAACCTGCTGTTAGTCATACTATGATTACTCCGAAACCTTCCACTTCTCTTAAAACTAATCAATTTCGATCCTCCCATGTTACTCAGCCACAATCAAATAACATAAATAATATTCTTTCTGACCCCGGTTCTAATAATCGTTTGTACAGTAATATTAGCAAACTAGATCCACAAACAATAGGTATTCATAAGTGGAATATTTCCTTTGATGGGTCACATAATGGACCAGCAGTAGAACGATTTGTATATCGAGTGGAACGACTTTCATTGAAAAATAAAATTTCTTCTGAACGCTTGGTCAACGATATATATTTATTGCTAAGGAAAAGTGCCCTTGAGTGGTGTTGGTCTTTTGTGGAACGGAATGGCAATGTTACATGGAATGAGCTAAAAATAGGACTTCTTGAAAGGTTCAAAGATCGTCGAACAGATGCAGAAATTAAACAATCAATATCGTTTATTAAACAAAATGCTAACGAAGACTTTATTGATTTTTACACTCGCTTGTTAGACTCTACCTTATCACTAAGTAACCCTCTTCCCGACAGTATGAAAATGGCATGTTCCATTTCGGCAAGTTCATGAATCGAATGATTCTAATAATGGTTATTTTAGGTATAACTTTACCGAGACACATTTTTTGAGTCCTGATTATTCACCTAATCGATATCCAGCTTATAAAAAAAGGACAGAATATACCTTTCCGACTGTTCCTGATAATTCAAATCCGACCAAAAATTGGTTCTTAGACTTCTCGAGAGACGAATATGATCACCAGAGTAGTAATGTTGCACCTTATTTTAACCGAAGTTCACCAGCAGTTCAACATGATAGTTGGAGGAATCCAAATAAAACGACTCGACATTGCATCGGCTGTGGAGCTTTAAATACAATTAAGTCCAGCTGTACGTATTGTAATAGCCCGAATACGGTAAACCAATGGCCGGAGATGAGAACCCCTGGTACTCCTTTTCCCGAAAAACCCAACCAAAAAATAAACTGGATTAACGCTATGGGTTCAAAACCAAACCATCAACACATACAACCACAACCTCCCTCAGGTGCGAACCAGTCAAACGTGATTAAACACTGTTGGAACTGTCAACAGATAGGACACTTTTTCAAAGACTGTGAGCACCACATCTTTCGCATATTCTGTTTTGGATGTGGAACACCAGATACTATCAAGAAATATTGTTGTCATTGTTCGGCAGTTTGGGGAAACTTGAAGGAGGGGATGACTGTTACCAAAACGCTTACCCCTGGGCTAGCACCAACAGAGTTATACCGGAAAAACGAGTATCGTTCAATACTGAAACGTCAGTAGATAATAAATAAAGCTTTCATAAATTTTCGCAAAGTAGAGCGAAATTCCCAAAAACTAGATTTCACAAAATTTCTCGATTTCTTCAATATTTTCGTTATAGGAAAACAATTGAATCACAAATAATTGAGTCTTTAGTTGCGGATACTCTGGATGGGCGACCTTACGCCGAAGTTAAATTATTATACGTGGTTTGTTAGACAGTGGAGCAAATGTGTCAGGAAAAAATTGTGAACAAATTCTAAAAGATCCTACCGTTAACTTTCGTCATCTTTCCTCTTCGATTAGGACTGCAAATGGTAATACTGCACAAATTATTGGGCATATAAAAATTCCTGTTACCTTTGCTGGTCAAACTAATTTTCTTACTTTACATTTAGCTCCCAATTTGCAACAGGAACTATATCTGGGCGTTGACTTCTGGCGATTGTTTAATGTAAAAATTGTTTACAATACGTCAACTCTCGAATTTTATTCATCATCTCAAAATTTAGCATCTTCAGAAGTTGTATCAGAAACCGTTGATGGAAAAAAACCTCTTTATCACCAGCTTAATTCAATCCAGCAACAACAGTTGGAGGCAGTGAAGCAAACGTTCCCATCATCAGCTAATCTGGGACTGTGTAAAACGAATCTGCTTAAGCATACAATTGACAATGGAGATGCTAAACCTGTTAAGCAGCGTTATTATGCCGTGTCTCCCGCTGTTGAAGCTGAGATGTATAAAGAATTAGATAGAATGCTTTCATTAGGTGTCATCGAGGAAAGTAGAAGTGCTTGGAGTTCACCGATGGCCATAGTCTGCAAAGCAGACGGCAGAGTTCGATTGTGCTTAGACGCAAGAAAAATGAACGCGATTACAGTGAAAGATGCTTACCCTTTGCCACTCATTGATGGGTTGTTAGGGCGTCTGAACAAGATAAGGTTTATTTCTAGCCTTGACTTGAAAGACGCCTTTTGGCAAATACCATTAGATGAGGGGTCGAGGGATAAAACAGCTTTCACTGTGCCGGAAAGACTACTATATCAATTTGCAGTCATGCCTTTTGGACTCTGCAATGCCCCACAGACCATGTGCCGATTGATGCATCGACTGATCCCACATGAATTACACAATCAAATATTGTCATAGTTGACGTAATTTTTTAACTCCAAACTCCGGTTGCATCAGCAACTTTTAGTCCTAAGGAACTTAATCAGGCGGCTTCATTCTCTTTAACCATCTTGCACCTGCGCTGTTGACGTCGTTAACAATATGGTGAATACCCGTGTTTTCATAGAGTTGTAAACGCTGGATATATTTATTGGCATTTTTTGTGATTTCTTCGTAAGTCCTTTTTTGAAACGTTTGTATAATCTTAACGTTCGTTTTCTTTATGCATCCTCAGAGTTGGATCCAATAAGTCCTAACAGGCTTAAGTATTTGCCGGTATAAAAGCAGCTTATTGTGAATGGTAAACTCACTATTTCTTCCAATGAGCCAATACATTTTCTGAACTTTATATCCAGTTCTTGCCATTTTTTCTTGACATGTCTCTCGTATAAAGTAAATACAAGATTGGTCTCGGCCTGCTTCAATTCTCTTGAGTGATGAGAAATTTCTTTCATATTTCACTCTGAAATATCTGCCTTCATTGTATCATTTTAATATCTCATAGAACTGCTTAGGGAGGTCGCGATTTATTTAGGTTATGTTTGCTGTATGTCTAGTCAAAGGTTTAAATTGAACGTTTCTTACCGATGTTCTGCAAAAATATCAGCTTTATCTTTAAGGCTTTTGGCCCAACTACCATCTGTTTTTTTTATCTTTTCAGTCCTTTTGTAGCTTTCCATAAAGAGTAATCATTTTCTTTGTGGCCAGAAAAACATGTTAAATATTTTTTGAAGCTTGTTTTTGAGCTGATTAAAAATTTTTTTGCTCTCTAGTGCTCGATTTCTACGCCAGATTTTGCGAGCTTTCTGCTTTTCTGTAACCAGATTTCTTATTAGTTGTGCATATGTTTCATTATTGTGAGTTTTATGTTTGGCAAGAGAAGTGCTTTCTCATGCTGCAACCTGAATATTGTTTATGAGCAGTTCTACTTCTCTTTCAAGTTGTGTTAAGTTTTTAATTGGTACTTGAAGATCAATACTTTCCTCAATTAACAGTGCGAAGGTTTCCCAATTGGTCTTCTTGCTGGTTAACCTTGGTGGCTTCTCTTTTTTTAATTATTGTTTCACTGATCGTAAGTATGATTGGAGAATAAACAGAGAATAAACCTTTATTTTTTTCGATGTGGATATAGTTTTCTGAAATACATTTAGCTACGAACAAGTTGACCAATACTTATTTCCAGCTTCTAATAGTTCTCTACCTTTAGGTAATATTAGTCTTCTCATATGATAAAATTTGAGCCCATCATGTTGTGTTTTCCAGATAAGATCATGAAGAACATATACATGATCAAGTTCAATATGTAAATTAAAATCTGATATTTCATAAAACATATACATGATCAAGTTCAATATATAAATTAAATTCAAGTTCATCAAAATATTATGTCGGTCAATTAAGTAAATATTATGTCGATAATATATCTAGAACATAATGCAATCTAAATTAGCGTAAATATTTGAAACGTACACTTAAATGTTATGAAATATCAAACCCAAATATTTATGAAATTCGGAACATAACATAAATAACAAAAGTTAATTATGAAATATCAAACCCAAATATTTATGAAATTCGGAACATAACATAAATAACAAAAGTTAATTATGAAATATGAACTACAAAAGAAATAATATTGGAAACACAACAAAAACAAGTGGAAAACAACTAAAAAGTTATGATCAACAAAAATTGTAAAAAATAAACAGGGTGACAAAAATGTGACGTAACGTTTCCGTATTTTTGTTGCGATGTTTATTTTCCGGAATTATCTTCCGTATATTTTTTATGATGTTTATGATTTTTTTAGATGTTTATATTTTTTTAATTTCATTTCCTAGGTTTGATTTCCTAGTTTAATTTATATATAATATATAGTTTTAAGATTAAGTAAAGTAGTGTAAATAGAGTGTAAATGGAGTTTACAACCAATAAAGAAGATCAGGAAAAAATTCATATATTGCCTACATCATTCGTCTTGTGGAATAAAAAGCAGAAATTGGTAAGTATATCCTAACATATAGAATTGCGTGAATGACTAAATCCGTCTGATTATCCGAACTAACAAATCCGTCTAAATTATTCGTATCTATCTGTATCCCCGCGTAAACAGATAGCTGGAACGAATCTGGGCTTATGCTCATGTTCCAGAAGTGTACGAATAATTCCGAGACATTAGCTCAAATAACATCACAATACATTTTATAAAACATTAACATTACTTATAAAACATTTATACTTTAACTCTTACATATAAAACATTGGCGCTGCCGAAACTTCTATGTTACTGTGAATTCTGTATTTGCCGTAGTATAGAAACCGTCCTGTTGCGATTAGATATTAAGCCGCAAGTAAAAATCCAATCTGAGTTAAAGGTATCTGAGATATAACCAAATTTACTAGTTCACATGAACAGTCCTATATCGAAAAGTATCACAAATTCTCTAAACATTTTAACGCGTCAAGCCGCTAGAAAACAGTCATCTGTTAAATATTCATCGAACCAACCCACATCCAGTGGAAGAAATAGCCCGAACTTAGAAAGTCCACCAATAAAAATCCAATCACCTTTAGTATCTCTAGAAACAGACAAAATAGCCATGAATCAAAAAGAACTGCAACAAAATATAATAAGTTTTGTACCAGAGTTCAGTGGTGAGGACACACCACAACGGCCAAATGAGCTCACTAGGTTCATTGGTACCTCTGACAGTATTTATGATAGTTTGGTTAATGAGGCAGACAAGGCTTTGTTCTCAAAATTAATTAAGTTCAGACTAACAGGTGATGCTTACATCAGAATTAGTCATAGGAATATTAATGATTATGAGACATTAAAAGAGGTTTTACATAATATGTATATTAAAACAGAATCTCTTAGTCAACTTGAAGGGAGATTTACAAATACAACACAATCTTATGGTGAAACAGTTAGAAACTATGGATATAGGTTAATAGAGGCAATGGAGAGGTACAAAACAGGATATAAAGCAAAGTATGGTATACGTAACTTAGATGATTCATATAAAAAACATTTGAACAATACAGCCATACACACATTTAAAAGAGGACTAAATAATACGATATTAAAAGAGAAAATAGCAACTTCCACAGCTACGACTATAGATGATCTTATTAAAGAAACAGAAAACATCGATAGGATGTTGGAAATCACAAACGGTACAAATCCTACAATAATAACACCTCACATAACACAGTTCCCAACTCTAAACACTCAAATCCAACAAAGAAGTCCGGTTATAACATGTAATTACTGTCAACGACCAAATCATACGTACAATATGTGTCGTACCAGAATGAATGATGAAAACCGTAGACCAAATACCTATAGACAACCTAACATCCTACCACCTAGACAAAATTTCCAACAGCCAACACAATTTAACCCACCATTCCAAAACAAATACATGCCACAACGGTCAAATTTCCATAATAACAGACCCGCACAACATTCACAAATAAACACATATCCTCATAATCAACAAACAAATATACACATTCCACAAACCCGAGGATTTTACCAACCAAAACATTGTACGTACTGTAAAACCACAACTGGTCATACGTATGAAGAATGTAGGAATAAATTTCTCACACCAAGAAATCCAACAAATAGTACGCAAGCTCAACAAGGTTCCCCAACAAGAGATTTAGAAGACAGACTAAGTAGAATGCAAATCAGATACACGACTAACCACCACATAGATCCCAATATCCAGAACTTAAATTTACTTCATCCATCGGAAAACTCCAGAGGATCCAGCACGCATTAGGAGAGGAATCGATGCCGGATCCGAATAACTTACAATATTATCACTTGTTACAAGAAAATCATACAAATGGACAAGCTTTAGAAACAGAAAACAATTATACTCTCCAAATGGGTGACATTCCAGAAATGTACCTACAAACACAAATTACCGCTGTACGCCCAGCTATATCAAAGGCAGAGAACATAGAAACAAAAATTATCGCTGCCAGACCAGCTCAACAAACAAAAATTATAGCTGCCAGACCAGCTCATCAAACAGAAAATACCGCTGCCAGACCAGCTCAACAAACAAAAATTAACGCTGCCAGACCAGCTCAACAAACAAAAATTAACGCTGCCAGACCAGCTCAACAAACAAAAATTAACGCTGCCAGACCAGCTCAACAAACAGAAACTAAAACAGCTGCCAGACCAGCTCAACTTATTGTCAAAGCAAACAAAGAAGAAGCATTTACTCAAGAAACATTTAGTTATAATTTTAAACAACTCTTAAATAGCATTACTATCCTGGCATACATGTTTATTATCAGTTTACTAGTACAAATTTTTAAATGTGTCCAGACAGTCACAGAATTTCGCAAGTATCTGAATAATGTAATCAGACCAAGATTAGTAAAAAAGATTCAACAGAGTTTGAACAGCTATCGAGAGAAAATGAATAACTTACTTGAAACTGCAATATCTAAATATGAAAGAAATCAGAAAGATGAACCTCCAGACGTAAACAACAGAGAATCATTAATAACATTATTCCAAAACCCCAATCTTAAACTTGATGAAGAACCTCTTCAGTTACCAAAAGAAATTAATTTATTGACAGATTTTAAAATAAACAGAGACACGATAACACCAACAGTAGGTGATAACAAACCTGTACTACTCATAGACTCAGGTGCAGACGTATCATTGATCAAAATGAAAAATATTAACACTAATGACATAAACAAGGATGAAACTTCAGAACTAACAGGCATAGGAGACGGAACAGTAAAAACTTTAGGAACAGTAAACCTACAGCTCAAATTTAACACAGAACTTCAAATAGTACATAAATTCTATGTAGTAAACGATAAATTCCAAATAGATGAAGACGGAATATTAGGTCGAGATTTCTTCGACAAACACAAAATAGATATTCTATACAGTATAGGAAAAATCAAGATTAAAAACCATTTAGTTGACTTTTCTAACCACATTGTAAACAGAATTATTTTACCTCCTAGATGTGAAACTTTAGTTGAAATCCAAACTCCGACAAATGATCAATATATAAGTAACGCCGTCGAAATCATTCTTGGAGTACACACTCCACATACATTAATCCAACCTGTAAATTGTAAAGCTAAAATCTTAATAGCAAACACGCGAAACGATTACACTGAAATCGTCAATTTCAACCCAATCTTAGAAAAATTCGATTGTTCACAACATAACACAATTATCCATGCAAATAACCAAAATAGAATTGAACGAATTACAGAAATATTAACTGAAAACTTGGACTCATCAAACAATGCTGAAGAAAACATGTCTGTAATTGAATTATGCATGCAGTACGACGATATATTCTATCTCGAGGGAGATATGTTGACTAGTATCGAAGGAATACAGCATGATATCAACCTATATACAGATTCAAAGCCCGTTCACGTACAACGTTATAGACTTCCTCAAACACATAGAGATGAGATCAATAAGCAAGTAAAAGAAATGCTTGTTGAAAACAAAATAAGACCAAGCATTAGCCCATATAACAGCCCTTTGTTGGCAGTACCAAAAAAGCCCGGAAAAGACGGAGTTCCAAAATGGAGAGTCGTAGTAGATTTCCGTAAATTGAATGAGATTACAATCGGTGACTCATTCCCTCTTCCCAATATTAATGACATCCTTGACCAACTTGGTCATGCACAATATTTCTCTACTCTAGACATGGCGAGTGGATACCATCAGATTGAAATGAATCCAAAAGATTCCCACAAGACCGCATTCAGCACGGATTATGGCCATTTTGAGTTTACAAGAATGCCCTTTGGACTAAAAAACTCACAAGCTACATTTCAAAGAGCGATGAATCATATCCTTAGAGGTTTTCAAGGACTGAAAGGATTTATTTATCTCGATGATGTAATAATCTATGGTAAAAACTTATCTGACCATAACAATAAATTAAAAGAAGTATTCAGTATCTGTCGACAAAATAATCTTAAACTTCAAGCTACTAAATGTCAATTTCTCAAAAAAGAAATCACTTTCTTAGGACATATAATCACACCAGAAGGTATCAAACCAAACCCGACTACAGTACAGGCTGTAAAGAACTTCCCTCAACCCAGAAATGTAAGAGAAACCCAATCGTTTTTAGGTCTTGCAAATTACTACAGACGTTTCATCCCCAGATTTTCTGAAATTGCAGAACCATTATCCAAACTAACTAGGAAAAAAGTTCCTTTCGTTTTCACACAAGAATGCGAACAAGCATTTGAAAACCTTAAACAATGTTTAGTAAAAACAACAATATTAAAATACCCCGACTTAAACCGACCGTTTATCCTAACAACAGATGCAAGCGATTACAGCTTAGGTGCTGTCTTATCCCAAATACACCCTTCAGGAGAATTTCCATTAGCTTACGCTAGTCGAGCACTAGGTAAGTCTGAGCGAAACTACTCCACCATCGAAAAAGAAATGCTAGCCATATACTGGGCAGTAAATAATTTCCGACCATACCTATACGGTAAAAAATTCACTGTTGTTACAGATCATAAACCCCTAGCAGGCAATCTCACAAAAACTCCCAACAGAATACTGAAATGGCATCTAAAATTATCAGAATACAACTATGAGACACAACATAAAGCAGGAAAACTTAACGTAAACGCAGACGCACTTAGTAGAATTAAGTACGAACAAGTACTTGTTACAACAAGAGCACAAAACAAAGCAAACAGTTCCCAAACACAAAATGTTACATCCCCTAGATCAAATTTACAAAGAAAGAATAACAATTCATCCAACAATCAAAATCATACACAAACACAGAACATTATATCTCCTACTATACAAACCAATACTGAAACTCAAGCCAAATGTACAACGAATCCTCTTAATGAATTAACTAACACAAACACCAAAACTCAAAACATTACGACGGTTCTAGACCCGAAAAGAAGATTAGAAATACTGAACGAATACCATAATCTACCATTAGGTGGGCATGCCGGTACATGGCGCACCTACAAAAGAATTAGAATGTTATATCAATGGTCGAATATGCTAACCGATATCAATAGATTTATAAGTAAATGTCATCTCTGTAAACAAAACAAGAACCACAGGAAAACAAAAGTACCTTTACAGATCACCTCAACTTCGGAATATCCATTCCAACGAGTAGCTTTTGACATAGTAGGACCACTTCCCATGACGGAAAATAGAAACAATTACATATTGACATTCCAAGACGATTTAACAAAATACTCAGGCGCAATTCCAATACCAGACCAAACCTCACAAACAGTCGCCAAAAACTTCTGCGAACATTATATTACAAAATACGGAATCCCTGAAAAAATCCTTACAGACCAAGGAAGTAATTTTATGAGCAAATCCTTCAATGAATTATTGAAGTTACTAAAACTTAAACATCTCACTACAACTGCATATCATCCAGAGACCAATGGTGCTCTGGAGAAATCTCACAATACATTGAAAGAATATTTAAGGTCTTTCACAGACATTGACCGTAATAACTGGGACGAAATGTGCCATTACGCAATGTTTGTCTACAATACCACACCTCATTGCTCAACAAACTTTACACCTTACGAATTGGTATACGGACGACAAGCTCTAATACCCAGCGCTATCAAAAAAGATCCTGAACCTACTTACAATTATGACGACTATGTCAGTGAATTAAAATCACGGCTAAGACTAGCTCATGCCGTAGCAAGACAGAATATAATAAAGAAGAAGCAAGCAACTAAAATACAGTATGATAAGCGAACGAACAACATACAATTGCAACCAAATGATCTAGTATGGTTAAGAAACGACATGCGACGCAACAAACAAGATCCACTATGGACTGGACCGTACAGAGTAACAGAAATCAATTCCCCGACCAACTCTACGATTGATAGTAAAAGAAGAAGAATAAGAGTACACAATAACAGATTGTATAAGCATACCGAATAAATCTAATAATTGTTAAACATTACAGATACAACACTCTAACAAACCTAATCATCCTAACAATGCAACCCATCCAGTAATCCAAACAAAATTTTATTTTTTTTTTAGAGACGAAATTACCTCAAACTTTTTCCTTCTCAAATCTTGAGGAGGAACAAGAAATCAAACACAAAAGTTAAATTATCAAATCCATATCCTACTCATCCTAATCCTATAATTCCAAATAATTCCAACAAACCTTAAAAAATTGCAGCTAAATAATAAAATGGCTTTTTCTTTCATAAATTCATGGAAAAACAAGTCATCGGGTCAATAGAATAGTAAAATTGTTAATAACGTCTAAAGTTAAAAATTGATCATTGCACAAAAACAAATTATAAATAAAATCATATTTCAAAGACAAAATAAAAGAATCTTTATATATACATAGATAAGTAATCTTAAGAGTAAATATTAACGTAATCACAATTTGTTTTAACTATGCATGACAGTTCAATTAAGTCATAGTAAAATTTTTTTTTTACGCAAACGGTAATGCGATTCCAAATTGTAATTATGATAATATAATTAATGAAATAGATTATAAGTTAGGGAAATAGGTACAGTAACAGATAACAAAACAATAGATGACGAATAATGAACAATTTCAATATGGAAAGGAAAAACCACCACAAAACCACAGGAATTCGGGAGCAACCCAAAAATGTATCAGCCAAGCAGTTGAACCTTATCAAAAGGCCGTATGACAAAGATATGATATAATAAAGCAAAAATCTAAATTAAGCAATCTTGACTTGAGCTGATGTAAACATAAGTACCAGCAATAAGAATATGACTTAAACAAAAATAAACTATTTAATATTTAAAATAGGTACATTGTATTCCAATGACCAAATAATAATCTATCACAAGAATAGTAATACCAGCAACGTAGAAAAACCAGTAATACACAATTTAAACAATTAATAGACAACCAAACAATTAAAACATAAAAAGGTACATTACACCGTAATGACTAAATGATCAAGAATTATGCTGAAGATTGTAAACACTAGCAACAAAAAACACATGATAAAGGTATTTTGATAAGGATACAACAAAGGATAAAGCAACAACCGAAGCAGGGGCACTGCACCACAACTGTAACCATCATCGCCACCGCAACCACATACACATACAACAGAAAGGAAGAAGTACCTCAGCTAAAGGAAAATGAAACTATATCAAACATCTCAACTACATATATTTATTGTTACTGTATAAAACGAAAAATTAGAAACTAGAAATAAGAGAAAATATTGTAATGTATATATATACACCTGCACAAATTAGAATTTAATTCCTTCAGAATAAAATTCTAACTCAAATGGGCGGAAGATATGTTGTGTTTTCCAGATAAGATCATGAAGAACATATACATGATCAAGTTCAATATGTAAATTAAAATCTGATATTTCATAAAACATATACATGATCAAGTTCAATATATAAATTAAATTCAAGTTCATCAAAATATTATGTCGGTCAATTAAGTAAATATTATGTCGATAATATATCTAGAACATAATGCAATCTAAATTAGCGTAAATATTTGAAACGTACACTTAAATGTTATGAAATATCAAACCCAAATATTTATGAAATTCGGAACATAACATAAATAACAAAAGTTAATTATGAAATATCAAACCCAAATATTTATGAAATTCGGAACATAACATAAATAACAAAAGTTAATTATGAAATATGAACTACAAAAGAAATAATATTGGAAACACAACAAAAACAAGTGGAAAACAACTAAAAAGTTATGATCAACAAAAATTGTAAAAAATAAACAGGGTGACAAAAATGTGACGTAACGTTTCCGTATTTTTGTTGCGATGTTTATTTTCCGGAATTATCTTCCGTATATTTTTTATGATGTTTATGATTTTTTTAGATGTTTATATTTTTTTAATTTCATTTCCTAGGTTTGATTTCCTAGTTTAATTTATATATAATATATAGTTTTAAGATTAAGTAAAGTAGTGTAAATAGAGTGTAAATGGAGTTTACAACCAATAAAGAAGATCAGGAAAAAATTCATATATTGCCTACATCATTCGTCTTGTGGAATAAAAAGCAGAAATTGGTAAGTATATCCTAACATATAGAATTGCGTGAATGACTAAATCCGTCTGATTATCCGAACTAACAAATCCGTCTAAATTATTCGTATCTATCTGTATCCCCGCGTAAACAGATAGCTGGAACGAATCTGGGCTTATGCTCATGTTCCAGAAGTGTACGAATAATTCCGAGACATTAGCTCAAATAACATCACAATACATTTTATAAAACATTAACATTACTTATAAAACATTTATACTTTAACTCTTACATATAAAACAATCATTTTAAGCATTGGGAAGAAATTATCCTTTTTAAGTTGATCGTCCTTAATGCAACAACCCGCAGCTTCTTGAAGTTATTTAGTTGCACGCTAAATGATACAATTTACATTATATCTATTTCGAGTTTAACATCTTCGAAGCGTTTGATGTTTTCTCTGATGAAGATAGTTGCTCTACTCCAAGCTCTCTCTACTGGTTGTAAAGAATGACAACAAGAGTAACCTTTACTATTTGCTTAAGACTTTTTAGCGAAATGGCTCTCTGCTATTAACCATATATCAATTTTTTCTGTATTCAAAAAGATTTCTAGTTCTGGAAGATGCTGTAGAAGTCCATTAGCATTCCAGGTTAGTATTCTTAGTGTTTTGTTCATTTTTTATTGTTTAGTAAGGCAACTTTTTTGCTACAAATCTGGTTAATTTTTCCATGATGTCCTACTTTTTGTTCAAGATTAACTTGCCTTTTGTTTAGAAACTCTATATTTTCTTCTATTTTCGAGAGGCAATTGACATTTAGGCGATTGACTAAATGTCAATCGCCTAAATGTCAATCGACTCGATTGACATTTCAATAGCATTTAGGGTGTTTTCATTGTTATCATAGCTTGTTAAATTCCAACATTTTGATCTGAAGCCCCAGTAGGAACCTAACAAAGTCTATTTAGAAACAACATACATTATTAATAGATGTCGTCGGCAAAGAATACTTCGGCTGAGTACTACACATTTGTATCTTTTACCATTTTCCCTCTATATAGCGTATTTTAATTTTAAAGCACCCAGAAGAAGATCTTACAAAAAAATGCTTTATGTAAACTAACTAATGGTTAGCAATACATTTCAAAACGATCTAATTTCCTTGACCTGTCATAAATAGGGGGAATATAAGTGTTTTCATCAGTTATTAGCATAAATGATGTTGCAAATATCAAAGTTTAAACCAATTATAGTAAAACCTTTTGGTTGATTGACCCATGAATGTTGATACAAAGTTTGTGTTAGTTAGACAACTTTTTGTTTTACCTCATTTTCATCAGCCAATTAAATTTTACTGCACGTATACGTTGACGTTTCTCTTGAAAAGTTTTTTGTGACGTATCGATTATTTTCCATTTTAGCATCGAGCAAATTTTTTAAATTAAAACGTCAACAACTTTAGTGGTTGACCGTGGTGTATATATATATATATATATATATATATATATATATATATATATACATATACAATATATATACTTATACCATAATCAACCATTGATGCAAATTTCATTTTAAAATTAGGCCACACAGATTCGACGAAACATAATTTTGTGTGAGTTTTGGTGATGTTGGCTTTCATAAATGAATGTTGGAAAACAATGTCGATAAATGTGTAAAATTTGCATTTATATTAAAATCCATGAAATAAAAACAGAAAAATGGAAGAGATGCTGTAACGTTCATATGTCCATAGCAATTTTATTTCGATATATGGATGTGTGTCGATTTTTCGTTTTGCAATATGTGATGCAAATTAGCAATAGTTCAGCAATGGCCAAACGATTATCAGAATCATTGCGTCTTGGTCTCTAAAATCAGTGATCATATATATTTTATTTAAGACTCATTGATTTTAAAACCAACGGAAGCTAAGAATCGTAAAAATGGATCCAGTAGTTCTTTAACATCGATGCTGTTCAGTCCAATTTCATCTGCATTAAAGAATTTCGAAAGAGATTAAAGAATTTCGCATTTAGAGAGCGATCACCTATTTTAAGGATAGGGCACAATACGGCCCACACACGTAACAAGCGTGTTGAACAGCAGGCCAACAACTTGCTCTCATAAAAACAATTAAAGTTATGAACCCTAATCAAAGGCCTCGGATTACCATATCGGATTCATCGCAAAATCGACCTCGGAAATTGTACACGGACAACGCTTTAAAAATGGGAACATGGGATGTGCTTAGCCTCTTAAGACCTGGAGATCTCCAGATCCTTTCGAACCAAGCAAAGAGTTACATATTTGACGTGCTTGCACTACAAGAGCTTAGATGGTCTGGGAGTGGGATCCATGACACCACCAATAGTCACACACTTCATTACAGCGGCCATCAGAATGGAGGAGAATTTAAAGTTGGCTTTCTTATCCATCAGGGCGAGAAGCATCATATCATCGACTTCCGCCCTATCAACTGCGGATATGCACGGTCAGGCTCTGCACTAAGAAATTCAACATCACGATCGTTAATGTACACGCACCCACCGAAGATAAATCTGATGGCATCAAAGATCGTACATCGGTCCTAACAGCCTTCACCTAACTAGTAACAACAACGGCCAATGCATCACTGACCTGGCAATAACGTACAACTTAATTGTATCAAGTACGTTATTCCCACACAAGAGAATCCACAAAGTAACGTGGAGATCGAATGATGGAAGAACGGAAAACCAAATCGATCACGTCAGGGTGTCTAAGAGACACTCCACCAGCATATCCAACGTCCGATCTTACAGAGGTGCAGACATGGACAGCGATCGTGTGCTTGTCATATTTAAGTATAAGTGCAAACTGTCATCTACGTTCAACAGACAAGCACAAAAGACCGTTCGATGGAATATCGATGCTTTAAAAGACCAAGCGTCACTGCAGAGTTACCAGTCAGCTGTCACTAATTATTCAGACCGGTCCAATAACAACGAAGAAGCACCTCCTATCATCCAGGAGCAGTGGCATGCTATACAGTTAGTCATAACCACAGTGGCGCAAAGTACACTAGAAGCATTCTAGCAGAATATCTCCGCGCTAGGAACGCTACGACGAAATACATCAGCTTCCAAGTGGAAATAAGAAACTCAAGGGACTGTTTTGCTAACGCCAGAAATCTATCTAACGACGAAGTGACCCTTATTAGAGCAATAGCTCCTCCACGTAAAGAGGCCCTTGTTGAATATCAGCTAAATATCAGTAGATTAAAAAATGGAAAGGTACCCGGTCTCGACGGAATCCTCGCAGAATTGATTAAGCTCAGATGCGCTACTCTTGCAACAAATCTATACGATCTCATCGTCTCTATTTGGGACCGCTGCACAAAAAAAGAGACCGTCTTAAATGTGGAAACTATCGTGATATCGCTCTGTTGAGCACTGCTTACAAAGTGTTGGCTAATGTTGTACTTGCCAGACTCATCCCTCTCGCCTTAAACACCATTGGCGACTATCAATGTGGTTTTCGTCCTAACCGATCGACCACGGACCAATGATTTATCAAAAGGATGATCTTGGAAAAATGTTGGGAGTACAACATAACCATACACCAACTGTATGTATAGACTTCAGACAGGCATATGACAGTATAAACCGCGAAAACTTATGGGAGTTGTGTCAGACCCCTTTGAAATATAATAACATCTGGTGTTCGACAGGGAGATGCACTCGCGCCTGTGCTGTTCAACTTGGCGCTTAAGTACGTAGTGAGAAAAAACAACCTTGAAACTTCGCGCTGTATATTTAATAAATCAGGCCAAATTCTTGGATATACGCAGATGATATCGTGCTTCTTGGCCAAAGACCTAGCGATATAAAGGACAGTTTCATACAGCTCTTCCGCTGCGCAAGAAGACTTGGTTTGGAGGTGAATAGCAGCAAAACAAAATTGTTCTCAACCCTCTCGCCTTAAACACCATTGGCGACTATCACAGGAATATCTCCATGGTAAATCTCGGAATTGGCGACCATAACTTTGATAGCGTTGAAAACTTTAAATACTTCGGATCAGTTACAACATCGTCGAATGATATGCAGGCAGAAATAAAAGCCCAAATCGCTGCCGGACAACGAGTTTTCTAAGCCCAATCGAAATTATTGCGATCTAAACATATGTCGCAGTCGTCCAAGCTCACACTTTATAAGGCACTCATAAGACCAGTGCTGACTTTCGGAAGCGAGAGCTAGACCATGACGTCTAGCGATTGTAGATTGTTATCTACCTTCGAAAGGAAGGTCATTCGCTCAATATCTTGTCCAATCAAAGTCGCGGACAACGAATATTGGATTCGTTTTAACCACGAGATAAGGCAACTTCTTGGAGGCTGCTATATTATCGGATTTATCAAATCCAATCGAGTTAGATGGCTCGGCCACGTTACACGATCTCCCCATCAACGAATGACCAATAAAGCGTTCCATCAAAAACCAGCTAGTTTTCGTCGTAGAGGAAGACCCCGATTGCGCTGGCGTGACGACGTCAAACAAGATCTACATACATTAGGATGTCGAAACTGGAGGACGAAAGTGATGGAGCGAGATGGATGGAAGACCTTAGTGCGAGCCGCAAAATCCCTTCGTGGGATGTGAAAGCCGGAGAGAAAGAGAGGCACAATACGGCCAGTTTTCTTTCATCAGACATAACTTCGCTTTGCCACACTATTCGAATAAGGTCGAAAAGATAGTTCTCCAAAGTTCAATGGGTCCTCTATGCACATCTCCGAAGTCTGTATTTCACAAGTTTCAAATACAGCATTTGACGATTGTTTAACATTAAGTAAATCAGAGAAATTCTCCTTCCAAGTGTTTGAGCACTGCATCGATGTTAACATGCAAAATTTGATGCTGGTCCCGAATGGCAATAGACTTAGGTCTGAAGGTATGGTGCAGTCAGGAAACTTTATAAGTATTGTAGTTTTGAAGACAAATCGTTTCCTTGTGATAGACTTTAAAAAAAACATCTTAATGCATGTTTGAATTTTCTATATATAGAAGAATCAGATTCAACATTAAAATGTATATAGGTGTGAATTAAAAAAAAACAATTGAAAAATTTACTCCATTGGAACAGTCGCTGGGTTGCAATTTGCTAGTCTAAATTAAAAAACCTCACTCTATATTAAATTTCCGTTGCTTAGACGAAAAAAAGCCAAGTTTGACGTCATAATAGCAATCTATGTAAATGAATTTATATGGTACATAAATAAATATATATTGTATACATATGCACGACACACTTGAATCACGAACCAAACAAAACTACTTGGGAAAATTAAAAAAAATCCCATCAAAATCTCATCTTCCCTTCACACAGCTTCCTTTCAAATTCTCATCTACATGAGTATATACAACACAAAAACCAAACCAACAAATACAAATTAGTATTGATGATTTTCACATTTATTTTCCCCAAAAAAAAAAAGAAAAAATGAGATTCAATTTTCAAGTATTTAGAAAAGAAAAACGACAAAATTGAATATATAGGTATGTACATATGTATATGGTACACTAAGAGCAGGTCTATAATAAGACTGTATACAATTCACGTGACATCGTGACATTTCTATGGAAACTTATAGTACGAATGAACATTTATACATAACAGCAGGAATTTCTGCTTCTACTTATATACGGTATGGGAAATATTTGTACAAAAATGGATAAAAAAATTTCAACTTTCGTTCACTGTATACGGTGATTATTTCCATTGAATGAAATGAAATAGGTTTCTTCCTTTTCGAAGACGAATTTGTACATTGAAAAACAAATATTGTATTTGTACTTAAGAAATCTTCCTCGCAATAATTTCAATTCTATAGACATTACTGTTTGCAATGTAATTGGAGCTTAAGACTTTTTTTTTTTTCAAGTAAAACAATCTCTTTTTTTTAGGTAACGATTTAATACAAAACGTAAATATACAGTTTCATTTTCAATCCTGTACTATACGCATCTTGTTAAGATTTTTGTATCTTGCGAATTATTAGTGAGAAAAATTAAATGGTTAATGCGCGCCTTCGTTGTTTGAATAAAGCACAAGTACTTTTAAAATACTGTTACGTGGATTTGTTTTAATTTTGTTTCTTAGTTTTTGGTTTTATTAGGGTTGATTGGAATGTTCTGTCGATAGAATGGGCTGATTGATTTATTAGACAACCAGAAGAAAGCAAGAAGCTCTCAACCCCCACCGGAGCTATTGATGCCAACAGCGACCTTTGCATAAGGCAAATGGAGGTTCCTCTCTCAGAGATCACTGCAAATCGTTTAAGATCGGCACGCAAAACGTGACCGAGCAAGCGTACTAAATTAATAAAATTGGTAAATGTCATCATAGTCGTTGTTTGGGGTAATATAACAACCCCATTACTAAAGGTATGATCAACATATTGTACAACTTCAACTTATCCGTATTGGCAAAGTGTTTACACTTTAACAGTGGATGTAGGTTATACGAAATAGGGTGACTAGTGGCAAGACCCACTTTAGTATCTTTTTCCACACAAGAATATCGTGAGTTATTAGGGCTTTTAAGTATCGGAAACCCGCCACTCCTACAAATGTGTAATCACCATTATATTTTATTTTAAACTTATTGATTTCGCCCTTACCGAAAAAAAAATATTTTTTATTTATTACAATTCCGACTCGTTCAATCGTCTTTTATTAACTGATTTCATTTTGTCTTTTTATGCTCACACTCACGTGCGTTCAATAATGGAACTATGGATGAGTGGGTTTTATACTACTTATCTTCCACCACTCTTTCATAGATGGCACTATTTATTTAACAATATAATTTACAATAACAAATAATATGAACTAAGGTGCGCTCATGGTTGATATTTTTACGGTGGCCGAAACACTTATAGCTACTTCGGTGGCTAATATCAGAGATAAAAACTTAATACATATTATCTCTCGCAATAATATGCATTGTCGACAGTTGAAGTGAAATGTTCTGATCGCTACAAAACATCCACGCCATTGAAGGGCTATATAAAAAAGTGTTATTCTCATTGATGCAAGGGAACTTGGTACGCTGTAATTCGTTTAGTGGAACAGAGTATTTTGTATGCTGCTTTAAGGTGATCGATAGGCACTGATTGTTGTTTTGCTTTGATCAAAACAACAAAGGATCCAGAGCGAATCTTGTCTACCCTTACAACAACAAAATGGCATTTGTCGATTACTGTATCAGTTGATGATTGAGGTTTAAGAAGATTTTTAATAAGGACTTGTTACGGCCACCGTAAGAATATCAACCATGGATCTTACTTCTTATTATTTGTTATTGTAAATTATTGTTAACTAAATAGTGCCATCTATGAAAGAGTGGTGGAAGATAAGTAGTATAAAACACACTCATCTATAGTCCCATTATTGAACGCATGGATTAGTGCGAGCAAAAAAAAAGACAAAATGGAATCAGTTAATAAAAGATGATTGAACGAGTCGGAATTGTAATAAAGAAAAAAGATTTTTATTTTGGTAAGGGCGGAATCAGGAGTCACCGGGTAGATTCATAGTTTAACAGTAAACCATCTCGGCTGGTGGGTATTTGGTATCTTTTTGACAATGGCTTAAATACCAAGTAAAACGAAAGGTATTTCTGAGCTTCAATATACAGTATTGCCTCGAGCTATGGGTGCGCAGCCCTTAGCCGATGAAATGGTTATGACATTTGTTTGAAGGTGATAAGCGGTGGTTTCTATGTGATGAGGCTGCAAAAGTCTTTGTGCCTGTTGTGACTGTTGCATAGTCAAAATTAGATTAAATTATTTCGAGTGTGTTTGTTTGATTGCAACTTCGTGGTCGGTCTTAATGGATAATATATAACCGCAACGACATTGTCTTTTCGTTCACAAGCCGAATCATGGTAAACTGACTGGTGTAACCCAAATGCAACGCTTGTCTTGGACAACATAAATCTCACAGTTCTGATGGGCTAACCATCATACATTTTCTGGATTTTCAATATTTTCGATTTATGGCATAAATCTCAAAGTTTTGATGGGCTATCCATTATGCATTTTCTCGATTTTGGTAATTTTTCGATTTATGGCATAAATCTCACAGTTTTGATGGTCTTACGGTTTTGAAATCATGCATTTTCTGGATTTTGGATATTTTCGATTTGTGGCAAAAATTTCACAGTTTTGATGGGCTAACCATCATGCATTTCTGGATTTTGAAAATTTTCAATTTGTGGCATAAATCTCACAGTTTTGTTGGGCTTACCATCATGCAATTTCTGAGTTTTGGAAATTTCCCGTTTGTGTCATAAATCTCACAATTATGATGGGCTAAGCATCTTGCATTTTCTGGATTTGGGAAATTTTCGATTTGATGGCTAACCATCATGCATTTTCTCGATTTTGGAAATTTTCAATTTGTGGCATAAATCTCACAATTTTGATGGGCTAACCATCATGCATTTTATGGTTTTTGGGAAATTTTTGGTTTGTGGTAAAAATCCCACAGTTTTAATGGGCTAAGTTTTGGACTGATTTATCCTGGTGGCAGTGGTCAGTGTAGATGGTGAAAACTCGATCATCTACAAAATATTAAAAGTGCTTTATTTACAGGTATATTGCAAGTAATTGCCTGTCAAATGCTAAGTAATTTCGTTAATGGACTATCTTGATTATCTGGATTCTCTTAATTGCAGTTGGGGCTGGAAGTACCGTAATGGTAATAACTAGCTCTTTAATTGGAAGAATATCATTAGGTTTGATTATGTTACTAAAGAAATCGAGTGAATTTTAACCAAAAGAAAAACATTTCGAACTATTAATGTTGACGCCAAAGCCTTTAAAACGTTAGAAAAGATGTTCGAAACTACTTGTGTTGTTCCTCAATTTGAAATTCCACGAGATATTCTAAATATAAGTGAAAACAAAGTCTAGCTCTTGAACGACTTCATTGATGAATCTCTGAAGCGATTGGGTGGCATTTTTAAGATCAAATAGAATTCACGTTAATTCAAATAGCAGAAATGGGTTTGTGATTATCTACAGTTGCAACGAGAATTAAATTATATGACCTGACTAGACCTAATCTGGAGAAGACTGTTCATCCATGCTTATATATGCATCAAAAAGTTTGAATTTAGAAAATCGGGTAACGATCTGGTACTCTGACTGTATTGAGCCTTCGATAATCACCTCAAAGTGTCAAATCTTTTTACTCGACCGTATGTAGTGGTCAAGAGACAGAATTTCTCAATGGCTGGCAAATTCACAAGATTCAGGTAAATATTCTAGTTAGGAAAGGCTATTTCTTTACTTCTTTAGTAGCGTGACGTTACTTCTTTAGTATCGACGCACACCGTTTTATCAATGATTGGCAGCTGAGTTGCTGAATTAATCAGTCGTGAATCAATCAAGGGCTAATCCCTTGCCGTTTTTTTACGGCTATAAAATAATTTGTGAAAATATATGATTATTTTATTGCAGTTTCAACCATCACAATCAATATTGTAACAATTTTTTTTTGATCAGTTAAACAGTAGGCGATGATTATCAACTTCTTTGTTTAATTTTTGGAAAAACAAAAATTAAATATTTTCATTAGTTTAGAGAAATTATCTAGTGTTGTATCAGTGTTGTGAATAAAAAATTCATTTCAATAATTAAAATTATTTGATTGCGTCTGAATTCGAACAGACTCCATAAAATTGAGTTTAATGACTGCACCATTTTAAATACTACTCGTAACTGGCAAATTGTATCAACATTTTTTTAGGTTTATATTCAGATTTATATCGAAAATCGGATAACCAAAATGTGTAAAAGAAAGGGTGATATGCACATCACGATTAAATGATGTATCTTTAAGACGTTATTCGTAAATCAAAAAAAGTACATGATAGTATGGTGAGAGTGCTTCTTCCCATTACAGCTGATGTCATATAACATAATAATATATAGTGTTAACTATAATATAATAAAAATCTTCAAAAAAAACTATAAAAAAAATAAAAATTATCATATCCTCAAGATCTTTGGCACTAATAATTTTTAATACTTCCTGTAAAACAGCCATAAATTTTGTTTTTTATTCCACTATCCTGCTCTATATACTTATACTATACGTACATGTGTATCTCTCTATTTTTTTCAGTTGTTGCACAAGAATATAAAGTGGAAGTAGAAGTATTAGGGGCCTCAAGGGGATGTACAGCAATTTTACGATGTGTTGTACCAAGTTTTGTAAAAGAATTGGTACGTGTTGTGTCATGGTTACAAGAGCCAGCATTTTATATATATCCATCTCTACAGGGAGGTAAATATACATAAATTCGTTTTTGTATTTCTAACAAATTTTATTCTTTTTCAGTTCCATTTGTTTAATTTTCATTTTCATTTTCTTTTTTAATTGTTTTTCTTTTTTTAACTCTCATTTTTCGGTACATTGAAGATGGAAAATTTCATTTATTACCGACGGGTGAACTTTTAATACATAATTTAGAATATAATGATCGTTTTCCGTCATATCGATGCCGAACAATGCATCGCCTTAGTCGACAAGTTGTAGTTAGTTCATCAGCCAAAGTTAGAATAAATGGTAAGTAGATATAGCCACAAAAAATATATTATCATATAAAAAAAATAATCATGAGGGAGGGCACATGTTAAATTTTGGTTATTTATAAATATAACTTTTTAATATACCAATCCCTCGCTTTACGTTGTGGATATGCGCCAAAAAACATAATTGGCAAACTAAGCAATGATTCCAATATGCTCTTCACGCCACTCCTTGTACAAGTTATTGCTTTAACATATAAGACCATCATTTAATCATGATCAACGCAAAGTGAGGTATTGGTGTATTTCCATTACAATATACATTTGGATGGTTGCCAGCAACAAAACCAAACCAAGAAATTAAAATACAATTAAATTTGTCGGTTCTTGAATATACAGACATACATACATATTTTATAAGAAATAAAATTAATAAACTGGAAAATTTTGCGAATTTGATCCAATTTTCAACATTTATACACCTCCTCCTAACCCGCACCATTACAATGCGAACTAAATATTACAAAAAGTTTATTTGAATATTAGCGAACTTATTATCATTGAACGTTAAGTCTATTATCGTCTGAAATATTTTTTATTAATAGACAAAGTTTACCGTTCATGATAATTGCCTTTTATAACTGTTATTAGGTGAGTGCAGTAATTAAAATTTAAAAAAAATTATTAAGACTTAGCCAGTTATTTGGATTGTAATTATAGGCAACCAGAAGAAATCAGAGAAGAAGTCATTCAGACCACCTTTACGAATAGAGTTTTTTTCACAATATTTCAACGGATACCAAAAACGTCTCTTGATTGAGAGACACCTTTTGAGAGGGCCGTGAAAAAGAGAGACAGAGTACGAACGTTTCAAAATGTTGATCTCATTTTTTAAATCAATGTACGGCAGTATCGTTTTCCGTTTATTGGTCATAACTAAACTTTGTTGATCTTATCGTAAAAGACCAAAATTGATCCAATTTTAATTTAAGAAAGGTCAGTGTAAATACGTTGTGAGGCTGGTGGTCTTGCACATTTAATAGATATTTCAACGATTCAATTGTACTTGAGCAATAAAATCCAGGATTTTTACTGTGGATTTTGCTATCCTGAAATTGTTGACCAAAATACATATTTAGACTGTATATAGCCTGTATATAATTTACCTCAAAATTTAAAAAAAAAGAGTACTCCATTAGTTCTCCCTAGGAGATGTGTAAACATGGGGTGTGTATGGTGCTTGTGTACAGTTTACTTTGAAGGAAGAAGAAATTTTATTACCCTATTACTCTTTCGGTATAATCGACGCAATTGACTTATGGTACCTAAAATAAGATACATATACTGTAGACTCTAACTTTTCTAGTTTTCTTTGAAAACCTGCATCAATGATCGTCCCATATCTCGTAGTAGATATATTTCGATCTGAGTTCATGTGCACATCAAATTCGTCTCGCAGAAAGTTTATAAGTGGTTCAGCTTGAGGAGCAGCAAAATCAATATTGAAATCGAAGCTCATAATTATCGGCAAAAGATGATGAAATTCTTTTAAAATGTAGAGCAAGGACAAAATGTATGAACTTAGTAATGTCTTGGTTACAGCTTTATTCGGCGAGATGTAAAATATAACTACCTTCTCATTCCCAATTTGTATATATTGCTACTCCGGCAGTTCGATGATAATCTCTCTTGAACTAAACGGAGCATTCAAAATAAGGAATATTAACATGCTCGTCATTGTATAGCCAGGTCTCATCATTCAAATAAAGAAGAGGCACATTCAACAATTGCTATGAATGTAGAAGACGATCAAATTCATCACATCATTGGTGCAGATTCAGCAAGAAATGCATGGAGAATTCCTAAGGAAACATATGAATCAAACACATATCAATCATGCAACAGCGGCTTAATGAAGACGCAGATGCGGAAAAACACGCGAATTTCATGAACGAGGAGCTGTTTCGAAAGTTATTGGTGCTTGGTGCAGATCTTGCTCCGGAATTTGTTATGAGTACTACGTTGTTGGCTTCTTTGCCACTAAGCTACGATGGTTTGGTAACGGCGCTCGAGGGTAAAGAAGAGAGTGAATTGACACTCGCGTTGGTTAAATCAAAGGTTCTTGCAAAATTCAAAAGAAGAATAGATCGAGGTGGAACAACGGATGACACTGGATTAAAGGTTGACACATCAAGAGCAACGAAAGGTCAAAAAGGTGAAAATAAAAAGTCTGAGTGCTATTTTTGCGAAAGAAGCGATCACATCAAAAAGGATTATCGAAAATGCAAAGCCTTCAAAAAGGAAGAAAGTAATCGAAGGCGAATCTAGCGAAAGATGAAATAGAAAAACTGTTGGTGACACATCAAGTAGGTGATGGCTGGATTCTCGATTCAGGTGCCACGTGTCACATTGCCCATTCTAAGGATATTTTCGTCAATATTGACATGAATTGTAAAGAGATGAAGTAAGCGTTGCAAGTGATCAACAATTAACAGCCTCGGGTACAGGCACAATTAAGGTCGATTTTCTGAACGAGGAAAATCAAAGTGTTCCAGTAAGAATCACAGACGTGTTGCTAGTGCCAGATATCAAGGGAAATTTGCTTTCAGTCAAAAAACTGACGGGAAAAGGTTTTTAAGTAAATTTCAAGGGCAACAAGTGTGGACTAAGGGAGAACAGTCGGCAAATTGCAGTTGGCAAAATCAGCGGTAAACTTTACAGATTAAAGGAACCTCACATGGTTTACTCGGTTGAAAAGGAATCCAATGGCTGCATACATTATTCACATAAGGTTCTAGGCCGTAGAGACAACAAAGTAGTGAAATCATTGGCGAAACAAAATTTGGTTAAAGGCATCACTCACTTCAGAAAGTGTTCAACGGATTGCGAAATCAACTCCAAGTGCAGAGTGTGTCTCGAAGGAAAAATTACTTGAATCAAGTTTCCGGTCAAGCCGAGTAATAAAGCAGTTGCAGTTATGGATCTGACTCATTCGGATGTTTGTAGTCTGATGCAAACGACCACATCATCGTTACATTGTATTCGTTACATTGTGACATTCATAGACGACTACTCAAAATTTACAGTCAGCTACCTAATCGCAAATAAATCATCAGTTTACAGCAAACTCAAAGAATATATTGCGATGGTAAAGTTTCAATTCGGAAAGAAACCTAAGTGCAATTATTTAAAGTCAAGCGGAATTCAAATCCAGAGAACTACTGCATACACACCTCAACAAAACGGAACAGCGGAACGCAAAAACAGAACGTTGGTAGAAATGGCTCACTATATGCTAATTGATGCAGGCCTAGAGAAAAGTTTTGGGGAGAAGCTGTAATGATGGCTAACTATGACCAGAATTGTTTGCCAACAAAGGGTACAGAAACAACGCCATATTAAGGCTGGTGCCAGAAAAGTCCGAATGTGTAATACTTCAAAAAATTCGGATCAGAATGTTACATGTATTTACCAAAGCAAACAAGGTGCAAATTCGACTCAAAAGGTGTGAAAGCAGTGCTGGTCGGTTATGATTACGAATCAAAGGCATATCGTTGTTACATTCCGGAAACCGATCGAGTCACAGTTAATCGAGATGTTCAGTTCGTCGAAAGGGGTCATTTGTTATCTATCAAGTCCAGCAAAAATTACCAACAGGAACAAATTATCGACAATTCAGGGGGGAACAACTTTGAAAATTCAGAGAACGATCAGGTGCAAGAGGGATTAGTCGATGAAGAAGTTCAGGAAAAAAATCCAATATAGGGTCACGTTCCGAATGAAGATGAAGAGCAAACTGTTAGAAGATCACAAAACGCGCTAACAAAAGAATTTCACCAAAGAGACTTATTGAAGAAATGGACGTGGTGAATTCAGTCATTCAAGAACCTAAGTGATACGTAGAAGCTATCAAGGGTGATTAAAAGAGGCTGTGGATTCAAGCATTGACAGATGAAATGAAGTCATTGATGGAGAATCAAACATGGGAGTTTTGAAAATTCCAGAAGTGCAAATCTAGTTCGCTGCAAGTGTATTTACAAGCTAAAGTGCAATTCAGATGGAGAAGTAGTTAGACACAAGGTAAGGCTTGGTGCTCAAGGTATTTCGCAGAAATACGGTCCTGATTATGATCAGGTGTTTGCTGCAGTTGTTCGTTAAACTACGTATAAAACATTGCTTACATTGGCAGCAAACAAGGACATGAAGGTTTATCATCTAGATGCGAAATTTAGTTTTCTTAACAGTGAATTGGCTGAAACAGTTTACATGAGACAACCTCCAGGATTCAAAGTTGAAGGCGGGGAAGATTTAGTGTTTCTACTATAAAAAGGAGTATATATGGTCTAAAACAGTCAGCGCGCAATTGGAACAAAACAATTCATCAAATTCTCATAGATTTCTCTCTCTTGCTCTTAAATAGTTAAATGTTCTCTTTATAGTCAAGCCATGTGGGCAGAGCTCATTCGCACGTTTTTGAGTCAAGAAACGTCACTCGCTAAAATGCTGTTCAGACTGTGAACGAGCTTTTGGTTAGAGCTTCTGGCTAGAGCTTTTGATTAGAGCTCACATTGTTGAGTGCATCTGAGAGAATGCGGCATTTGATTGCCACATGACTTCATTTAGTTCATAATACTGGAGCCCTCGCCACAGTGTAGAGCCATCAATGGTCTGCCTCATTTGCTTGTAAATCGAAGTTGCATTAACTGGAGATTGCTGACATAAATCACCGATCAGAATCACATCCTTTTCACGAAACGGAACATTAAGTCCCATGATTGTAGAAGCCTGCTGACATGCTCAATTCATTAATAATGACAGTGCCAACGAACTTAAAGAGAGGCCGAAACTGTAGAACGAAAGAGGCATCTTTTTAGATATAGAGATTTTAAGAGCTTTGTGTATAGTCGTACCATCGATGGCTACAGCCACCTTGCCAGTGGATTTTGCAATTACAAAATTACAAAAACAATTTTTTCCGTCCAATTAAACATATTTACATTGGTTTGGCATTTGTCGGCTCAGCGGCTGAGCGTATGAGTTGAATAAAGTCTTCATTCGCCATAACATTACTATTGCTATTTTGCAACTAGCCCTAGCCGATTCAACGTGGCCTTAATTCATCCTTAATTTCTGCAAATGGATTAGCATAATAATCAGCGAATGGGTCACATTCCGGTATTTGTGCTGATGGTAGATTAATCAAGCCATTGACTGATTTGCTGTCTGGATTTTCATCATCCATACACATTTGGGCTCAACCTCCTTCCAGCATTCTAAAATAAATACCCTTTTGTCATAATAAAGTTTTATGCACTGCAGCTCAGCAAGAATTTCTACTTCTTAATCACAGAAGGATAGATGCAATGTAGCCATTTCTAGCATGTAATTATGCTGGTCTATACTAATATCATAGTAATCGAATAATTCTAGGACTACCACGATTATTCCAAATTTTCTTTGTTTACCACTATGTGTACAGCCTGTAGTCAGATATTTGAGATCGGCTGGTATCTTTTGATATTTATCAAACCTATTATCTAATCAGTTTTAGGCATAAAGGGGTCTTCGAAGCGGCGTTATTGACTTAATGTGTTGATAATCTTCTTATTACAAGTTTTCAGACACAACCACTAGGCTAATACTTTGAGCTATAGCCATAGCTAGATCTGTACCTCAAACGTTCTCGGAGGTGTCGAAATCGAACTGCCATGGTGCTAGAACTTAATCCGTAAGAAAGGCTGAACGCGTCGTTGTTACTGAATGGTCTATCGATTTTTGACTTTAAAATTTCTTTGCGCCCAGTAGTACGTCAAATTGGAAATTGATCGTAGGAATGTCAAATTATTTTCGATGCATCCGTTAATGAAGTCTACAGACTTGATTTGTGTTCGAGTTAACTTGGTGAAGTTGCTGATAAATATAAAAGCTACCGTAAGTGCATCACGCATATGTAGATACATAATAAGTGATATAATGTCACTCAAACACCTTCATTAAATATGAAATTGACCGAGATAGATGGATGGGAAAGAAAGTTATATTCGGGAGCAATACGTAAATATCTTAAATACAACAATATTTGGTAGGCGCGAGTAAAGATATTTACACATCGAAGAAATGCATATTTTAAATGGCTGCCAATCTACTAAGAACGGGTTTTAGTTGAATTTAATTGCTTAATAATGTAGTTAAGACCATTCAAGATAGCTTAACAGTCGAAAAAAAATTGTTGAAATTTTTTGACAAAATTTAAACTTTGACAGTCTATTGGCTTGTATATTTTACAAAAGATGTCTCAAAATTAAAAAAATCTTCTAATTTTAAATGGATGTTAATCCACTAATAATGGTTTTCGTTGAGTTTTAATGCTTAATAATGTAGTTAAGGCCTTTCTATATAACTGAACAATAAAATTTTTTTTTTATTTTTGCAAAAATTCAATCTATAGCCTTGTATATTTTTCAAAATATATCTCAAAATGTCAAGTTTTTTTGTTTTTATATGGCTGTCATTCCACTAATAATGGATTTTGATTGAGTTTTATTGCTTAATAATGTAGTTAAGGCCTTTCAAAATAACTGAACAATAGAGTACAAATTTGTTTTTTGTTTTTTTTTTTTTTTTTTTTGACAAAAGTTCAAACTCAAATTAAGACAGTCTATAGCCTTGTATATTTTACAAAATGTGTCTCAAAATTCAAAAATTCTTTTGATTTTAAATGGCCGTCAATCCACTAATAATGGGTTTTGGTTGAGTTTTATTGCTTTATAAGTTTTATTGTAGTTAAGATCATTCTAGATAAACGAACCATATAAATTCTTGATTTTTGTGATAAAGTTATATAAATTTTAAAGAAAGTTATTAAATTTAAAATAAGAGATTACCACCTATTACCTACGCCACTATTTAACATTCTAATGATGTTAACGCTGTCAATGTGAATAATGTTAATGCGTTACATTGTAAACAAAACAAAAGACTTGTTTTGTCATTTCTGCATCAACTTTTGACAGTGCGATGTTAAGTTTTATCAACTTTTCAATTGCCTCAACTATTAGAGATATGCTGAGCTCAATTCAAATGCTCAAAATTATCTTATTTTTGACGTTAGTAATTTTACAGCAAATTCTCATATAATTTTTTTATCATTATCAACGTTTTGTGATAATTACCGCTGGCAGCGAACAATGAAATTAATATGGAAATTCACAAATTGCATTTTCATTTACGATTTTTATGAAACAATCAACAAAACAATTTCAATTTGTACGTAATATGAAAAAATCCTTCGATTTTGTGCACAAGATACAAATGATAAAATTGTAGAAATATTTTTATTTTCTTATCTTATGTGCTGTTAAGATAAAAAAAAAAAAACCTTTGGTATTCTGTTGGGTGTGTGTATAGGCAAGAAAGCGAGCACAACACCACCAAAACAAAAAAAAAAGTTTTATGAGATCTCAGGAGGAAAATTATAGCAAGAAAATCGTATCTATCTATATTTTCAGTAATTTTTGTTTTGTTTTGCTTTTCTTATTTTATAACAATGTTAATTTGTACAATTTTTCATTTTTTTTTTTTTTATTAATTTTTCTTGTTACAATAACCCGAGTTAAAAATATAAAGAAATGGAAATCTTTCAAATGCAATAAAAATTAAAAAGGAATAATAGGAAAGACAAGAAATGTAAAATCTGCAATAAATAAAATAAAGATGCTGAATAAATTGATAAAAAAAAATTCGACCCTCTTGTGCTAACAATTTTTATACTTTGTTGCTATTCTCAAAAATTATTTCCGAATTGCTGTGAATTTTGATATCGTATGCAATATTTAGGTTTCGACGTTTATTGATTCCATAATTCTTTCCTTTTTTTAATTTTTGTGTTTTTTTGATTGAAACCCAGGTTTTGTTATTAATAAGGAAAAAGATTATTTTAAAACGCTCTTCCAATACTGGGTTAAGTTTAGGTAGTTTATTTTTTTTAAAAGCTTCAATATGGGAGCTTATTATGACGATATTTGTATTTTATTTTACACTGCAGGTTCTGCATCATTGTGATAAGGAGTATTTCTTACGTAAACGACTAGTACTCATGATAGCGTTGAAGATGAATGACATTGATTGTAAGCATTTAGTGGGTAATTTTCTTATCATTTTCCTCGTAATAAGATATTATCCGAAGGCTATTTTGGCGTTATATGATCTTTTATTGATTTCTTTTTATGTTTTCCACTTAAACATGATTGACTTAAAGGACAAATCGTTATTCGTTTGGGCAGCTAACACAAATTTAGAAAACTTTTGATGAGGTGAGATGAATTGCTGTGGATGAGCAGCGAAAGCCACCCGGAGGCGAAAAGATAATAGCGAAAGCACTCCGGAATATGCTAATATTGGTCCTGATTTTATACCGCCTTTTACGACCATATCCAATTGACAAAATTATAGGAACGACCATACAAATTGACAAAATCTAAAGTTAGATAAGCTTGAAATTAGTTTTACGTGACTGATTGAGTCAAAAGCTCTTCTAAATTTAATGTATATTGCGTCGATTTAAAGGTAATTTTAGACGGTTTCAAACTTTTACAAGTAAACTCAGGCCAATTTGCTGTGGCGGATTTACCTGTAATGAACGTATGTGACTGCGATGTGAAGAGGTATTATCCACCTGAACAAGTTGCAAATGACCGATTCAAAGAGCTTAGGAATAGATGATTGCGATGGAAACCTTTTCTGTACCATTAAATGTTTACTTTTTTCCAGCATTAAAAATTGAAGTTTTTTTTTCAACTTTCCATTGATTAAAATGGCATACAAAGCGGTACAATTAATTCAGGTCCATACGTTTTCGGAACTGTAGATGAAATCTTATTGGGGTTGCAACCATCACCAAATTAATTAAGTGTGTGTAGTCAATCCTTATTTGATATGGACGGTAAATTTAGATCCACTATAGACTGGGCTAGACGTTCTTCTGGTAAAGTTCCATTTTCAATATGATACACTTAGTAAATCCTCAAAGGTTAGTACTCCTTAAAGGTAACGTTAACACCTTGGAACAGTTTTCTGTTCATGTACGTATTGTTATTCTTCATATTGTTATGCGTATATATGTGTTTTTTTTCACTATATAATGGACTGTAATGTATTTTGTTTAAAATTGAAAACCACCTTTTTTATGTTCTTTTTACTAACTACAAAAATTGACCCGTCTTTATTGTTTTAGTTTTAAATGACGACTACTCTACGTCGAATTCGTGTATTTCTTTTCTTTTTTTTACAAAACAGTGACTACAAAACTTTTCAACATAAATTTCGATTTGCGACATTTAGGCGAAATCCAAACAATATGCTTTATGATTTTTGTTCTTTAGATTGATAATGGGTATGATTTCCAAGGAGTTATTCCTGACTTAATTCTTTAAAGACAGTTTCGATTACCAAGCAAATTTGTTAAGGGAGCTTGTCAATCCTCACTTGACCTTTTTTTTTTTTTAATTGATGCTGGTTTATCGATGAGGCTAAGACCATTGGAGAATAAAAAATGAACAATTTAAAATGGAATGAAAATATGTTTAAAGATTCAAGATGGCCACATTGTAGATTGCTGTGCCTCTTTAAATTAATTATATAGTAACTAACCCTATATTTTATATACTAGTTCATTTTTAATACTAGTTCAGCGGGCGTGTCCTTTAGTCCGTCACTGTAAGTCATTCGTAGTCCAAATAAGATTGAAAGAAGAACACTAGTCAAATCTGTCTGATCGTAGCACATAATGGGAGACTTAATGACACGATGCCATCGCTCAATCATACCATTACATTTTGCATTGTAACTATAGGCCTTCTTTCAAAAGCGAGCTGTCAAATCCGAGCAGTTGCATCCGGAACTGGAACTTCTTTAAGGCAAGCGAGTGTATGTTTCGATTTATGTGACACAATACCGCTTATTATCAGACAAGTAAAGAGCCAAAAATGTCGAGCTGAGTTATTGAAAAGCGCTGAACGGTTCATTTATAAGTTCTAAGGGGAGATTAAGCTTTTCGTGAGACTTTAGCCTTTTTTAGTCCATATTAATAGATGGCCAAATGATATTTTGTGTCAATAGTTTAATGAAAGTTGGATCATACGCATTGAATGATTATTTTCGGAAATTTAGTGGAATTAATGGCCTAGGTGTAAGAGTAGTAGTATCGAAATAAGTACGATTTTTCGAATTGAAGGAAACCGGGAATTTCCCAAATTTGAGAACAAAATTACTCCTTAAGATTTCTTGAAGCTTCTTATCATTGGACTGATAATTATGAATGAATCACTGAATTGGTGATAGTTGTTCAGTATTGCCTGATCGGCAGCAGCACCAGAATTGAAGCATCGATAAAAGTGTATCATGCCTAAAAACGGTTTAGTGGTTTTACGGTCACTAGTCGCTCGAAATTTTTGATTACTTGAAGGTAATATGCCTTGTCCAGTAACAAAGTGGCGTCATTTTGAGAGGCAATGAGCTCGCCTTTCAAAATGCCACTAAAGTAATTAAAACATCCGATCAGAAAAGTTTGTTAAAAACTGCGGAAACTCTTGCGGGTTGGGATTACTTTGCGTGTCGTCTCTGGTAGTCTATTAATCATATGTGCCAGTCAATCCAGTTAATTACTACAATGGTAATTTGTCACGAATTTCGTTTAAAGTTTAACCGAAACTGACGCCTCGAGAAAAAAATAGATGGTGGGTCTCTCCCACACTGTATGACACGCCGAAATACAAACGAAAATATAAAAAACAAAACGTAAAAGCCATGTATAGCGCCAGAACGAAACTATGAAGTACGTATGAAGGATGCCACAAACCTTTGACTCAATCCATAGGGATAGTTTATGGTATACTCTGCGATTTCTGGTAAAACCTCTAAAATATGTGCCTTTATGTAAAATGTCCGAAATGCAGTCACAATGTTTTGTCAAAGTTGAGAACAAGCCGTCAGGAATTTTTGCAATTAGCTCAAGTGGGTTCATCAATGAGATGCGCTGTCCCCGATACTCTTTAATCTCATGTTAGAATTTATCTTTCGTAAAAGTGAAACTTTTCAGGATAAGATCTTATACCATCAGTTCAATCAGTTGGACTGAATGACAACGGTATTTTGCACAGGTTTTTGCACGCTTGTAACCGAGCTTTGTGTGCCCCATCGCTCGGCTAATATCAAAATAGCTTTTAAAACCCGACAAATTGCAGTTGTACAATTACTTCCATTGTATTTTAAGGGTTTGACAGTTGGACCCTGAACACAATTTGAAGAATGGCCAGTGACATTCGAACTCAAACCATGATGATACATAACGAGTCCTCTTCTACCACGAGATCAGGCATTTAATGATAATTTCTGAAGTCCTTCATGAAGTACAAGAACAGCAAGTACGCTGACTCGGACACGTTCTGCAAACTAATCCTTCACGGATCCTGCAGTGAGCGCTGAGAAGAAAACCGGTATTTGGCAGATGCAGAAAAAACTTTCGGTGACGATGGCTTCTTGAGATAGAGAATGACTTGTCTTCTTTGGGTTGTCTAGAACAATATGAAGAGCAAGTCCAGAACCAAAACTATTGGAGCGGAATTTTTGATTCGGTTCGGGTGATGGCCTTTAAAATTTAATTATTATTTATTACAATTGGTTCATCTAATTTTAAAGCAGCATACAAATACAGTTGCGGACGAAATTCAATTTAATTGTTAAAGCAAAGCTTAACTTGGTCGATAATTTGCTTTATATCCAAGAAAACAGTCGAACAGTATTTTTGTTAGGGTGCGCTTAGTAGTATTAAGCTTAAAATGCTGTTCCAATCTTACATTTCAAAAATAAATCCAAAAATAAATTGGAAACGAATAGCGATGAAAACCTGTGATTTCAAAGTATATTCAGTACCACAAATGTCGGCCGGAATATCACAAAATTGACATTTTAATGTAAAAATTTAAATCAACGGAAAAAAATGTTAAAAAAAAAATCGTGCTCTTTCTTTGAAGCATTATTTATATTACGGTTTACAAAAAACATGAAATCAACCGAGTTCCATATCAAAAATGAAACATATTCAAGTTCAAACTAGGGAAATGGGAATCGTATCATAATAGTTGTAAAAATGTATAGTCTATAGTTGGAACATTTATTACAGTCATAAATCAAAGTATCTGACCCTTTATTTTGATTTATTTGCCTATCCTGTAAAAAAAATAGAAATTGTCGCTTATGATAGTTTACCCCTGAGTTACGCGAATATTCCCTCCCAAACCACACATTACATTTATCGTCAATAGATAAAATATGTCCATTAGATTTTGCCCTAAAGGATATCTCCCCGGGCTTATATTATGTGTACGCAGAAGACCACCACAAATACACGTTAATTTACTTAATGCGTCTAAAAAAAAAATGTTTGCAATCAACAATGATTGCCATACCGCGATGACCGTAATTAACGTATAAAAAGCGTTGATATTCCGTTATTGCGGTTGCTTAAATGGTATATAACATAAAAATAAGCCTATATATTTGCCCGTTGATTTAGGCATTGAAATTGTCTCACACCAGCCATCATGTTATAACTTTAATTATCTATTCTTGTGCTGCCTATTTAACAGAAATAACTTTTTTTCTTTGTTATTATTTTGCTCCTTTCTATTGTGTTACAAGACGTATATTGGTATATATAAGAAATATTTTGCGGGTGTACCACAACCGACATTTTGTAGCCTTGACTCGAATCCATTCGTCCATTAAATTTAACATCTTTTCATATATATAATATTATTTCATTTTTGGTAATGTTGCTGCTGCTTGCTCTTAACCAACAAAATATATAATAAATTTAATTTTATTGCGATATTATTTTAGTACACATAACTATACACTTATGTTGGCTTTATACAACATACAAACATTATATTTATTTCGTTTGATACGTGGGTGTGTTTTGCCACAAAGCTTTTTCCAAAAAATAAACGCAAAAAAAACTGAAAAAAAGAAAAATGCGAATCACAGAAATTTTCTCTATTACCCAGTTGACTGTATATAGTGACTGGATGTGGGGAACGTTGTAAATGTTTATAAAATTTATTGTTTGATGAATAAGCCAGTCGAACGAACGACAATTATAAATTTATTATGAGTTTTAATCCTACAGGGAATGTGCGGTTAAACGCAAGTAGCAAAAAAAATTGGGTTTGCTTTAATCTCTTAATATTACTTTAATTTTTATTTCTTCTAATTTTTTTTTTTTTTTTTTTTTTGTTGTGTTTCAACTTCAACATTTTTTTTTACCCCAATGCGTACATTAGTAGTGTATATTCACTTTTTTTTTGTTTCTTTAAATAACCACATCCTAACAATATAATGCCTTATAAATTGAGAAGGAACAAGTATATTCTGTATTTAGCTTATACGACCGAGTACAACGGGCGAAGCAGTTGCTACAAATACGCTCTATACAATCTTTTTAATTTTGTATTGAAAAATTTGTATGTACAGCTGGTTAAAATTTGTTTACGTTGCATAACATCCCAATCAATTTTTAAATAGAGGAGTTTATAGGATTCGATGTTCGTATTGTTTCAGACAACCCGATGGGCTATGTGAGGTTTTGCATACCAGCGTCCTCAAGGAGGTTATACTTTGATGCCAGGAATTATCCTTAAATATTTTTTTCCAAAGTCGCCTTTAATAATTCATTGAAATATTCAACCAAATTTGCTTCCAAAAGGTTTATCCTTACCGAGTATTTTTTTTACAAATTGGTCTGCACAGCAAAAACGAGGTGGCAAATTTACCTCAACCGCGTACAGAACATGATTAGAGTTCTGAACAGTTTCGATTTCATAATTTTACCTGCAAACTTATTGAGGAACAAACAGTGATGTAGCAAATTGTCAAGTTCATTGTTATACCTTTGCTACTGTCAATTTTTTTGGACTCGGCAGTTTAAACGTTGCTTTCGAAATTACAAGAATATAGGAAAGCTTTCTTTACACATACATTAAATTGAATTTTAGCCATGGGACCACCACTTTTGGAAAACAATTGCAACTTCATTGGTTCATTGAAATTACACCGAGTGGAGTGTTGAGCTTTCTTTGCGTCATTAAAAATTATATAAGTATAAAATACTTAGCTGTTTCACCATTAGCTTCCACGCGTTCATTGCAATCTATTTTTACTTTAAAAAGAATTTTGCAAGCCTTGGCCAAAGAGTAGTTTTTATGAATGAAAGTATTAAGCGTCTGCATCAACTCTTTTAGGATGCTTTGTTTTTTTTCAAATTTGCATAATTTTTTACACGGAAGTCGCGTGTGCTTCTTATTTAAAAACAGTGAGGCCAGTCTATGAAATGGTGTACCAAAAACCGATATTGCACAATGTTCTCCATGATACATTAATGATTACCAAATCAAAATATTAGCTTCACTTCTTGGAACTTCTATATCTTCTATGTCTTCTATGTCTTCTATGTCTTCTATGTCTTCTATGTCTTCTATGTCTTCTATCTGTTCTATGTCTTCTATGTCTTCTATGTCTTCTATGTCTTCTATGTCTTCTATGTCTTCTATGTCTTCTATGTCTTCTATGTCTTCTATGTCTTCTATGTCTTCTATGTCTTCTATGTCTTCTATGTCTTCTATGTCTTCTATGTCTTCTATGTCTTCTATGTCTTCTATGTCTTCTATGTCTTCTATGTCTTCTATGTCTTCTATGTCTTCTATGTCTTCTATGTCTTCTATGTCTTCTATGTCTTCTATGTCTTCTATGTCTTCTATGTCTTCTATGTCTTCTATGTCTTCTATGTCTTCTATGTCTTCTATGTCTTCTATGTCTTCTATGTCTTCTATGTCTTTTATGTCTTCTATGTCTTCAATGTCTTCTATGTCTTCTATGTCTTCTATGTCTTCTATGTCTTCTATGTCTTCTATGTCTTCTATGTCTTCTATGTCTTCTATGTCTTCTATGTCTTCTATGTCTTCTATGTCTTCTATGTCTTCTATGTCTTCTATGTCTTCTATGTCTTCTATGTCTTCTATGTCTTCTATGTCTTCTATGTCTTTTATGTCTTTTATGTCTTCTATGTCTTCTATGTCTTCTATGTCTTCTATGTCTTCTATGTCTTCTATGTCTTCTATGTCTTCTATGTCTTCTATGTCTTCTATGTCTTCTATGTCTTCTATGTCTTCTATGTCTTCTATGTCTTCTATGTCTTCTATGTCTTCTATGTCTTCTATGTCTTCTATGTCTTCTATGTCTTCTATGTCTTCTATGTCTTCTATGTCTTCTATGTCTTCTATGTCTTCTATGTCTTCTATGTCTTCTATGTCTTCTATGTCTTCTATGTCTTCTATGTCTTCTATGTCTTCTATGTCTTCTATGTCTTATATGTCTTCTATGTCTTCTATGTCTTCTATGTCTTCTATGTCTTCTATGTCTTCTATGTCTTCTATGTCTTCTATGTCTTCTATGTCTTCTATGTCTTCTATGTCTTCTATGTCTTCTATGTCTTCTATGCCTTCTATGTCTTCTATGTCTTCTATGTCTTCAATGTCTTCTATGTCTTCTATGTCTTCTATGTCTTCTATGTCTTCTATGTCTTCTATGTCTTCTATGTCTTCTATGTCTTCTATGTCTTCTATGTCTTCTATGTCTTCTATGTCTTCTATGTCTTCTATGTCTTCTATGTCTTCTATGTCTTCTATGTCTTCTATGTCTTCTATGTCTTCTATGTCTTCTATGTCTTCTATGTCTTCTATGTCTTCTATGTCTTCTATGTCTTCTATGTCTTCTATGTCTTCTATGTCTTCTATGTCTTCTATGTCTTCTATGTCTTCTATGTCTTCTATGTCTTCTATGTCTTCTATGTCTTCTATGTCTTCTATGTCTTCTATGTCTTCTATGTCTTCTATGTCTTCTATGTCTTCTATGTCTTCTATGTCTTCTATGTCTTCTATGTCTTCTATGTCTTCTATGTCTTCTATGTCTTCTATGTCTTCTATGTCTTCTATGTCTTCTATGTCTTCTATGTCTTCTATGTCTTCTATGTCTTCTATGTCTTCTATGTCTTCTATGTCTTCTATGTCTTCTATGTCTTCTATGTCTTCTATGTCTTCTATGTCTTCTATGTCTTCTATGTCTTCTATGTCTTCTATGTCTTCTATGTCTTCTATGTCTTCTATGTCTTCTATGTCTTCTATGTCTTCTATGTCTTCTATGTCTTCTATGTCTTCTATGTCTTCTATGTCTTCTATGTCTTCTATGTCTTCTATGTCTTCTATGTCTTCTATGTCTTCTATGTCTTCTATGTCTTCTATGTCTTCTATGTCTTCTATGTCTTCTATGTCTTCTATGTCTTCTATGTCTTCTGTGTCTTCTATGTCTTCTATGTCTCCTATGTCTTCTATGTCTTCTATGTCTTTTATGTCTTTTATGTCTTCTATGTCTTCTATGTCTTCTATGTCTTCTATGTCTTCTATGTCTTCTATGTCTTCTATGTCTTCTATGTCTTCTATGTCTTCTATGTCTTCTATGTCTTCTATGTCTTCTATGTCTTCTATGTCTTCTATGTCTTCTATGTCTTCTATGTCTTCTATGTCTTCTATGTCTTCTATGTATTCTATGTCTTCTATGTCTTCTATGTCTTCTATGTCTGCTATGTCTTCTATGTCTTCTATGTCTTCTATGTCTTCTATGTCTTCTATGTCTTCTATGTCTTCTATGTCTTCTATGTCTTCTATGTCTTCTATGTCTTCTATGTCTTCTATGTCTTCTATGTCTTCTATGTCTTCTATGTCTTCTATGTCTTCTATGTCTTCTATGTCTTCTATGTCTTCTATGTCTTCTATGTCTTCTATGTCTTCTATGTCTTCTATGTCTTCTATGTCTTCTATGTCTTCTATGTCTTCTATGTCTTCTATGTCTTCTATGTCTTCTATGTCTTCTATGTCTTCTATGTCTTCTATGTCTTCTATGTCTTCTATGTCTTCTATGTCTTCTATGTCTTCTATGTCTTCTATGTCTTCTATGTCTTCTATGTCTTCTATGTCTTCTATGTCTTCTATGTCTTCTATGTCTTCTATGTCTTCTATGTCTTCTATGTCTTCTATGTCTTCTATGTCTTCTATGTCTTCTATGTCTTCTATGTCTTCTATGTCTTCTATGTCTTCTATGTCTTCTATGTCTTCTATGTCTTCTATGTCTTCTATGTCTTCTATGTCTTCTATGTCTTCTATGTCTTCTATGTCTTCTATGTCTTCTATGTCTTCTATGTCTTCTATGTCTTCTATCTCTTCTATGTCTACTATGTCTTCTATGTCTACTATGTCTTCTATGTCTTCTATGTCTTCTATGTCTTCTATGTCTTCTATGTCTTCTATGTCTTCTATGTCTTCTATGTCTTCTATGTCTTCTATGTCTTCTATGTCTTCTATGTCTTCTATGTCTTCTATGTCTTCTATGTCTTCTATGTCTTCTATGTCTTCTATGTCTTCTATGTCTTCTATGTCTTCTATGTCTTCTATGTCTTCTATGTCTTCTATGTCTTCTATGTCTTCTATGTCTTCTATGTCTTCTATGTCTTCTATGTCTTCTATGTCTTCTATGTCTTCTATGTCTTCTATGTCTTCTATGTCTTCTATGTCTTCTATGTCTTCTATGTCTTCTATGTCTTCTATGTCTTCTATGTCTTCTATGTCTTCTATGTCTTCTATGTCTTCTATGTCTTCTATGTCTTCTATGTCTTCTATGTCTTCTATGTCTTCTATGTCTTCTATGTCTTCTATGTCTTCTATGTCTTCTATGTCTTCTATGTCTTCTATGTCTTCTATGTCTTCTATGTCTTCTATGTCTTCTATGTCTTCTATCTCTTCTATGTCTACTATGTCTTCTATGTCTTCTATGTCTTCTATGTCTTCTATGTCTTCTATGTCTTCTATGTCTTCTATGTCTTCTATGTCTTCTATGTCTTCTATGTCTTCTATGTCTTCTATGTCTTCTATGTCTTCTATGTCTTCTATGTCTTCTATGTCTTCTATGTCTTCTATGTCTACTATGTCTTCTATGTCTTCTATGTCTTCTATGTCCTCTATGTCTTCTATGTCTTCTATGTCTTCTATGTCTTCTATGTCTTCTATGTCTTCTATGTCTTCTATGTCTTCTATGTCTTCTATGTCTTCTATGTCTTCTATGTCTTCTATGTCTTCTATGTCTTCTATGTCTTCTATGTCTTCTATGTCTTCTATGTCTTCTATGTCTTCTATGTCTTCTATGTCTTCTATGTCTTCTATGTCTTCTATGTCTTCTATGTCTTCTATGTCTTCTATGTCTTCTATGTCTTCTATGTCTTCTATGTCTTCTATGTCTTCTATGTCTTCTATGTCTTCTATGTCTTCTATATCTTCTATGTCTTCTATATCTTCTATGTCTTCTACGTCTTCTATAGATTCTATGTCTTCTATGTCTTCTATGCCTTCTAGAAGACATCTATGTCTTCTATGTCTTCTATGTCTTCTATGTCTTCTATGTCTTCTATGTCTTCTTTGTCTTCTATGTCTTCTATGTCTTGTATGTCTTGTATGTCTTCTATGTCTTCTATGTCTTCTATGTCTTCTATGTCTTCTATGTCTTCTATGCCTTTTAGACATAGTTACTTCAATTAATGTTGTTTGCAGTAGCTATTCAATTACATTTTCGATAAAAGTTTGATCGAATTAATAATTAAGCTTATTGAGATGTTGTAGTTTGTCAACATCACTGTTTGTTTCATTGTTTGTAAGCCACTTTCTAATCCACGTTTATTGCGTTGCTGATGAAATTAAGCAAGATAGAAGATTGTGACCAGTCAGGTACAAAACCAAGCTGATTGACTGATACAGTAGATTTTATAATATTTCTTTAAAAGTAAAGAATAATTGAAAAGTTGGCAAAGTTTTTATCAAAATGTTCGAAATTTTTAATACATTTGAAGTAATGTCGTCTGGTCCACATTTTTTAAGTTTAAAATAATATTGTGATACAATGGGTAGCTACAGTAATTTAAAAATTATCTTTAGAGACGAGGTATGGGACGTTTACGGTCTTTCTACTATAGTGTAGGTTTTAGGAGATTTAAGTCTAAGATGGTATTGAAATAAGTGCAATATCCAAAGATTTCTGGTTGATATAATTTACATCAAGTTCTACGATTTAGGCGTAAGCAACCAAGATAATTTGCAATCTAAGTGGTTAAATTTTGGCTCGTTATTAATAACAGTTATACGTTTGGACAACTTAGGTCCGATAAAATGGCTAACTATATTCTTCATTCTTTTTCTATTGTATTGTCGGTCACTATTTCAAGTCGGTGGAAATGTTATTTATTTTTCATAAGTTGGATTTTTTATTGCCACCTGTAGTATGAAAGTCCTTCTTAATCGCGTGTCTTAAAAAAATAGCTAAGATGGCCCAAATAGTAACTGGTAGACAACTTTGCCCTTTGTTCCACATTCGGTATTACTATCTCTGTGCTTCTTCAGGGTTTAATGTCATCATCATCGCTCTTGTTAGACCTCAGAACGTACAGCTTGCTGTAACAATGACCTGCTTCAAAATGTTACAATTCACTAAACTTTACACCCTAAACCTGAATTAAACATTTATTTACTTTAACGATTCAGAATCTCACACACAAATCATATACTGATTAAAAATAAAAGTTTAACCACTGACCATAATTTATTGTACGCAGCCACTTTATAATATTGTTGAATTTATCAGTTATCTCAAATTAATCCGTCTTTCTTTAGAAGATTAAAACGAAGTTATACAGCACATTACACCATGCTTATATATTAAGAAAATCCCCCATCTTTTAATAGTTTCACCAACTTCAACACATAAAAATAACTTTTGATCTTTCCTTCTTACAATGAATTACGCACTGTTTACGAATAAACGAACTTTGAAACCGGTGTGTGGTGGTAAAGTGCCACGAACGATGAACTTTATGAGTTTTTATAACTAATTTGAAATATAAAAAAAAAATTCTAATAATAAAAATATATATCTAAATACATTTGTACAGACACAACTTTGCCTAAACCATCTTAAATCCACATTTTTTTTTTGTGTATCCCCAATTCAACACTTAACAGTTATACCCTGTTCTCATCTTATTTATACGTATTATGAACATAATATGATTTAACATTGTAGCTGGCATCCAAAAAATATGAATCTCCTGGTATAAAATATTTAATATTTTTCATTTACCTCCCCAAAAAAATTTCGTGTATACGAAAAATAAGATGAAAATTATATTAAATTTTTAGAATTTTTTTTTTTTAAATATAACACCTTAAAAGGTATACTATAGAGAAGTAAAAAAATTAAATTAAACGAAATACTTTACCTCACCAGATAAAAAAAAAATTCTCTTAATTTTCATTTCACAAACCTTTAAAATGTTTTTAAAATTAAATTAAATTTTTATGTTTTCATTTTAAAGATCATCGGGGCATTATATCACCTAGTATTGTGGAACATACGGCTGTGGTACAGGTGTCACAAGATGAAGGTGCTGTTTTATTGTGTGTGGCACAAGGTTGTCCATCGCCCGAATATAGGTAAGTCTACTGAGATTTTTTATAAACAATTTTTACAGCTCTATGACATTAGAATTTTTGGGTTGTATCCAAAATCTTAATGAAATGTAGGAAGGATTTTTTAAGAAGGATTAGAAAAAGTCCATAAATAATTAAGTTGGGTAATAATAATGTTAGTTTTAACCAAAACTAGAGTTACCCAAGGGGCACTGATAACCGGACTTTTCAATACATTTCTTAGAGCAAATGCAATCATAACCTTAAAATCTGCCTATTAACAAGGATTGTTGACTAAAAAATTAGAATTAAGCTTGACAGCTATAATCTTTTCAATATCACGAATGAGCCATTCTATTTTTCAATTTTTTTAAAGGAGGCAATTCAGCATGATCACATAACTTATAAAAGTGTAATTTTCGGTGGAAATAAAATTATGGCGGTGTACCTTCCGCCAATTTTTTTAGTAAAATTTTTGAAGTTCCATTTTCCATTAAGTTTAGGAAAATTCAAGTATTTGGCCAAAAATATCGGCCGGAGACACACACCCTAATTTCATTCTAAATTTGAAAAAACTATACAACTTAAATTAGAAAAAGGATATACTAAATAAATTATTTAACACTAAAACCAAATGAAATAACCATTAAACTGATAAAAATGTTCAATGTTACCTTAATCAAAAGCTCTTGTCATCAGTATAAATAATGCTCTAAAATATTTATACAATAAAATAAAAATGTTGTATTGATTGATTGATTGGCCAAGGACGAACCAGGAACTCCCGGAATGCCGGGCACCACCGTACACCCGTGTTACATAAAACAAAACCGAAGGAGTGGATGGAATGTTAGTTATAACAGATCGATAGTTATTATTTTTTTTGTGGCAAAAGGAAAGAAAGGGTAAGTCAGTAATAACAGAATTGGTCCGGTTTCCCGGTAGCCAATATTCAAACTACTGTTAGTTAGCATAAGACAATCACAATTATAATGAACTACTCTGCATTTTGTCATAACTTATCAAGAACTTCAATCTGCAACCATTTTTTTGTATTCTTGCAGTGTTTCTCTGAAACAAAATCTATTAATGGGCTAATTTCTGCAAGCCGTAGGCTGTAATAAATTTAATTAGTTTTCGCTTGAAATTTACAATTAAATTATAAAAATATAAAAAATATAAAAATATTTTTTTTTATTATTTATAAAGACTAGTTTCAGTCTTTTCAGACTAACCATCAATTTACATCTGAATTCTTAAAAACTAAACTATTATGAGGTCACTGTTGATCCAGCGATGCTCCAATGCCAGTTCGTTAATAGGTAGCTGCTCACATACTGACGAGCTCGAAGGGTTTGGTTCTCTGTAGTCTTCTAACCAAGTGTTCATTATCCAGCAACCAAGAGGCTTCCACATTAACATGTTACAATAGACTCGATTCATGCTTCGTTGCAAATCTTTTTATTTCATGTTTTACATCCGGTATCTCCAAATTTCGATGCAAATCCTTATTACGAATGTACCAGAATGCATTGACTATACTCCGAAGTACCTTATTCTGGAAGTTTTGTATAGGTTTGATGTTAGCATTTTTAGTACAGCCCCAAAGCTGAATACCATATAGCCAGACTGGTTTTATGATTTGATTGTAAATCAATATTTTGTTGCATGTGCTTAATTTTGACCTTCGTCCAATTAGCCAGTACAATTGTCTATATTTAATATCAAGCTTCTTTCTTTTCTTCTTCACATACTCTTTCCATTTGAGCTTAACGTCCAGTGTCATACCCAAGTATTTGGCGGAGTTCTCGTATGGCACCATGACATCGTTTATGCTGATTGGCGGCGGATTAAGCAATAGTTTGTTCATAAAGTCTACATGCGCAGATTTTTTGGTCCACTGGTGAATTTCTTCACTTGCATATTGAAGTTTATTCGCCACCTCTTCGACCGTTTGCGCTGTTGCTAGTATAGCGGTGCCGTTGGCAAACTTTGCTATGCTTACATATCCGGACTGTGGTATATCACTTGTATAAAGTAGATATAAGAGTGGGCCCGGAACACTGCCTTGTCAAAAGCTGAATACATCTGAATACAAATTGGTGATCACGATATTAGGTTTCTACTTTCTATTATTGATGTCATTCTTCTCAAAAGAAGTCTCTCATTAGCTTTGAGATGATAGGAAGCAGGCATATCGGACGATATGATTGAGTTTCATTTGGCGATTTACCTGATTTCGGTAGCATAACAACTTCTGCAACTTTCCACGCGGAAGGAACATGCCGTAATCTAATAACAGCATTAAACAAATGGGTTAGTTGAACAATAACTTTCTTTGGTAGTTGCTTTAGAACTTCTTCTGTTAAAAGATCATATCCTTTCCGGTCTTGAGATTCCGGTCTTGAGATTGAATTTTATTTCCCTATTAACTTCTTTCTGGGTTATTAGAGGGATTTTGTCCCCATAGTCGTTGCTTCCATTTTCGATTATAATATCCGATTCGGTCTCATTCGGTTGGAAAATACCAGCCAGATGATCAGCAAACACTTTAGCTTTTGATTTGTTATCCCTGGCCCACGAGCCATCACTTCGTTTAATAGGAGAGATCTGCATGATTGGGGTTTTCATTCTTTTGGTTGCCTTCCATAATGAGTAGTCTGTATTTTCAACTTGTTTTGATATAAAGAAATCCAGTAGATCACAAGTTTTAACTGGGTCCGTAGGCCAATATGTCGGCTTGCCAGTGGAATGTATGTTACATCCCATTTTATTTATTGCATTTTTTAGTTCGTTACCTTTGGTTGTTAGATCCAAAGTCAACATGTGTTGCATTAAAATCACCTCCTAATATAAATTTACCATTCAGGTTGTTACCATTCTTCAGGTTGTATATAGATGGAAAATATACCGCTCCTATCTGAAGGCGTTGCATGGTAGATGTAATTTCTACTACGGTAAGCTGGGTTTCAGGTGATTGATAATGCTGACATTCATGGTGTTTAAGATAGTTTTTTATTATAACAGTGGTTCCACCTCTTGCTTGGTTATCCGGATGAATTGTTTCGTAAAGTTGATCACCCTGAATTTTTAAGTAAGATTGTCTTGTTAAGTGGGTCTCAGATATCAGACACACATCGATATTTTGCAGTTTTATAAAGGCTTCAAGTTTGAAAAATAATAAGTTAGCATTCCATGTAGCAATTCTTCAAAATATAAAAACATAAAAAATATAAAATATAGAAAAATAAAGAAAATATAAAAAATATAAAAATTTAAGAAATATAAAAAGTATAAAATGTATAAAAATATAAAAAAATAAAAATATAAAATACATAAAAAAAATACAAAACATAAAAAAAATAAAAATATAAAAAAACTATTACAATATAAAAAATATAAAACATATAAAAAATATAAAAAATATAAAAAATATAAAAAATATAAAAATATAAAAAATATAAAATAATATAAAATAAAAAAATATAAAATATATAAAAATACAAAAAATATAAATAATTTAAAAAATATAAAAATATAAAAATATAAAAATATAAAAATATAAAAATATAAAAATATAAAAATATAAAAATATAAAAATATAAAAATATAAAAATATAAAAATATAAAAATATAAAAATATAAAAATATAAAAATATAAAAATATAAAAATATAAAAATATAAAAATATAAAAATATAAAAATATAAAAATATAAAAATATAAAAATATAAAAATATAAAAATATAAAAATATAAAAATATAAAAATATAAAAATATAAAAATATAAAAATATAAAAATATAAAAATATAAAAATATAAAAATATAAAAATATAAAAATATAAAAATATAAAAATATAAAAATATAAAAATATAAAAATATAAAAATATAAAAATATAAAAATATAAAAATATAAAAATATAAAAATATAAAAATATAAAATATCTAAATAAAAATACAAAAAATACAAAAATTATAAAAATAACTATACATTTTAACATTTTCAGCCCCCCTCCCGCATACCAAAGCCATTCCCATCCACAAACCCAACAAATCATCCCCACTACGTCCAGTCATAGATAAATCAGGCTACTTCCACATCCATTAAAAATCTCGAATGGACCACTCTCAACAAAAAAAAATAATAATCATTTTCGTAATGTAGAAAAAATATGCCAAAACTCCAAAACGCTGCCAATATCCACGACATCCAAACAACTCAAATCCGAAAACCCATTCTAATCCCAGACAAACAACGCTAACAAAACAAACCATTCAAAATTGAACCACCCCTCAACCGATTACGAATATCTACAAACATTTACAACCAATATCAAAAAGCCGATCAAAAATATACCCTTTTAGCGAACCCCCTCCCGATCGCGAAACTGAATAATCCAAATCAACCGTACGACCAGCAAGCGATATCCATGTTCATACGCCTCGCAAGCACATCAAACTGGAAACACACATCGATCTGAAAGGAGTACTTCGCAAATAATTAAATAATCAATCACAGTCCATGTAAATATTGTGCATACCCAATTCAACATTTGGACCAGTCCGAAAATGCAACCATGAAATGTTTTAATAACAAAGTGGTGAATAATGGTTTTGATCTCCACGCAACATATATTTTCCCTGTTTACTATGTTAATCGAAGTTTCTATTTTATATACGAGAATCCCACTAATATACAAAAAAATCAAACTGTTGGAAAATATAACTACAAGTGCCATTATATCGCTAAGATATTTCAAAATAGGATTTGACAAAACGAGATATGGTACAAAACTGGATATTTCTAAACAGGATATTTCGACATGTGATTTAAACTTAAAATGATGTTTTTGGAAAGTTCTGGAATATGACCAATTAGGAAGGAACTCGGTGATTTCTTAACCGATTTTGATGAAATCTTTTATATTAAGTACACAAAACAAAATCTAAAAAAAAATTAAAAATTAAAAAAATTGTTTGTGTTATCACAGAACACCAACAATATGAAATTACTCAAAATAAAATTTACATAAATGCATGGAACAAAAAAAAGATGCACAATTAATAAATTTCTACATTCTTCAGGATTTTTCTGAATTAAAAAAAAATTAAAATTTCTCCTTTCTAAATCTTTCCATAATAACAGAAGCAGAATTATTAATTAAAGCTGAAAGTATACAGCACAAATTTGTCTCTCGTATTTATGTTGGAAGTTTTTAAGTTGAAAATTGCTTATTGGCTATTGGCATCAGACTTACAGAAGTCGGGACTGCATTATTGTTGTTTCAAGGTCATTTCCACAGTACAGTGAATCACCAACGACTTTGTAATGCGTAAGACTTTCATGTAAAGCAGAAATAACTGAAAAATGGATACAAACGAGATTATACAAAATTTTTCTGTTATAAAATCTAGACGAAAATATTTTGGCTGAGATCAATTAAATTACTAAATTATTTTTCTATGTACATACTTGCTTTTTCGAATGAACAAGAATTTTATTTGTGCTTTTGAATAAAATTTTATGGATTTGAAGTTTCGTCACTAGTTATATAACCAATTGATTTAAGTTTTAATACACGAAAAATTTTAAATTTTATATAAATTAGATTCAAAAAAAATATTTAACACCAAAACTAAATGAAAAAACCGTTAAACAGAAAAAATACGTCATTGTAATTACATTTATCTTTTGTAAAAGTGAAACACTTCAGGACAAAATCTTGTGAAAATTGTTTCACTAACATTGTATCAGTTCAATAGAAATCGGTCAAAGTAAATTGATACTCGTTCTCGATATAGCTAATTACGAATTCTAGTACAGATGGAGTCATCACAATTAATTCCATTTTCCATTTACATAAATTAATTCCATGTTATCCGGTTATTAAAAATTTTTATGATTATTTTTAAGTACACATTAGCTAAAAGTAATGTTATAGTACCGTCATTTTATGTCTCAGCTGAAATATTTTTTAGCTTTTTGTTGTGATTTATCGTACAATTTATCTAAACACTATTTGTGTAGCATCACATAAAATAAGACAAACATCCAATGTCTGTGATAGACAACTTAATCAATTTGCAAAAAAATTTATTTTTAGTACTAACGAAAAAAAAAAACATTTCTTAACTATACTAAATCAATTTTATTTAAGCTTAAACCTTCAATAAATTTAATCTTAAAAATAAATAATCAAATTAAATAACACGCTTGAAGCAAAAAAAAAAAAAAAAAAAAAACTTCATATAATCAATTTTATTAGATACCCTCCCGAAAGCAAAAAAATGCTACTTTTCCCATTGGGTAAAAATGGGGTTTTCATTTTATCTCGCCTAAGCACATTAAATAGATGATTTTCCAATAAATATCACGGAAAATGGTTATGTTTTTCTCATAACGCTTTCGTTTCGAACAAATATGTACATTTTGAATTATTATTATATGATTCACATATTGAATTCGGCCATGTCGGGAGAAAAAAATGGTCAAGGGTTTTATGATGTTTTGCGATTTTGTTTTTTTCAGATTGTGTTTTTGGTATCACTGTTTGTCTGTTTCCATTATTCATGATGTAGTTGTTATTGATTGATAAGAGATGTCAGAATTTTTGGTTTTAAGTTTTTTAAAGTGATGATCACTGTTGAACCTATTTTTAAATTTTATCATAATGTTAATGGAAGAAATTTTATTATATTGACTCACTATGTTGATTTAAAAGTAGTGCGTCCATGAATCTTAATTTTCAAATACACTTAATTGAGCCAAGTCATTTATTTGAGCTTAAATGCCTAAATAGTTTCATGATTATCAAGTATAATCGCTTATTATAGATTTTCTTAAAATCAGGCAACGATGTAAGCGAGAAATTCAATAATTCCATAACGCAATTATCTGACCGGCAAGAAAAACTAAAACGAGCATCCAAAATATAACTTTCGTCCAGAAAGATGAAATAAAACTTCCTTCAGTACAGGTACCAGTAATCTCCGGGAATTACGCTTAATTTCCAACATTTCGTGATCTGTATTCCTCCAATCGTAACATTGAGATTATCAAATAAAATTTCGTTGAGAAAGAACAATACACATATCGCGGTAAGTGACCTAGCTGAAGCTCTGATCTTAGACAAAATTCTCTTAATCATCCCATCAACCAAAACTTGTGACATAAATCGAGCACAAATCAACTCATTGAATTTTGCTGATGCAAGTTTTGATACACCGGTAAAAATCGATCTATTATTGGGAGCCACAGTCTTTTTTACAATTATAGAGCACAAAATACACTTTTTGGTTATGTGATTTCCAGAACCAGTAGTACACCTTAATATGAACATTGACGAAACTCAAGAACAGTTACGTAAGCAGGTCAACATGTATTAAAGGGACAGTTCAAGGAAACTTTTAATGAAATCAAGAATGGAAGATTCAACGTTAGACTTCCTTTCAAAGTTAACAACATTTAACTCAGGAATCCATAATAATTATATAGCTCAAAACAGATTATATGGAGTGGAATGAAAATTGGGAAGAAATTCATCGTCGAAGGCTACATAATATATTACATTTATACAAGAATACAAAGACTTGGAGCTTAAGAATTTGGGGCATATAATCGATCACTAGTCGCAACATGTTGCACTGATTTGATGACAACAAAAACAAAAGTAGCACCGTTAAAATTGCAGTCAATTTCCAATGTTGAATTATAAGCAGCACAGCTGATGAACCCATTCAACTCAGAAACTCAGAAATCGATATTGTTATCTCAAAGGTCAACTTATCAGCTCGGGCAAGTTGAAAAAATCATTTCTATTTATGGACGAGGATGACATCTTTAGATTTGCAGAGCTTACCTTTGATGAGAAACGTCCTATCATATAACCAAGCTCTCTTCCCTTGTCTATTCTGAGCATACTCCATACCAATATATCATCATCCCGGTCAGAAAATTACTTCATTTTATGACATTGTAATTATAGCGTTCCCTATTGGGTTGTAAATTTTCGTAAAACTGTAAAATAATAATACATCTGTTTATGATTTGTAGAAGATAAGCGGCTACTACTATTGATCAAACGATGGCTGGACTTGCTAAAGGTTGCGAGTTACATTTACAATTTACAATTAAATGAATATATCATTATTCTTCATCTCTTTTTATATATTCATTATTTAATGAATATATAAAAAGAGATGAAGAATCGTTGTTGGCTACCATATAAGCATGACACCAAGAACCCAAGGCAAATCCATATGGTGCCTGTGTTTAGTCACAGACCCCATAAAGATGCGTGTCTTTGTTATGTTATTAAAAATTTCTAATCCGCTTAATCTGTAGCAAAATAATCTTGTTCGACTATAAATTTTGGCCAACATTTTCGGGAATTGTCGGGATTCATTACGATGATAATGTCTCCGATGTCAATGTTTGGCCATTTTGCTATCCATTTGTTAGAGACGATAATTTACGACTAAAACTCTTTAATCCATCTCAAAATTGTTCGAATAGTTAGAAGCCTTCTACAGCAGTTTACAAAAATCAAATCTTTGCCACTTTAGTGGGCAAAACGTAAACTGACATATGACGTCCCAATCAATAAAAATTATTTGGGATTAATGGTTTTCGGATAAAAATTCGTATGAGACGTTTCCAAGCATCACCCATATGTGGTGAGGCTTGTGGATTGACATGGACATTTATAGTTTTCATGGTAAAAATCTGCTGCAAATATCTCTCATTTCGACAAGATTCTAACCAGCAATTGCATCGGCTATAATTTCTTTTCGGGTTTCGAACATTAAGTTAAATACGGACATTAAGGCGTTGCCTGACAAGTTATGTGCTCTTTACAAGTTTACCCATGCATGTAAAAATGATGCCATAACGTTTCGATTGGTTTCGTGCAACTGTAACTTCAAAAAAGTCCAACATAATGAGAGTCTCATTTAATTAATGCTCTACCTACATAGTGGTCTCAATCTAACGAAACGCATTTTCTCATTACTGGAACACGTGCCACCGTTTTTATTTTTGCAGTGTCAAAATTCACGGAAAATTTTCTTTAAGGTATTTACTAACCGAAGAATTTAAAATCATTCGCTGTTACTGTAGATGACTGTGTCAGTTCCGACGTGATTATTATTTTCATGATACCATTTGTTGATCAATTTGGTGATAGGATGTGTCGCATCTAAAATAATCGGATTTTTCTTTTCATTTTTATGTTCTGTACTGTACTGACGCCGATTGAGTCAAATAATTCCATCTGTCTCTACAAAACAAGGAAAATATTTCAGGCTGCTTTGAAATTGGTTTACCGATCTTAAAAAGTTGTAATTCAGTAGAATAACTGTCGACGGCATGCATTCTATGAAATAATAATTTTTCGGCTTTGCCGATTTCAACAGGTTTCAGAGCGTAAAAGAAGCATCCCGGCTGTTGATCGAACAAATCCTCAATACTTTCTAATTTTGGCTACATCACGAATGCGATGGATTGTGATGTCATCCGATATGATGTTGACATGCTTGGTTTTTAATTTTTCATCCTCCGAATCGTTGATTATTGGTCGAATTTTATCATGATTTGAAATTCGTGATAATATTTGACATTTGTTACAACATCTGTTACATTATTGGCTAATGGAACATTATACCATTCAGATGTGTTTTTTCAACTCATGAATTTCATCAACACCTTGAGACACTTAGCCTCTTTGCTTAACCACTTTGCGTAACGCCTTTTGCTTAGCCCCTTTTGCCTAACCCCTTTTGCCCAACCCTTTTTACCAAACCCCTTTGCTTAACCCTGTTTTGCCAAATGTGACTATCCAACGAAGAAAATTTTGCGAATCAGACCAAAAGTATGTTGAGTCAATGTTGAAATATAGTGACTTATTTAGAGATATAGCTAACCTGGCAACCAATAGAGCAGCTTGTATTTCGAGTCTCGGAAGAATTGTCATGGGCTTGAGGGGTGCAACGCGAGATTTTGACCAATGTACACTGTATATTTCTGTTTTTGAACCGCAAAAATGTAGACTCATCACAAAACACGCACAATTCGATCTATTTTTTTGGAATTTGGAGTGTTTTACCTTCTGTAGATTTGTGATCCAAGTTTTTTACATGTTAAAATGTCGATTGGGGTTTTGGCCACCCCAATTGATGGAATTTTTTGTTTTTTGTTTTTCCATAAAAGTCCACACTTGAATGTCTCACCATATACACATGCAATTGTATAGTTTTATGGATTTCGTTTGTTATTTAGGGATAATCCAAGTTCTGTTTTAGATTTTCTTCAACATGATTCAAAATTCCATTATTTTTACCAATTTGTTTAAACCGTTGATGTCATCTCTATCTGTTTGACATTAGTTGGTCTGGAACACGTGACAAGTATAGTTTTCTGATAGCAGGACCATTCCAGGCACCATAGATTATTTAATAGTTGACAACATCACAGGCCAATTGTCTTGTCCAACCAAAAATTACTAAGTTTCCGTTATTGAATGAAACTTTTCCTGTGTTGGTCTTATATTTGAAATATTTGACTATTTGGTCTAATTCGATGAACTGAGTCGGCAACGAAAGACCTGATCGTAATTTACACTGATCGACGCACTGACTATTTTTAAATCATCTTGCGCTTTACTTGATTGTTTCCCATTGAATTTTAAGTGCCTGAATAGTACCTTACAATCCTAACTGATTAGCAATGTCTTCGTCTATAAGTGATAATGTCGAAGCATCGTCCAGCTACGCAAATTTCTCAATCGTCATCTTAGGTTCTTTAAGTTTGATTGACGAGCAAGACTATGCGTTATTTACAAGACAATTTATATCTATCTCCGTCTCATTTACCTTTACTGTACCAGCTTTATTGTTATATCTGGATGTATGAAGCTTCTAATGATGTATGGACGGTTGCAGTTCTTGATACTGAAATTTTCAGTTAATAAAGACAAAACTTCAGTTAATGTCCCGGACTTAATTGATTGACATCAATTTTTTGAATTTGACACTTTCAGTTAGTCTATAAATTGATGTCTTACAGAACAGGCAAGAGCCTTGTGCTTGATTATGGTATTGTCCTTGATTATGGTATATGTCATATCTTTTTTAAATATACCTTTGGTTCTACAATTATCTGCTTCCACTGTTTTGTCTACTGGAGGTATTGTCATTGACTCGACTCGTTTGCCTTATCGCCAATCCCACTCATAAATTCCCAAATTTTTACTTTTGGCTTATCCTTGTTAAGACTTTTAATATACTAGATTAATGTAAACCACACCGAAGCTCATCAACCGACAACAAATGGAAGATGAAAACGAATTCAAATACAGGTGGGACAGAAGTAGACATAATAAAGCCAGATATGTATTTGACATGTTATATAAAATCTGGAATACCTCTGCCCTATCATCGAACACCATAACAAACACCGAAATACATTAGTAGACATTAAGATAAAAATAAAAAAACGGAAATGGAGATGGATAAGCCATACACTTAGACATTCAGCAAGTAATATAACAAGGATGTCAATGAACAGGACTCCGCAAGGGAAAAAGAAAAACGGAAGACCAGCAATGTCTTGGAAAAGAACGGTGTTATAAGAATTAAAGAATTTTGAAATTCATGGGTGGAAATAATAAGTGGTCTACAATATGGGCATTTTCATTTTGCGGTCCTTACTAGTTTAAATATATAATAACTAAACTTTAGGGATTTTCTTATCACCGCCACTCGTCTTATCGCCTCGAGCAGGCATCATTAACCACTTAACAAATTAATTACGATGCTTTACATAAAATATAACTCGAAATCATGTTAAGAATAAAATTAACTATCTTAAAATATTTTTTATGTTGTATCTAGTATATAATAATGAAAACTACATAAATTCTAGAAAAATCTACCTGTTTTCATCTGAACAAGAAAACTTTTTAGTTTTATTCTATTTTTTGTTTTTATTTTTTAATTAAAATATAACTTCAATGCTATATGATATACCTTTTCTATTATAAACATCTGCTAGAGCTGAGAGAGAAACGTCTAGAAAACTTTTTAATTTTAAAAGCCCAACAGACTTAACTTTATGTTTTTATGTGTATAGCTATATATATTCAGAGTATTAATTTAGAAAATGTTTTTTTTTTTGGTAACTGTTGTTTGGTGGATTCGAGTAAAACCTATAAACATTTTTTTTATATGTCTGTGTATATACTAAATGTATAGTTATATATAGAGAAAAGGTTTTCGGGATGCAAATAACAATTAATAAAATATTAAAAAGAGTAAAAATTATATACAAAATGAGAAAAATCGTGGTTTTCATTCATCTTGTGGCTCATCCTCGCTCGCATAACTTTCATTTCTACATGTATTTATGGAATAACAAAGATGATAGTTGTTTAAGTCGGGAAATACTCAGCTATGTGTCGTTATCATTATTTAATATTTTCGTTTCCTTCTCCAAATTAACTTTTCATATTTTATTATTATGTACAGTATCATTTTCAGTTGGGAATTTTCTTATTATTATAACACGGTACATAAATAAATTCTACCTTTGATAAAAAAAAATTTTAAATTTAAATTTAGATTTTTCTGTCTTTTTAATACATTGTGACATCTATTGTGGGGAAAAAAATGATATCTAAAGAAAATAGTGATAGTGTCAGTAACATTAATAGATCATGTCGCACTCTCAAGAATTCTTTTTTCTCAGCTGGTGCCACCTCCAGTTTTTTGAGAAAAATTATTTTGTTCTAAGCTACGGCACGAGGCGTCACAATCATATATTGTTTTTTTCACACAAATGTGAAGAGAGAATCTTTAAAGACCTTACAAGAGATCATCATATTTTTGCAAGAGAGTCGAATTCTTATCGACTAAGCCCTAACAACCAATTTCTTTTGCCATTAAGCCTCATGGAACTACCGATAAGTATTATTTCAGGAAGCTCAAGTTTCAGCTCAAGTTATCATAATTTATAATTATAAACGTTTCTGCCTAATCCTCTCTAAGTGCCCTAAACTAAGTGCCGTAGTTTCTTCATAATTGTTGCAGTCATACTATACATACCATATTCAAAGGATATCAATCCAGATCCTTTAAATCAACATTAGTTCGCGGAATGTCAACTGTTACAAATTTAGTTTTTAATTTTGCGAATTTTTTTCAAAGCAAAATAAAGAAAGGTCAGCGAGACCACATTAATGTTTACGCAAGGACCTTTATAAAGCCTTTGATAAAATGGATCATTCTATTTTTATCAGTGGCAATGAATTGCCAAATCATTTCGATTAGGTGGTTGCAGTCTTATCATGTGAACCATTGGCAGTCTGTTAAGATAAAAGATTTCGTTGCTCATCATTTTGTGGTGCAATAATTAACTCAGGGGAGTCACATTGGTGCATTGCTGTTTTGCTCAATGTTTCATTCACGCTGACGTCATTAAAATCATTGCATCAATAAGTCCTATATCTGACTGCATGAGATTTCCAGAGAACTTGAATGAATTTTACATTTGGATGTCCTGTAACAAATTATTTCGTTCGCTTATATTTTAGCAGTTGAATTATCTCGATCGGTTCACTTTAAGAGTTTTTAGATATTTTGAACTCTGGAATAAACAAAACCGACAAAATTATAATTTCGTGACTCGGCCATGGAATTATTTATGGCAAGATAATTATGTTTTTAATCAGCAGATGCTGGAGTCGCGCCATGTATATTTGTTACATGAGGAAGACTACACGCCCAGAGATCTCATAAAGCCGGTCATAGTTCAGATCAATAGGAAAGGTCACAATTTAAACATAAAAACTAAAAAAAAAGGTTTATAACTCCCCTCTACAAGTTTTAGTATAACATTACTTAGAATTAAATTTTGAATCGATGTGCATCCCAAATTCTAATCAGTTTTTGGAAATTTTATTACCAATATAGGCGCGTACAAATTACATCACGGTGTCAGTAAAGACATATTATGGCACTGCACATATATGAATCAAGTCTTTTTCGATGTACTTGCACCAAAACACTGACCAAGCTTTGTTCATAGCTTTCAAAAACACAATTTAGAATAGTGGTCTAAAGCGACCAATACCTAAGTGTTGTATTCTTCAAACAGGCCCAACGAAGTCTAGATATATAAACTAAAAAGGTCGGAACGGAATATTTGGCGATTTATTTGTTAAATCAATAAATCGCCAAATGTTCCGTTCCGACCTTTTTAGTTTATATATCTAATCGTAAAATTATTAATAAAGTGACAAACGACTGTATGCATCTCATCCTAGTAAAAATAACACCTAATAGTGGCCCGATTGGGATAAAAGATTTTTTCATGTTGCGTACGGATTGATTTGAGGAGGAAGTGATCCCAAAAATGGAACACACGTCCGATATGGATTTTCAAATTGTCTTGTATGATACTGCCAAAAGTCGGGGAGCAGGTATCTCGCAAGCCATATACAAATCAAAAAACTGGTCAATGCTACCAACACAATTTATAGGAGTCTCCTGGACCTTGACAATTCTAGAAATAACTAAAAAGTTTACTATGTTGATTAAAACCACCACGACGTTACATTTATGTGACTTTAAAAAATCATTGGAAACATGGGGTCAGATTAAGACTGTTCCGTTAGAATCGAAATCGACATTGACTTGGTCATCCACCGTGAACATGCCAATGAACATGCCCTAATATGGGACGGGCGGGAGGTACTAGACTCGGGATTGTGACGCAGATGTCTTCATAAATTCTCTAGCTCACGTGTTTCGGGTGCCAATTTACGAACGAATTGCATATTTGTTGAGCTAGGACACGAAGTTGGTGGAACCGCATATTATTAATAAGCACATCCAGAAGCTCAGAATTTAAAAGCGGATTGACATCTTGAACATCTAATTGGTATATAGTATTCTAGAATGCATATTTAAATTCCGGGCGTATACCTCCAGTCTGCTTACATTATTCCAATCTCTGTGCCACACTTCTCTATTTGTCTGGTTTCTTTCAAATTGATCAGATAGCTCAGTACGTAAGGATGCCCAACTAATGTTAGGGTTCCTATCTAACATAATCTAGAACCACTCTAAAACATCGCCGTTCAACAGGTAAGGTCATAAATACAACTATTCAAATTAACATAAGTTCGCTATGCCTACATGAATCAACATGAATTTAGGAGAGATTAATTATTATTAATCCGGTCTTGGATGATTTGGTTGGGCTTGACCCAATGATTAATGTTACTTCACTCGTGATAAAATATCTATTTTGTTTTTTATATGATCTTTGTTGAGCTCGAGGATCGTTAAGTAAATAAAGTTTAAAAAAATGTGTGTTAGTTGAACAATCATTATGGCATTTTATAATATTCTACAGTGTAAAAATCCATGTTCAAATCCAGTTTTTCCTTTCAAATTTTCTGTGCTAAAATCGCTTAAATAATTTTAAGAAAATTAAATATCATCTCATAAAGTCCTTTCAACCGAGTGATACAATAAACACAAAATTCTAAACTGTATACTAATATCAGAATCAAAAAAAATTATTTAGCACGAAAGTTAAATTAAATAACCGTTAAACAGGCAAAATATGTCGTTGTAATTAGAAGAATAAACAATTGCTATATATTTTACCTACTCTCAAAACGCACAAAATTTTAAAATGTACATAAATGACAGATTAAAAAAATTATTTAGCACGAAAATTAAATGAAATAACCAATAAATAGATTCAAATTGTTTTACTGTATATAAACCCAAATTTCGAGAGCTTTTGACCTTTCTGATCATTTTAATCGGTTCAAAGGCAGTACTTAAAATTAAGGTAGTACTTTCCTATATATTATATATATATATATATATATATATATATATATATATATATATATATATATATATATAAACTGCATACATAAATATAAAAGTATCAAAATTTTTAAACATAGTAATGCAAATTTGTTATCTACAATCTTTATCAATAAAAAGTTAATTAACAAAATGCCACCTGAGGTTTACAAATTGTCTAAAACTTAATTATATTTACTGTACTACTACAATAATCACATAATATAGGTCAAAACCACCCCAAATTAATAATTCTAATTTAAAACGATAATACTATGTATAAATAAATATTTGTTGTTCATGTTTTAATTATTTCCAGATGGTACACAAGCAATGGTCCTGATCCACTACCAGTTTTAACGGGACCTCGGGTACGTTTGCTAGGTCCGGTATTAGCAATCGAAGCCGTTACCACTGAAGATGCGGGTACATATAAATGTTCAGCATCTAATGTGGCTGGCGATGCAACGGCTGATTTACGTTTAACGGTAGCGAGTCCTCTTCAAGTAGAAATATCACCAAATATATTAAGTGTTCATATGGGCGGGACGGCAGAATATCGTTGTTTGGTAACAAGTAATGGTATGACAACGTCTGTCCATCATATTCAATGGTTTAAAGATGGCCGACAATTACCAAGTTCAAATCGTATTGGTGACACACTATTAATCACAAATGTGGGCCGGGAAGATAAGGGAATGTATCAATGTGTCGTACGGCGACAAGAAGGCGATACATTTCAGGCTGCAGCCGAATTACAATTAGGAGGTAATATAAAATTATTTTATATAAACTTGAATCGTATATTAATTTTTTTATATTTTTTTTTTTCAGATGCTCCACCAACACTATTATATAGTTTTATAGAACAAACACTCCAACCTGGTCCAGCAGTTTCTTTAAAATGTTCAGCTAGCGGAAATCCAACACCACAAATTGCATGGACATTAGATGGTTTTCCGTTACCATCGAATGGAAGGTAAAGTTTTTATATAAATTTACTAGTTCCTATGCATAAACATGCATATAGTTTTGTATGTATATGACGTTTTCATATCAACACACCAGTAGCCCAGCAAACCATAATATATTTTTTTTTTTACTTTTGTTTTTGATATGTTATGTTCATCGGTCTATAGAATTTGTTCGCTTCACATACATGTACGTAATAATGTAAAAGCTATTGTTTTGTGCAGAAAATCTGGAAAATGTATACAATGTACACATTCATTACAACTGCCAGTTTCCATTATTAACTTTAACTCCATATGACATTCATTGTTATTGATAAGAAGAAGAATAGAATTAAAATTAATAGGATTCAGTTCTTGTTATTTTGTTTTTGTATTTATGGTTTTGTTTTTGTTATTGTTATCCTTTTTAGAGGTAGAACATAACCAAGCATTATAAAATCAACGAAAAAAAAATCGCCGTGGATATAATTCATGACAGAAATAAATGGAATGAATTAACTTTTTTTTTTACTGTTTGCTTCGAACCGTGATAATAATTAATGGCAAACGAAAGGAACTAAAATGTTTAGTCGTTTTTTTTTGCGAATTTGAAAAGAACGTCTGTTTAGTCCGTTACATCGTGGTTTACATTTAATCGAAATGATAATTGGTATTTACATGCCATTGCTACTTTCGCTAGTTTTTCAACCAAAAAGCCAACTCGCTGACCTTCGAAACGAATTTGACGTTATCCTTTTACATCACAAACGAAATTAGATTTTTGGGAACAATCATCCAGATTATTGTAAAATGAGTCACTTTCTTTGAGATGGCTAATATCCATGGCCTCCTATATACATCCACTATAAAGTAACGTAAAGTCTTGAAACTCTAGAATTCTATATATAATTTAAAGACTTTATAATAATGATTTTATTTTTATTTTTAATTTTATTTTTAGAGCTTTGCACTCTTGTACACTTACATTACGACTGGTTACATTTTTATAAAAATATTTGTTTATTACATTAGAATTTTATTATTTGGTTATGATCATACGATAATTGCAATCGAACCTTGCCGAAATTATCGTACGATCATACCATTATACATTTACATACTTTGTTCAAAATGTTGAATTATTTCCGGTTTTTTATTTTATACAGGGCCGCTACAAAACACATGATCTTCTGTTTTTTAGAAACAAGCTTTTTGAAGCACAATGATTTCCAACCGGAACTTTTTTATGGCTGAAATACCGCTTTTAAATGCGCAGTCTGTTATCATTTTATTGATAATTTTACCTTAATAGATTTTTACGGATATGTAAGTAAAAAAGATCCTACAGTGCAATTTTAAGATACCATGTCATTTATATGTGCTTAACGAGACCAACAATTTTCCCTAAACAGAGGGCCACACCACTGAAGATTTTGAAATCGCTAAATTATGATTTCAAGTATTGATGGGATCAACTGTTTTTATCCCTCAGTTATCATGAAGACCGACAAATTCTTTCAGTAGTAGTATCAAAATATGTAGTCTCAAACAAATTTGATGCTGAATTTGAATTATTTTCATTGTTTAAGCTTTTTTCAATAAATTTGGTGACTTTAAAAACTTAAGTGAAGCATGATGTGATGGTCATTAAATGCAAAACAAAGTGTAGTCGATGTATGGGGTAGCAATTCACTAAAATAAGGGCTTGATAGCTTTTTTTTATTATTAAATTGTGATCTATCATATCGAAAGCTTTGGAAAAGAACAAAAATACTTCAACAGCAATCAAAACTTTACTTGTTGCATCTTACATACCATCAATTCTTTTAGTGACTATGCTGTACTAAGATTTCGGATTTGAATATTTTATGACAGATAATATTTTACCAATTTTATAATCTAAAGGGAACAAAGACAACGTGAAACAAGTGTTCATTACACAATTCCCGCGGCCAAGCACGACGAGGGCTTAGTAATGGAGTCTGAAGTAGAAACACTGCCATGCGCGTCCAAAATGATTACAGTATAAATACAGTATAAATATAGAATTTTTCATGACTTACAGTCACGATAATAGTACAGTTTGGATGGAACAATGCAATGTGCAAATTAATATTTACTGCGCTCCTGTATTCATGCGACCTCGATTTGACAGCCTATGGCCTAAAATATCACGTTAAATTTAATCAGAGTTGAGAGAGCTTCGGCCCCAGAAAAGACATCCTTACCGCTAAATAGTCGAAGTATGTCTAGAAATCTGCCTGGTTTATGTAAAGACTTCTTGCAACCAACCAAGTTTCCAGATCCATTCCGTTTTTCAGCCTGCCCGGTTACCTAAAAAAACATAAGATACTAGACCATTATTTTTTCCTTTATCTCCAATTTAGGAGCATAGGGCGTCCACTATTCTGAAACATCTTACTCTATTTGGGGCTATTGCTTTTATTTCCGCCCATGATTTTCCCAGGTGTTTTGCCTCTGCTAGCATCGTTCCCTTCCATGTCATTGCTGGCCTTCCAACCTTTCTTTTTCATTGTGGATTCCAGTCTAATGACATCCTCGTTATATCACTTTATGCCTTTTCAGTGTGTGGGCAATCCATCTCCATTTTCGTCGCTTTATTTCGGTCTCAATGTCTGACTGACATGTTGTTCTGTGCAGATTGATGTTACTAACCGTGTTAGGGCATAAGCACTTAAGTATTCGCCGAAGGCATTTGTTTACGAATACCTGTAGCTTCTGTATGATTTTTCCTGTATGCTTCCATGTCTCACACCCATACAGTAGTACCGATTTCACACATGAGTTGAACATTCGTATCTTGGTCTTGCGCGACAGGACAGAAGTATTCCAGACTTTGTGTAACATGTTGAATCTATATCTGGCTTTATTTATACGTTTGTGGATGTCTTCTTCTGCTCCACCTGTTTTCGTTACTGTGCAACCAAGGTATACCAATTCATTTACATCTTCAATTTGTATATTGTTGATGTGTATCGGTGTGGTTATATTTGTGTTGAGTCTCATCGCCTTGGTTTTCTTGATATTAATTTTGAGACCAACTTCATTAGCTAGATCTGATAGCTGTTGCACTTTCTGCTGCATGTCGGAGTGTTTGTGTGTGAGCAAGCTTATGCGTCTGCAAAATCCAAATCATTGAGTTTACCAGTTAACCCCCATTGAATGCCATTAGGGGACTTGTTATCTAGTTTCCACATTACACTGTCTAATACGATTAGGAACAGCATTGGTGAGAGTACGCAACCTTGCCTTACTCCTCGAGTATTGTAGTATGTTTCACTTTGTTTGCCTTTGTATTGAATTCGGTTCCCAGCATCCCGATACATTTCTTGTATGAGTTCAATTAATTTCTTTGGGATGCCCATTTTACAAAGTGTCTGCCATATTGCTTTCCTGTTTATCGTATCGAATGCGCGTTCGAAATCGACGAAGAGCATATACAATGGTGAATTCCATTCATTGGATTGCTCAGTGATGATACGGATTGTGTTGATGTGATCAGTGCAACTTCTTCCTGGTCTAAATCCAGCTTGTTCGTTTCTTAATTTTGCATTGATCGTAGGTGAGATTCTATCAAGGATGATCATTGCGAGTACCTTTATTGTTGTGTTGAGGAGGAAGATACCTCGTCAGTTCTTACATTCTCTTAGGTCACCTTTCTTGGATATCGTAATTATCATGCCTTCTTTCCATTTCAGTGGGATTCTCCCAGAAATCCAGATTTCTTGAATTATTGAGAGGATGAATCACGTTGTTTTCACTCTCCTTTGAATCACGTCGCTTGAATCACGTTGTTCATCAGTTTCTTCACAGACAATCGCGTTCCGTTACACAATCTCGGATGGTTCAGGTTGCGCAGCATGATTATCACAGATCTAACATTGAGCATCAAGTTATGCGGGGTATTCCCGGCAAATCAAGCGCATTCAAATTCATTCATTCGGTCAGATAGTTGGTTGCCTCCTATTGATTGGTCACACAGTCAACGTTATAACAATGCATTTCTCCAACGCTTTGGTTTTGAATCTAGTAGTTCAGACTGCCTATTTCTTTGTTTTTCGCTACCAAAATCACTCGTTAGCTGAGCCAACCGTGATTCATATAATTTCGGTGTATGTTCGGAAACACTTCGTGATAAGCTCTCCTTTGACGTTGTAGACATGCAAAAATTCGAGGGAAACGAAATCAATCTGGTCTAAATATCTACAGGAATTTGACTATTGCCAGGCGCAAACAGTTGGACGATTTCAGACATGCGTTAAGTTCATCTACTGCAGTCGATCTCGAAATGACAGGTAGAGTTTAACGAAAATCACCGGCCAGTAGTATCATCGCTCCACTAATTGAGTCACTTCGCAAATCCTTCATCGTTCGATTGAACACTTTCAATGATCGTTTGTATGCCGTTGTGCTCTCGTCCTAGATAATGATTTTACAACAGCTAACGCTATATGAGATCTCGAGCGAATTGTGACCAAACGCAATGAAATCAGAATGTTTTTCCATCGGGAGCATCGAGGAAGAATATTTCGCCGTTTCATTCGTCAACTGCCATCATCAACATGTCGTACACGTTCTTTTGCTGTTCTTTCAATAGCGCGACATTTGGTCGTACTATGCTTTCGTTGCAGTGCGAATAAATGCATCGTGTATCGAACAAATTGATGCTAACATGCCCAACTTGGACAAATAGCTGCCGCACATAATGATCATGTGGCTTATCACGTCATTATAATTGATGTAGTATAATTGATGTTAAAATTCATTAAAATTACAAAGCAAAAATATGCAAGAACTTTATAAATTCCAAATAAAGTTCTTGCTTCCAAATAAATCCTATAAAATGTTTCCTGAGGGTCGCGTTAATATGGTGGTTTATCACAAATGATTGCCAAATAGTAGTCTACTAGATCTCATATTCAGATCTACCTAGCCATCTCTACGATGGTCAGATGGGCAGATAATGGCATTTTCAATATCAAGTTTGAAAAATCTATAAAATGTTTCTGAGAGACTCTTTGTATAACTGATCGGTTACAGTCTGATGTTTATCAATAATCACTTCTGGTTACTCTACAACATATCGAATTTAAATTTAGGGAGTCCTATTTATGATTGCTAGTTGCTAACCATTAATTGAGTTTGCTTTGTAATAATCAAATTTTTTATGAAGAAAAAACTGGGATGGGATGCGTTTTACTAATTTAATTTTGGTTTGTTTTTCTCGTTTGAATTTAAAATATAAAATCCTGGGATGGAATGAAATAGTATTGCCTGATGATTTTTTTTTATTTTCGTGGGATGAAATACTGGGATAACTTCACATGCTTTGAAACGTCTAGTTAAAAAGTGTTGATCAAAATGAATTAAATGTTCCAATATATAATTCAACTATTTATTATAGTTGTTTAATTATATATATATATATATATATATATATATATATATATATATATATATATATATATATATATATATATATATATATATATATATATATATTCGTGTACATCTACCTTTATTCCAAAAGCAGCTACAATTTGCACATAAAAGATTTACTAAGAAAAAAAAATTGAAAATCAGGAAAACCTAGTTTTATGAAAAGACTTTAATTTTCAATGAAATCTGTGTGCAACGATTCTGCTTCCGTTATTTTTCACATTTCTTCGCAGAAATAAAAAAAAAATGTTAGTCAAGATATTTTCATATTTCATAAAAATTGTATACCAGTACCTATTATATTATACAAAATGGAAATATTACATTTTACAGATGAATGGATTCAGTCACAAACGTATTTTAAAGTACAAATTATAGTGTAGAACTGCCATTAAACATGGATTTTGTAATGACGAATATAAAAAAAATATTCGCGTAACCTAACTACTGCTAGTTCCCATATGTAAAAATAAAAATTTAAATATATATATATATATATATATATATATATATATATATATATATATATATATATATATATTAAGTAATTAAAAAGTAATATTTAGTATTAAAAGTAATAATCAAAATAATTTGATAGGTTTTATTTGCCATTGTTTTTTGAACTGCAAAACTCCTTCCCATATCTCTAATTACGTTTATTCATATGTTGTCTTTTACATATATCTAAGTTCCTTGGCTTAAAAAATTTGTTTATAAAATGGCAACCATATTTTTTTGTTTTTTATTTTGTTATAGTGATAGTTTAATTTTAATTATTTAGATAGAAAACTTAAATTATTATAGGAATTCATTATAAATTCTTATTATTTTCGTGTGGCTTATTTCACTTATTAATTGTTTTTATCAAAAATATTGTTATTATTAATATTTTCGATGAATTAATTAAAACAAGTAGTTTAGTTTTTATTATAGTGAAATTATTTTTATTTTTATTATTTATTGTTCATAAATATATTTCGGAAATAAAATTTCCATCATCAGTATTGCTTACTTGATTGAGAATTAAATTTAATTTTTTCATGCTTATATACAAAATTTAGTCGTTGTATTTCAAAAATTGATCGTTGTAATATTAATGGGGTGTGGCTTATTGTCGTCGTTTTTTATTATTATATAAAATCAGTTCGTATAATTTATTAGTCGTGGTATTAATTTTATTATTAAGTAGGTTTTTACTTTTTCGATTTTTGTATATTTCGAATTCTTCGACCCTGTTCATTTTATCGCCTTTCTTCATTTTGTACAGAATCTTTAGGTTTGTATCCATATCCATGTAGTTATGCTGGGTATCATTTATGTGGAGAGCAAATCTTGATTCGGTTCTTATTTTACCGATGTCTTTTATGTGTTCCTTAAATCTTTGTTTAAAGGATCTACCGGTTTGTCCTATGTAAAATGAAGGGCAATCTGAGCATGTCAGTTTATAAATTCCTGTGTCTATTTTTGAAATACAACGACTAAATTTTGTATATAAGCATGAAAAAATTAAATTTAATTCTCAATCAAGTAAGCAATACTGATGATGGAAATTTTATTTCCGAAATATATTTATGAACAATAAATAATAAAAATAAAAATAATTTCACTATAATAAAAACTAAACTACTTGTTTTAATTAATTCATCGAAAATATTAATAATAACAATATTTTTGATAAAAACAATTAATAAGTGAAATAAGCCACACGAAAATAATAAGAATTTATAATGAATTCCTATAATAATTTAAATGAACCAACGACAAGTGTGAATACTTACTTAAATACGTTATATAAACTGAGATGTAACAAATTAAATTTATTTTTCAACAAATCATGCAAAAACAAAAACATTATTCCAAACTACATAAGAGTTCAAATTAATAACAACACACCAGCAGCCAGACTCACAAAAATAAAAGCTGAAAAATGTTGGTTAACTCAAGAAATTAAATCACTTCACAGTAAAATAAACAAATTGACCATGAAGCTATATAATTGCCATTTACAAATAGCCAAAGATTTTCATTTTATCGAATACACAGACATTTTGAACAAAATCAACGCAAAAGTTGAAGAACGACTTAAACTTAAAAGAAAAACAATAACTAAAAAATTAAAAATTTTGATAATGAAGAAAAATAGTACAAACGATAACACGAACAGGCCAATATCAACACACAAATTCTATAACCGAATGGAAAATCATACTAACATCCAATTCAATAACAATGAGGCGGCATTATTGGATAAAGGATTAAAATATAATATAAAGCCTAAAAATGATATTAATTATCTAAACAAACATATTTTGACAATTGAAAATGCAATCACAAAAACTAATATAGAACACCAAGCAGACATTAGGATGATGGTTGTAGACAAAATTAAAAATCTAAATTTAACACGTAATAATTATAAACAAGAACAAGAAATTATTAAAGATATAAAAAATAAAATAAATTCCAATAATGCTATCATCACGAAAGCCGATAAAGGAAATACAATAGTAATATTAAACGAAATTGACTATATTTCGAAGGTGAATGAATTTATTATTAACAACAATATTCAAGAATTGAATGAGGATCCAACTCAAAAATACCATAAAAGTTTGAAAGAAATTATTAATAAATCTAAGCATTTTTTGAACGACAGAGAAAAACGTTACAACAAAATGATAAAACCAACAGCTCCAATGCTAAGAGGTATGCCAAAAGTTCATAAGCCAAATATGCCAGTACGACCTGTTGTAAATTTTACTTCGGCTCCGTCATTTAAAATGGCAAAACATATAAACAAATGGCTCTCAAATAATATAAAATTTGAAAATGACCACTCAATAAAAAACAGTATTGAACTGATTAACAAAATTGAAGGGATAAAAATACCACACAACGCGAAACTTTTATCTTTTGATGTAACGAATATGTATTCAAAAATTCCGATAAAAGAAACTTTAATAATAACCAAAACTATGTTAATAACAAATGGAATTAATATTAATATCGTGGATGAAGTAATTAAATTATTGGAAGAAATAACAAATCAAAATTATTTCCAATTTATTAATAAATATTATTCACAAGATGATGGACTACCAATGGGAAGCCCATTATCTGGAACTTTGGCCAACATATATTTGAATCATTTTGAAGAAAACGAAATTTTAAGTACTAAAAACAAATTGAAGAATAACATTAAATACTGGCACAGATACGTAGATGACATATTATTACTATTTACTGGTACAAACCGACAAATGGACCAACTTCTAAATTATTTAAATAACGTCCATCCAAATATAAAATTTACTTTGGAAATTGAACAAAACAAAATTATTAATTTTTTGGACCTAACGATTAAAAACGATAACAATGAGCACAAATTTAAAATATACAGAAAACCAACCCAAACGGACCAAACTATTCATCATGAGTCAAATCATCCATATCAGCATAAAATGGCAGCTTATAATCATATGATCAATAGACTAAATATCATACCGATGTCGCGAGACGATTATCTTAAAGAGCTTGACATTATTAAATACATCGCTAATAAAAATGGATACAAATCTTCTAAAATCGAGGAGATAAATAAAAAATACCTCAACAGAATAAAATACCGACAAAATACCACTTTAACTTTTGATGACGAGTACCAACCTAAATTTATTACAATAGATTATGATAGAAACACTAGTCAACACGTCCAAAAAATATTTAAGCACTTTGGATATAAAGTTGCTTATAAGACCCAACAAAAATTAGAACAATTAGTCAAACCAGACAGTAACACAAGTTTAGACACAGGAATTTATAAACTGACATGCTCAGATTGCCCTTCATTTTACATAGGACAAACCGGTAGATCCTTTAAACAAAGATTTAAGGAACACATAAAAGACATCGGTAAAATAAGAACCGAATCAAGATTTGCTCTCCACATAAATGATACCCAGCATAACTACATGGATATGGATACAAACCTAAAGATTCTGTACAAAATGAAGAAAGGCGATAAAATGAACAGGGTCGAAGAATTCGAAATATACAAAAATCGAAAAAGTAAAAACCTACTTAATAATAAAATTAATACCACGACTAATAAATTATACGAACTGATTTTATATAATAATAAAAAACGACGACAATAAGCCACACCCCATTAATATTACAACGATCAATTTTTGAAATACAACGACTAAATTTTGTATATAAGCATGAAAAAATTAAATTTAATTCTCAATCAAGTAAGCAATACTGATGATGGAAATTTTATTTCCGAAATATATTTATGAACAATAAATAATAAAAATAAAAATAATTTCACTATAATAAAAACTAAACTACTTGTTTTAATTAATTCATCGAAAATATTAATAATAACAATATTTTTGATAAAAACAAGAAAACTTAAACCAATTTCAATTGGAATGGTGCTGCATAATAAAGTTTAAATATTTTTTAAAACTGCATAATAATTTTTGATATTCGTTCGTGGCCAAAAAATTGGCATCGTAATGACTTTTATACTTTTTTTTTAAAATATAAACTAAATATTTAGCTAAAAAGTTGATTCAAAATGGTTTACAATCAATTTTTTTTTGTATTTATTTGATTCTTATTAAAGCAATTAGTGCACGTCAGGGTCACCAGATATTGCGTCTTTTCGTGATAGTTTTATCATGGTATTATACAATTTATTAAATTTCTTTTAATATCTAGGGTGCGACTTGATCGCTTACTTTATCTAACTAACTTACAATTATATCTATATATTTTATTTCCGAATTCGACCGTAATTAAAAATATAAAGAATGAGACAGAGGTCGGTTTATAAGTGAGTTGTCACTGTTTGTCTTCAGCTAATTATTTTCGTGCTAATTATTTTGTTAACAACGCTCGTCTACTTGTTGTGTACTGCATCTCAATTATTATTAATTCAGCTATGTTTTCAGTTCCGCTATTTTTAATTGGATGGCGTTACGTACAGACTAGATTAATTTAAACTATGGGACATAATCTGATGCAACTGAGGTGATCATTATTAAATCTGGTTTCCGACTCAAGTGTTTTGATGTTGCATTGTGTGGTGATTAATAAATTTGTAACGAAAATTCATTAACCGCTTCAGTACCCTCCTCGCAAATGAAGACTCCTCATGGAAGTGTGTTGCATTATGAATTAAAATGGACAATTTTTTGTCTAGGTGTGTTATTTTCCACTGAGCAAAGGATTCCGAACGGTGTCTTCACCCTATCAATCGAAAGAGGTTGTTAGAAAGAGGATGTTCGACAAAGAACTCACCAGGACGTTTAAGCGTTTCTCCGTAAACAAGCTCCGCTGGTGAGAACTTTATATCTTCTTTAACTGTTGCTCGTATTCCGAGGAGAATGATTGAAGGCGGTGAAAACGTTCCACCATACCGTTTGCTTGTGGATGATATGCTGTTGTCCGGATTCTGTGTGAACCTAGGAGTTTAGTTAACTCCGTGACAAGCTTTGACTCGTATTGAGTTCCTTAATCAGTCGTGATGTACGAAGGAATGCCGAATCGTGAAATATAATTGTGGACAAATGTTTTGGCGATGGTAACCGCAGACATGTTGTTCATGCAGTATGCCTCTGGCCATCGTGTGAAACGATCGACACAGGTTAAGAGATATGAGTATCCATTAGATGGTGGAAGACGTCCCACGATATCTATATGGATATGCTCGAATCTACCAGTTGGAATGGTGAACCCAAAGGGTAACATCTTTATTTATACTTGGCCAAAAATACTTAGCTACCACCAACTTACGAGTTGAGCGGACACCTGGATGTGAAAGGTTATGTAGTGTATCGAACACTGTTCGTCGTAATATCTCTGCGATGTAAGTGCGGTTGCTGCCCGTCGACGTTTCGCAGTATATTTCTAAACCTAGGAGCTTAAATAGCTGTAGTTGCATAGTAGAACCAGCATGACGTCCGATAATTTCTGAAGTTCTAAGTCATTTTGTTGGGCTTTGATAATTTTGTTATAATCGATTGGCGACTCGTTATTGTTAGCGAGTGGTGGATTCGACGGAAAATTTTTCGTTGTCCACTGGGCGAAACAGTGTGTCGGCGACGACGTTATCTTTACCTTTCACATGTCTGATGTCCGCGGTAAAATGGCTAATGTAATCCAAGTGCCTCGACTGTCTTGGATTACGTTCCGTTTTTGACTGAATGGCTTTTGTCAGAGGTTTATGGTTGGTATATATAGTGAAGTCGCGGCCTTCGACAAAGTATCTAAAGTGCTTTACAGCGATATAGATTGCGAGCAATTTCCGCTCGAATGCTGAACTTTCGTTCAGCATCCGATAACTTCTTCGAGAAAAATCCTAGTGGCTGCCAACAATTTTTATTATATTGTTGCAGAATAGCTCCGACGACGGAGTTCGGAGCATCCGTAGAGATACTGAAGTTTCCGATGTTTAGTGGATGCGCTAAAAGGGTAATTTCACCTAATTGAACTTTAAGATTGTTAAATGCCTCGTGACATTCAACCGGACAAAAAAAAATTGTTGGGAGTTTTTGGTGTTCTATAAGTATTTAGAATCGCCAAATGAGAATGGATTGGGGCTAATGTTTCAGCTAGTTTCGGTATAAACCTATGACAATAGTTTATCATACCGATGAACTGCTGTATTTTTTTAATCGTTGTTGGAGCTGGGAGTAGCGTGATGGAATTAATTCGCACCTCTGAGGGTAGAATACTATCAGGCGAAATTCTGTGGCTGAGAAAATCAAGAGTTGGAACGCCAAATACGCATTTGAAACTCTTTATATGCACGTCAAACTCGGCAAGATTCTGAAACAATTGTTTTAGGTGGAGATTGTGCTCATTTTCACTGTTCGATGCCACTAAAATCTCGTCAATGTAAACAAAAGCGAAATTAAAGTCGTGGACTACTTCGTTTATGAATCGCTGAAAAGTTTGTGCGGTGTTGCGTAAACCAAATGACATTCGCTTAAACTCATAAAGTCCAAATGGTGTTATAGTTGCCGTCTTATGCACGTCTTCAAGTGCCACGAGAATAAAGTGATTCGCTCTGCCAACATCGATTTTGGAGAAAATTATACAGTCTTGCAAGTGCAAGGAGAAACTCTGTGTGTGGGGAATAGGATAACGATCTGGTATGTTTATCGTATTAAGATGGCGATAATCGCCACATGATCTCCAATCAAGGTCTTTCTTCCTAATTATGTCTAAAGGGCTTGAGACCGGGGATGCATTCCTAATGCCACCATGTGCTGGAATTCTATGAACGCAGCTTTGTGTCGAACCGAATCTAGTCTACGTGGTCTTGTCACTGACAAGTGCCCAGATGTGAAAATATGGTGAACCACGTTATGCTTTGGCATAACTTTTGCCATAACTGGCAAATTATAGTTTGGCTCAGTAGTGAGCGAAGGAAACTTTTTCAGAAGTGTTCCGTAACCATTAGTTATGGAGTAGTGAATTGTAGGTGTGTTGATTTTTATGGACAATTGAGTCACTGAATCAACCAGTTTTCTATTTCTTAAATCGACTAAGAGGCTAAATTTGCTCAAAAAATCGGCGCCAATTATCGGACGTTTCAAATAATAATAAAAGCGTGGGTGAAATTTCGTTTTAGTCCTATAGATCTACCAGTAGGAGTTTTGTGAATTACGTGTTTATTGTGGATCCATTGGCTGCCGATAAAACTAGACCGGATTTAGGAAGTGAGGAATTCAAATTTAAAAAGTACGATGTTAACGAACGTCGTATCGGGAGTACCGAGAGGTCAGTTCCCATGTCTAATATTAAAGATTATGTTCGTGTCGTGGCGAGTGCCGTGTCGATGGAGGGACTGTTTATAGGTTTTTTGGATGCATATCAGTATTTTGTAATTGTTTTACTGTAGAGTAATTACATGGAGGTATGCAATTTTGCACCTCCGCGCCAAACTTGTGGTGGATGCGGCACAAGCCGTTCCAATTTCGAGAACGTTGTCGATTAGGTGTTTTTGACCTTATTAGTTCGGGCATGCGCTGGATCCATAAAGATCGGATTACTATATTGTTTACTTTAGTACCGGCTTAAATGCGGATGTTTCGTAGCGCCTCGGATAGCCTGCCGTCACCTATAGACATTGACCTGACAAAAGTACATCGAGCTGTTGTTTATCACGCTAGTCGCTCTAGTAAGAGGTTTTTAAGATATTGGTAGTGGTTAGTCGTAGGAGAATTTGCTAGTAGGCCAGCTATCATGTTGCAAGTCTCTGGTGTTAGTGCAGAAAGAGTATGAAGACATTTCTGTTTGGCTAACTTAATTTGCTGAATATCAAATAGAATTTCTGCGAGCTGAAACCAAATGATAGGTGTTCGAGTTTAAAATGGCCGTAGTTTAATTGTATCCGCAGCTGCAATTTCGTGACTGATAGGCGTGTCTTGTAGTCGGACGTCTTGTGACATTTCGGCTGTCGGTAGTGGCTTGGATATGCCCTTCATTTCGACGTCTGTCATGTTTATTTTATTTTAGTCTTATACATATTTTTTTTAAAATTAAGTATTAAAACAGACAAGAAGTCTGCCTAAATAAAGTAATGTATTTTTAATTCTTCTTAGCGCATCTTTGCGAAAAGAGTATTTTTATTGCGTTTTTCTTCGTGCTCTAATCGAATTCGGAGTACATATATATGTTACAATAATTAATTGCTCTTAATTTATTAAACATTTCTAAGATTTCATTTATAATTTTTCAATTTATTTTTTTTCCCGTAATAAATCACGAAACGTGGAAATTAATAAAACATTTATTTTGAGATAAATGCACTTACAGGTTTATTATGCTCTTTTTATACCTTTAACATTTTACATTCTCTCTATAAATATGTATGCTTAAATCTCACACACTGGGCCCCATATATTACAGTTAATTATAATTTTATTCGTTATTATATACAAAAAATAATTCATCGCAGCAATTAAAATTGTATCATTTCAGATTTATGATAGGACAATATGTCACAGTACACGGTGACGTGGTAAGCCATGTTAATATAACGCACGTCATGGTTGAGGATGGTGGTGAATATTCTTGTATAGCAGAAAATCGGGCCGGTAAAGTTTCACATTCGGCACGATTAAATATTTATGGACTGCCATACATCCGGTTGATACCAAAAATTACGGCAGTGGCTGGTGAAACATTACATTTAAAATGTCCGGTCGCCGGTTTTCCAATCGAAGAAATACATTGGGAACGTGGTGGGCGTGAACTGCCATACGATATACGACAAAAAGTACAAAATGATGGTTCATTGGTTATAACGCCGGTACAAAAAAGTGATGATTCGGGAGTGTATACATGTTGGGCACGCAATAAACAGGGACATAGTGCCAGACGAAGCGGGGAGGTTACGGTTATTGGTTAGTATCTGTATTAAATTTACTAATTTAGCACGCATAACATATTTAAAGTGATTTACATATATAAATAATTAATTAAGAGATTAACCATTTTTAAGGAGTACGGAAATTTCCATATATGGGGTTAAAAATATTTTCGGTTGATAATTTAAATAATTTTTTATAAAACAAATTTTACAGTTCCCCCACGAATAAATCCTTTTCATTCGACTGCGCTATTATTAAATGTTGGCGATCGAGCATCATTAACATGTTCCGTGGTAAAAGGTGATCTACCGCTAACAATCCAATGGTTAAAGGATGGTCGGAAAATTGATCCCTCACATCGTATGTCGGTGACGCAAGTCGATCAATACAATAGTATTTTAGTGATCGAACATTTAAATTCGGATCATACGGGCAATTATACATGTTCGGTTAAAAATTCGGCTGCCGAAGTGGATAGTACCCAATCGTTATTGGTTAATGGTAATTTATAAATATTGGTTGTCATTAATAAACAAAAACAAACTCCTTTAAGAGAAACAAAACATGTAACTTTTTATGCATAAGCAAAGTGTCACACACATTTTATTATGTCTCTCTCTATCTCTCTCTCTCGTTTATGTACACCATATTTTGTTTTTATTTCCGATTATCAAAAACCGATTTAATTTAGGTTACGAAAGCTGGACAAAGGGTTAAATTCGAAGATCGAATTATTGTTTTATGGATTATGTTGTTTTATATTTTTATTTGTTATTTTTTTTTTTTTTGAAATTTTTTATTATTCCAGTACCTCCTATTATTGAGCCTTTTTCCTTCCAAGATGGACTGGCTGAGGGTATGCGAACGCGTACTGTATGCGGAGTGTCACGTGGTGATGCACCGTTAACATTAAAATGGTTAAAGGATGGTGACCCATTACCGGCCTTATTAGGCGCCAATATAACCTCTCTCGATCAATATTCATCCCTCCTTAGTATCCCATCCCTATCAGCATCTCACTCTGGTGAATATACTTGCGTGGCATCAAATCCAGCGTCTGAAGTCAAGTACACAGCATTGCTACAAGTTAAAGGTAATGTACGAATGAATTTTAATATTTCGTTTAATTTCATTATCCTTAATTTTATAATTTTTTTGTTTTAGTTTACGTTTAAAATTAATGTTATTTATAATAAAACATTATTTATTTATTATATGTTCATTATCATTTTTTAGTTAGTTGAAAACAAAAAATAAATTATTTTATTTTATATAAAAAAAAACCACATGTGTTTTCCCCCTCCCAGTTGCTTTGGCACGCAGTGGGTTTGCGGCCGACCACCAGGTAACCATTGCACCATTTTTTCTTTTAATTTGTTTGTTTATTTCTTTTTATTATTTAATGTTTTTTCTTTTGTTTTGATATTTTCCTAATTAATTTTTTGTGTTCAACTATAAATAATTTAATTATAATAATTAAATTAAAAAACTTAAAAAAAAAAATATTAATAAATCACAATCTCTACTTCTAATAATGTGTGACTAAATTCGTTTCTATTTTTAACTTTTCTTATATCTATGTGTGGATCGTTCTTATATTATATTCAACTCATTTTGATTTGTTTTATTTATTTGAACAATTTTTTCTTGTTTCGATCATAATTTAAATAAGTAGTGAAGATCGCATGTTGTAGTAATATTTGTATTTTATATTAACTAGATCTATATTGTAGTGATCGATATTTAGCTGCATCATTCATTTATCATAATTCTTTTTAAAAAAATTTTGCATGCTTTTCGATATAAATTTTGAATGTTTTGTATTTTAGAAATCATGATGCTGTAATAGATATATTTAAAAAACAAAATATATAACCACCAAACCAGAGTAGTTGTAACCCATTTAATCCTATAAATTTGGTAACAAAAAATAACTAAAAAAAAAAACATCCATATGATCACGCCTAAATATTATTACTATTATTATTATATGCCTAAATAGCGTAAATTTATTATTATATTATCAAATTAATTAATTTAATATTTTTGTAATGTTGAATTATTGTACTATTCGCAAAAAACGTAAAAAAATTATTTTATCTGATTTTCTTAAGCGATACCCCTCTCCTTGCTTAAAATATATAACGGTAGATTTGTCTCCCAAAAAAAAAGCATGCACTAAGTTTAAATTAAAACGGCCTTTTTACAAGTAAAATTATGGTAGCTTAAGTTACAGTTTGCTTGCTATATACTCTCCCAGCTTATATCATGCTTAGCAATGTTCTAAGTAATATGAAAAATATAAAAAAAAATTTAACAAAACTTTTTAATTTAATTACTCGTATATTAAGATGGAAATTAACGTCATGGTATAATAATTTAGCCAGGACCCGAAACTTTTTTCAAATATTTTTATTATTGATGATTGGAACTAAATTCTGGTAGCAACTTAGCAAGTAACATAAACGAAACAAAACTAAACTGTTGAAATGTCATTTTAAAGTTTGGAATATCATTTTTTTATAAATAGTTCACTTTTTATCACTGGATGCTTTTTGTAGGTCTGTGAAAGGAGAAAATTATACATAGTAAAATTCAAATTTTTAATATTGTTACAAAATGGAAAGTCAAGTTTGGATTTGTACTAGATTTCGCAACACTCGAATTTGCTCACTTTCGCTTTAGAAATAATTATAACTTCCACGGTTTAACATCAACTTATTATGTGTAGGATCAAATCGTTTTATATCCATCAGTTGTCGTTTTTAACGCTTCGTTTTATTGTAACGTATATGTCTATCTGTGTATGTACTGTGGAATATTTTACGACGGTTCGTAGCTGCACTTATTATTTTGATGAATTTATCGATGACCATGCGTTTCTTCTGGAATGTTGAATTCATCCGTAGCTTATTCACCACTATTTGTTTCCGGAACATTCACTAATTATTCTGCATTTGACGTTCAACCGAAAAACATCGATGTCAACAGGTAGGATAGAAATCGCTACACAAGCCTTCACCGTTGCACTTGATTCTCTTGCCCGGACATGTTTTCATAGCAAGTGTAACTCTGCGCTTCTCCAGATGCTCTGGCTTTTTATTCTGTTCATTTGACTGACACTTTGCGTTATAGTTGACCTCCTCGATTTTACCAACCGCATACAATCCCTTTTTTGTAAAGTTTATAGATGAGCTGTGACTTTCAATAATTTCACTGGTATAATTGGCTGGAGTTCAACCAAGGTCTTTTTTAACATTGGTTGGTTCTACTATTCCCATTTTACTACCCACAGGGTTATCATCTATCCTGGCATAGATAATCTTTTTGCACATGGGTAATATTTCCAGCATTTCTGCGGTGATGACTCTCGACTTATTATGATGGTTGACATTTATTTGTAAGGGTATTTCTGCATTCCGCCAGTTTAGCTTCAAATCGAAGGTCATTTGGTGCTGTATCATAAAATCCAAATAACCCGGTATCTAGCGCGAATCTCCATGATTCTTCCTTTAATACACCGTAAACTACTAAACTGTTGAAATCCTTCGCAATTTTGGCAATTAGCACGGTGACTCTGGGCCTTTTTCTCGTTTTCACTCACTATCACCCGTAATGCTGGTGAAACTTAGGTTCCTGGTTGGTTTTGAAGGAGCTGACCAAGTGCCCATCTTTTCGTTGTATTGCCATCTGCCACACGTTTTCACTTCTCTGGTTAACTCATCTGTCAGTGGACAAACTCGCTCTGACTGTTTCGTATTCTAATGCTGATGCCAATATTTCATACATTGTTTTTCCCTTGGCGTTCATTTTTAGGTGAAGGTTAAGATGGTATTCTCTTACTTCATTAACGAAAGCATCTGCCATCAATCCGTTGAGAACGTTAGTGGGAATTTTAGTATTTGCTTGGCAGGCTAACTTTGTGTTTGCGTGTTCCAGTTCTTGAAGGCGTTCTTCATGTATTTATCGTTTATTATGCAACTTAATTTTGCATAATTCCAGTGAGAGCATTGAGTCGTTCCTCGTTAGTCTACCCATTGTGTTGTGTCACAGCTTGAAACTGCACCTTACAATTTTCATTGCCCTTATTGTTAAACAGATAAGAAGAGCGCTATAATACTTCTGGTTTATAGATTTTCTGCCCTTGGACATTCTTCTGACGAGGTCAGCATAATTTAGTCCCTTTTGAGTGGTTGCTTTTGATGGTGTCACTCTTGGAGATGGTAGACGTTCTGTTAGATGCTATGTTCGAACCACATTACATCTGAAGCACTTGTGGCAGATCTTTTGTCTTGTAAAGATTTGTATTACTCCCTTTTCAAGTAATAAATCCACACTTCTATGCAGTATTGTACCATTGAGTGATGCAAGTGGCCTTCAAGTCGTATTATTTCGTGTTTGTCCTAGATTAAAGTCATTTTATTTTACTGTCTCTTAATTGTCTATCATCAGCAAAAGCTAAAAGTAGCTCTAAATGTATTGATTTTTCCCTCTTCTAATTCTTGAACGGTAAGACCTTTCTTTTGATTATACTGATGGTGGCTCGTATAGTTTTTTGTAGAGTAGAAAATTTCTCAATTCTTTGATCCGTTTTTACTGTAATGATCTCGGAAATAGAACACATCTGCTTTTTTCCTATAAATATGTTTATGCTACTACTGTATCGAAAGTTGAATCGATCACTATGGCTTATAATCGCCCGGCTAGTTGAGACCTTTTTCGCGTGTCGCGCAATCCACACGGTTTTTCTTAAATTGTGCGTTTTTTATTTACCGGGTGGCTATTTGTAACCAGCCTATCGTTAAATATGTTTTTGACATTCGAGATGACCATTGCCTTTTTTACTAATTTATGTCACCTTAATCCTTCCCGATATTAAAGTCACAGTAGTTTTTCCATCCCTTGTAAATTTGCAGTTAGCAACTAATGCATATGCTAATTATACAGCTCCAAATCCTGACAGTTCTGTTCTGTAATCACATATAGCGTACAGTTTATGTTTTGAATCTAAGGGGACTGTTGATTTATGTTTAACCCACATTTTCTATAGTGGATAAAAAATTCTGTCTGATGATCGTTAGAAGAAGTTGCCCTTCAAATAAATTTAGTTAAAATTGAAATAAAAACAAAAAAATACAACAATTTTAATAACATTTGATTTTTATTTGTTTCAATACATAGTATGTTAAACCATAGATTAAGATATAATAAAGATAGCCCACACACAAGGGACAAAAATGTACAACTAAAAATAGTAATAGCGAAAGTAAAAATACAAAGAACGAACCATTTTTCTTGGTTACTGTACAATGAAGGTTTGTAATATGCATTCGGCAATGAAAGAATAAAAATAAAACCAAGTAGCCTTTCGAGGCAATGAAATGTTTCTTTGTAGTTGAAAAATATATTTTTTTACTGTGTACAGTAAACCAAAAAACCGCTTTTAAATTTTTATTCAAAGTGATATCCGTCAGCATATTAGAGGTACCCTGTCATTTTTATTTTTTGTTCTAATTGGATCATCTTTTTATGTCTTAATCTATGGATAAACTAATTTTATACAAGTACCGTCATTTTTTATATTTTTTGCTACAAAAAGATAAAACTTTTCGTCCTGTAAAAATCAAGTTCATCTTATATTGCAGTTTTTAGTTTTGTTTCCCGGGTTTCGTCTTTTTATTTTTGCCTTGCATAGTTTTGTGATCATAATTTTGTTGATATATTTGTGTTTCCTCCTTGTTATGATCGGAAATTGATCATGTTGTAGCGTCTAACTTGATGCCAGGAAAACTTAACCCATTTTTGTTTTTTTTTTTTGAAACTTCAAATACAATTTAAATCTTGGTTGTTCCACTGGATTGCTTAACCACTTCATGGTGCGGTATAAGTAGCATATTATGGTGTTATTGCTTGTAAATTTGTCTTCATATATATGAAACCATATATGCTAGTTGGATGAATTCATTCAAGAAGTTGTGGTATTCTTATTTTATTATGTCGAATGTGTTTACCCCCATTCCGGGGGGTCTATCTGGTAATAGAATCAATACACTGAAATCGTGACATATGACACAGCAAAGCAACATAATGGACAAATTTCAATATTATACCACTCTGGTAATAGATTTGATCTTTGCACATGTACATATGTACTAACACTAGAACAATTAATTTTGGCATAGATACACAAATTTACTATAGATTACTCATTTTCGCAATTACAATGAAAAAAATCAAACTTCTGATATTTCCAATCTCATCGATGTATTTGTGATTTTACGTTATTCGATAGTTAAAAAAGGACAGAAAGCAAAAAATACTATAGAGAAACGCTTGTAAAGGTGTAATAAAATAAAAACTGAATTTAAAAATTATACCAAATGAGAAATCTATTCAGTTTTTATCTATGGTTGCAGCATATGATTTTTAACGTATGACAGCGTAATCAAGATGGTGGAAATAATTAGTTTAAAGTAACATCAAAGATAATACACAATGTGTTTAATATTTGGCAAAACTTTGCAATAATTATAATTAGGCTTTAATACAAATTCGTATAATTTCAAAAATAATTCTAAAGATACCATGAGATTTTGAAATGGTAAATTATGCAAAAAAAAATTCGACAACACATTACAAGTAAATAAAATAATAATTTCCATTCATCTTATGCTGCTTGTCTCTTCAAGAATGTATCTATAGGCTCCTTTTGAATATCTATAAATAGCAAAATGCGGGAAAACAAATCTATTCCGTTTCAAAGGAAGGGCACTGTAGTGAAAAACTACGATTTAAAATGGCTTGTTAAAAGTTAGAGCTTTGCTGACAGATTTGCAATGTTTCTAGTTTAACTAGAAACATTGCAATATAGTTCGGGTTTAAATCATTCAACTTGACGTGTTAGTTGAATGATTTAAACCCGAACTTAACAAAAGTACTTAAGCGATGGTACTTAATAACGGTATTGTGATATCTGAATTTTGTGGCAATCAAGAAATAATTTTTATCACACAAATGTTTTGTATCTCTCGAAATCCAAATTACGAATGATCATACAGTAACTTGGATCCTATTTTATTGTTTTCAACCCTTTTTCAATATCCTTTTGAAATTCTTACTATAATCAGTTTTCCACAGAAATGATTACGATATTATATGGCTAACATAAGCAAACCTCCTTTAATCCGCGCACTTTTACCAAACGCACAAATTAATTTCTCTTCTAAGAGAGATAGGGATTAGGTTGGGACTAAATACTTAGTTCTGACAGCTAACGAAAAACCTAAGCAAATTTGGCCTTTAAACAATCTTTCTGGGAAAAATGCAAGATGCAAATTGACACTACCACCTTATGACAATATTTAAAATAGGTCGGAAGTACAGAAAACTGACTACTTTCTCAATCTCATTGTTGTTACAAAGTTGTATTATATTTCTCAGTAAATCCCTTTGTGATCTTATCCGTTTTCTTGTTTTTCTATTGGTCTTATCTCTTGTTGCGTGTTTTTAGTAATGTGATATTTGTTTGAAGAACGAATTCGAATCACTTGCAATCCCCACAAACTTCCGATTTTACTACCGATGGCAATCGAAATTTTGTGAATAAAATTTTGTAACACTCGAAGTTTTCATTATTCGTGCTGAGCATGAAATCCTCACCAAATTGTTCATATCTACTGCTACCAATTAACTATAAAATGCGTTCGAGTAATCATTCTATTATCTGCTATCAAAAATCCACTGAAATTGTAACGTTTACAATTTTCTTTAACAAATTATTGACATTAAAATAAATAAATTCTAGAAACAACTAAAACTCACTGTGTGACACAATTTTGAGAACAAACCTACTATTGTAAAAATGCCATTTGTTCCTGTAAGCTTTGCCACAGTTTAGCATCTAACCCCGCATGTAATAGTTTTGTTTACTAAACATAGTTTTGATTGGAGTTCAGAAATTGCTGAACAACCTAAAAATGATAATTTATCGTCTAATTTCTTGACAATTGGAGATCATATGCCATCATATATTAATTTTAATTGTCAAGTGCCATATGTATCACCGGTAAAAGGGAATTCCCCTTTTTATATTTTGGATTTTTGGATTATTTCACCATTGCTCTTCTACAGTATTACGGATATGATATGTTTTGTACTGTTCCATGGGAAATTTTAAATTAAAAAATTTAGATTTCAGTTGAGAAGCAATTTTATAATATTTATGCCCTGTGATAGAAAAATTTTAGATTATTGTTAAACACCATTTTTCCAGTCCATATATAGATATGTAAACCTACATTGTCCACCCTCTTATAAATGTGTAAATAAGAAGATCAGATAAGAACCAACCAATTGGAATTCAAAATAATTTTATATTCAACATTACAACAAAATTTAAAAACTGAATAATTTTTAATTATTAATTTTTTTTTTAATTTCTAGCTATGCGCTCATACCCTAATCCAGTACAGTAATAAAAAAAATAAACTATCTCTTATAAGATGCAATTCGTTATTAATTTTTTTTTTTTATAATTTTCCAATTAATTAATTATATTTATTATAATTATATATAAAAAAATAAAAAAATGTAATTAATCACGTAATTATTAATTAAAGGCTTTCGCAGTCCCTGCCAGTAATAAAATTAGACCCTTTGCCTAAGTTTATTTTTTTTTAAATAAATTAAATTAAAATTTAAAAAAATAATTTAATTTATAATTTTTTATGGTTTTAATTAATTTTTAAACCGTATATAATTACCAAAATCAAATTATTTAAATTAAAAAAAAAATGAAAAGTTTTGTTTCTTTTAATTATTTTTAATTTTTTTTTTTTTAAATATATTTAATTATTATCGTTTCTTAATAATTTAAAAATAAAATAAATTTTGTTTTGATTTAATAAAAAATTTATTGTTTGGCCCAACGTAGATCCACAGCAAAGTGTGCAATAAAAGTTTATTTATTAAAAATTACAAACTTAAAGCTTAAGTAACATTTTATGTAAACAATTTCATAGCTTTTATTATTATTTTTTTAACATAAATATGTATTATTGTTTTCTTAGCTTTTCAACAATAACAAAATAGTTCTATAAATCTTAAACTTAGTGAACAAATAGTGTTGGGACTGTAGAATATCTTAAATGTATGAGGATATAACAAATAATATTAAATGCAAAAGTATTAATGCCATTTAAGCGGATTTTAACGCCATAATGTTGACTTTGGATTAAATTTGAAGGTTATTAGAAGGTTAAATTTTATTTTTAGTAAGATTTTAATATAACTTTCTACTAATAACCTTGATACAGCAACTATGGCACATAGGTGCAACTTATGTATTAGGGGATTGTAACAAATTGAATTAAAATATAAATATTTGGGAAGTTACTTTTTTCTGAACCAAATTTTTGAAACACCCTGTATCTCAAATGATATTAAAAATTAACTAGTACACAATATAAGCTGGGCCAATCTTTTTGTGATCTGTTACAGTGAAGTTTACAGTTTTAACAAAAAGTCAACTTGTATCCAAACGAAACAAACCTTTAATGACCTCTAGGTTTGAATCAAGGTTAATGGTACAATCAACTTTAATTAATTGTATTTAACATTATTGTCTAAGCCCTAATCCATTCGAAATATTTTATCGTCTCGGTACTTTTTGTACACTCTGCATATTATGCGGCTGTTTTTCGCTAAACGACTCCTGCTAATTTTAAAAACTCAACGCAGATACGTATAAATTATTTTGTGTCAGATTTTTATTTTCAGGTGTAATAAAATTAAGCATCGTATAATTAAAATTGTATACCTAAATGAATTTTTTTTTTAAATTTTATATCCTTATGAGGTTAAAATGTTTTTGTATCTTGCTAACGCATAAAAGGCGATGTTGAATTTAGTAGAATATTCTAGTGAATAAACTGTGCTGATTAAAACAAGCGGCTGAGGATATAAATATTTTTAAAACAAGGTTGTTTGACATGCTAACTAAAACATAGGCACAAGAGTTTGTCCTAATGTCTTAATAATTACCCAATATTTTTTGAAAATCACGTTTTTTGGCTGCCCGTGACTGAACACTGATTGGGTGAGGTATTTGCCAACACATTTTATTGTTTGTCCTTGATAACTATTAGTTGGCATTGCAAACGCTAATTTTACAGGAAATTGTCTTCTACAGAATAAGAAAAAGAGATTGTGTGGTCACCTTGATTCTGACCCAGTCAACACTTCTGGAACTATTACATTGGTCAAAGATTTTTGACAATTAATTTTGTCTTGTTAGCAATATGGTCTTACTTTCAAATCAAGCTTGTGAGGTGGCACTCCTGAATGAGTTTGACGGTACTGTAATCTGCTCGTTCTTGATGTTCACCCTATGCATTAACATTGCATAACGTAATATTCAAGTTGTATTACATGTACATATACACAATTATATATTCGCCGTTCTTTGTGATTTTTTAGCCGTTCTGCTGAATCAAACGTTGTACCGTGGTCTTTCACTTCAATCAAACGTTGTACCGTGGTCTAATCACTTGGAATAGAATTCTATTAGAACAAAAATAGTTTTACTGTCGTGAGGTCTGGCATAATCGATATGGATTCTCGCTATATCCCCAGAGGAACCATCTTTTCAGCGTACCTACTTCGGCACGACGAACCCAAATTGCTGAAACTCTTCCGTGGGTTTACGCTCTGGCCAACGTCGCAGTGTTAACTGCATTATTTGCGAAATAACCGGTTCTTTGATTGTCAAAGCGGCTGTGTCTTCGGCATACACGGTTGGCTTGTGGACCGTATCTATGAGCAGCACATCCTACTCTCCAGTGACTCCCGTAATGCCCGTAACTGGAAGCCTACTAAGACCGTCAGCATTTCTTATAATCTTCCCGGCATGGTAGACGAGTATGAAGGTGTAGACGTTTAGAAAAGTACTTCAATGGATCATTTTCTGTGACAGAATCTGTAGAGGTGGAACATCTATGGTAAAACGTTCGAGAAGCGGCTTATGGTCGTATACCGTCACAATATTGAACTCCAGACTGTAGAGAAAATCGTGAAACTTTTTGACTCCCATTAGAATTGCGAGGGTTTCATGATCGCCTTAGCTATATTGTCGTTCAGTTTTGGTCATAGTTTTCGAGTGGTAAGCTATGGGACGTTCCTTCGTCCCACTCGATGTGATGGTATGACGTGTGATTTAGAGAAGCATCATAATGGATATTTCTCACCAAACGGTATTAGGACACTGCTAAACATCAAGGCACCTTTTGCTAAACATCAAGGCACTGCTAAACATCAAGAGCTTTAAGCCTAAGAAAGCTTAAAGCTCTTCTGTTTCATCGGGTGGAGACCTTCGGAATCGATTCAATACCCGAGAAAATCGGTAGATGAACAACCAATCTTACATTTGACTTGTTTTAAACGAATGCCAGCTGGATTAAACCAGTAGAAGATCTCGATCAACTTCCGACGTAAATTGGTGCCAGATGATGCGATGACGATGATATCGTCGAAATATGGTATGACTCCTGGAATCCCTCGAAGTAGATTCCACCGGTAGATAGCGCGGTACGTATACCGAATTGTAGGTTGACCTTAAACACACCCTTGTATGTTCTTATTGTTTGTACCAGCGTGGATGCATCATCTACAATAAGCTATTGGTACACTTGGACAAGGTCGAGTTTTGTAAACACGGAACCGTTTGGTATTGTCGACAATAAGTGGTTTGCTGATGGAACTTGAAAATAATGTGGAGTGAGAGATTTGTTCACCGTCGATTTGTATCCAGACCATCAGTGTTTGTAAGTCTTCCGTCATCAAGATCAACCAACCACTTACTAAAATCGGGGTTAACGAAAAGGACATTGTTGACCAATTTATACTTGCGCAATTTTGCCCACTGATCACAAAATTTTATTGATGTTTTCACAATAGCTCCTCTAGCATTGACACAATAATTGCATTTTGTATTGTCCAGACGTCATGTTCTTCGACTAATACAAGTGGTTTAGCAAGCTTGTAGGAAATTCGTAAAATATTTGATTAACCGTTTTAAGATCATCAAAATTTGTTGCTTCAAGTAGTAAGAGTAGCCGGAAGAAATAACGTTCGATATCCATCATATATGTTTACAGAATTTACTCTGCCAATGGCTCTATGTCTTGTGTATTTGCTAGGCCATCAAAAACCCCGTTCAAAAATAAAGTATTCTGATATCTCTTCATATATTATTGACTCGCATTTGTGTTTTGTGCATTCAGGTTGAGCCAAGTGGTCAATGTCGCAGGGCTAATGGTTCATGTGCTTTGTTACCAACGCATAAAGTTACAGTTGTGTGTCTTAATCTGGGTTCTATCCAATTACAGTTTTATCAATTGCTTCAATGTCATTTAATTTTTTGTTTTGATGAAACACTATAGTAAAATGTAGGCAGGTGGTAGCCACTGTTTTTGGAACCTATTGATATAAATGATTGCTGCAACCGGACTAAACATCAATTTAGCAACAATATCATTGATGAGTTCGTCGAGCTTTAAAGACTCGACATATCAGCGGTTATGATGCTTTTGTCCAGGTAAACAAATTTTTTTGGATATCTTCTCAATTGGGATTGCAAGTCATTGTAAAGAGCCGGTCTGGTTTTCCTGCTTGCAAACACGAGAAGTAGACGTTCAAAATGGGACTAAACTTCTCCCGTATTGCAAGTCGTTAGCCATAGTCCTATGCATTTGTCCGCTGATAAATCTGCCATGTGTTCTAAAGCAATTCGGTCCATATCCTGGAGGACGATCAATATTTGGTCTCATTAATATGAAAGCCATTGAACTATTAAAGTATTGAATATGTTTAATGAAACTACCGGAGTTACCATGGTTATAGCCGTTAACATGCTGTTGATGAAACATGCTGTTGATGTAAACAACTTATATCTGAAAGCCTCTCATTTTTTTTTTTGATCCAAAGAATCTCCACAGTCAAACTCTGTAATTGTAGACTCATCTACATTTCTTAACTTTTTCGAAAAATTCGAGATTTTTTCGATAAAAATTCAAATTTATACAGTCTATAGCCTTATATATTTTAGATAAAATTTATGATAAAATTTTCGAATTACATTTGCTTTCATACGAATCTCAATTAGTTCATATTGGGTTAAAAGTCGGTTTTATGGGTTTTGAAGAGTAGTTTAGAAGGCATTTTGGATTAATTCAATTAATCACTTATAGATTTACAATTCACCAATAGAGAACATTGGATTGACATGATTAAGCTACATACAAATAATTTAATAGGCACAAATTATCTGTTGGGTTGTTGGTATAGTTGTAATAACTGGCAACGCTGGCTTAAGAATAAAACACAATTATATGTACTAACTAAAAACTTACTAATTATAAATAGTATTTTTTCAAATACATAAATATTAATTGAAATAAACTCAAAAATAAAAAAGCCTAATGATGACAAAACTAAAACATGCCGGAAAATGTTTCGAATGAGTTTGATTCTCAACAACGGCGTTCTTTTATTTTTATTGTTTTATTTCATAAGTTTTTTTTGTTCAAATGCGTGCCTACTTGATCGAAATTAAATTTGCGCATACTTACATATTTCTATAAAGCGAATATAAAATATTCACCTTAAAAATCATCTGACACAAAAACACCTTTAAACATTTTGTTTTTTCTGCGCACACACGCTGCTGCTATGCTTGGCCAAATAAAAAAAACCCCAACCCACATTATAAACTTATTTCACACTGTTCAACCCTAAAAAAAAAATATTTTTTACATATAGCTAACATAAAACATCTCATTTTAAAATTTTTTATTTTTTTATTTTTTAATTTCATTTTTTATAATCTATAATTTTTAATTTTGATCCACATAAATAATCACACATAGCCAAACAATTCATAAACACAACTAATTCGTTTTATTCCAAACCACCTCAAAAATTACTAAAATTACTAAAAAAAAAATAAATTAATTTAATTTTATAATTACATTACAAAAAAAATGTTCTTTTACATAAAAAATTAATTAAAATCCTATCGTCAATTACACAAACTAAATCTAGTTCCACCCCGTTGGATTGTCGAGCCGACCGACGTAAGTGTTGAACGAAATAGACACATTATGATTCATTGCCAAGCTCAGGGTGTTCCAATACCGGCTATACAATGGAAAAAAGCCACCGGTAACTATAATTCTGTGAAATTCTGATTTTGGAATCAACCATTTTAACCGTTATTTAACAGGTAGCAAATCAGGTGATTACGAAGAAGTGCGTGAACGACCGTACACGAAAATTTTAGTAAATGGTTCGTTAATTTTACAACACGTTAAAGAAGATCGAGAGGGATTTTATTTATGTCAGGCGCATAATGGAATTGGCACCGGGATTGGGAAAGTGATACAGCTGAAAGTTAATTGTATATAAATAGACCTTAAGACTGTTAACAGCTTTGTTGTAATTGACTTTGACAGAAATTATAAAATGTTTTCTTTTTTCTTCCCAAATCTCAAGCTTCTCCATATTTTTCGGCACCATCGCGAATGGTGACAGTGAAAAAAGGTGACTCGGCCGTATTACAGTGTGAAGTCAATGGTGATAAGCCGATCAATGTAGTTTGGTTGAGAGCCGGAAAACACGAACTTAATCCATCGACGAATTACAGGTTAGACACACTATATTTTATTTTTTTTTTTTAAATTTTAGAATTAAAAAATGTCACAATTTTAAAAATGCAGAGTATTAGTGAAGCAAGATGCCACACCAGAGGGTATTTCGGCTGAATTACAAATCGCCAATGTTGATAGCAGCGATAGTGGGCCATATTTTTGCCAAGCAAATAATTTATATGGTCGTGATCAACAATTAGTTCAACTTCAAGTACAAGAACCTCCACAACCACCGTCATCGGTAGAAACTGCAATGGTGTCGTCACGATCGGTGAATCTTAAGTGGCAAGCACGGGTTGGCGATTCAGCCGAAATAACGAAATATATTGTCGAATATCGTGAAACAGATCGTAAGACTGTCAAAATATTTCGTTTTAATTTATAATTTAATGGAATTTTTCATTTCACAGATGTTTTGTTTGCCAGCCAATGGCTGTCAATTGAAATTTCAGATCCCCCGCAATATACTGCCGTCTTAGAAAATTTAAAACCTGCAACACGCTATTCATTTCGTATCATTGCGGAAGGTCCAGCTGGGCGTAGCTCCCCGAGTCAAGAGTTAACAATTAAAACAGAACCGCAACGTCCAGCTGGGCCACCATTAAATTTATCGACCCGCCCCATTTCATCGACCGAAATTTTAGTTACCTGGATGGCACCATTGCCCGAGCTGCGTCACGGCGAAATTCAAGGTTATAATATTGGTTACAAGGTTTCTACTTCGAATTCGGGAAGTTATAATTTTACGTCAGTCTCGGGCGATGGCGACGATGGCACTGGCGAATTTTTACTGAACAATTTGGCCAAATATACACGATATACAATTGTTGCACAAGCTTTTAATCAAATAGGAGTTGGTCCGTTGTCCGAGCCAACATCGGCCCAAACACTCGAAGACGTGCCATCAATGCCACCCGACGATATACGATGTGCCGCCCTTAATTCACAGTCACTTCAAGTATCATGGCAACCACCGGCGTCACATCATACGAACGGATTACTCCAAGGCTACAAATTATCATTCGAACCAATTTTAGAAGATTTTTTACAGAATGTCAACGATGAAATGGAGACACGAAAAACCACCGCACTTACCATAGTTTTAACAAGTTTACGTAAATTTACCAATTATAGTGTTCAAGTATTAGCTTATACCAGAATGGGCGATGGTGTAATGTCACTGCCAACATTTTGCCAAACCGAAGAAGATGCGCCAGAAGCGCCACACGACATTAAAGTAGCAATAAGTTCACCACAATCACTATACATTTCATGGTTGGCACCATCCGAACCCAATGGTGTCATAACGCGTTATAATTTATATACTCGGGTGCTGAATGGCCGTGAAGAATTAAATCACGAAAAACGTAATCTTCCATCGCAACAACTTGCGTACGAAGCTAAAAGTCTACAAGCTCATATGGAATATCAATTTTGGGTAACGGCATCAACACGTGTCGGCGAAGGTAAGAGTTCTCGTGTTGTAACCCAAACGACCAATTCACGAATTCCAGCAAAAATAATATCGTTTGGTGGTTCCGTCATAAGACCATGGAGATCGTCGGCCACTCTATCTTGTCTGGCCGTTGGCCAACCACGTCGCGAATGGTACAAAGGTGATATACCGTTGCGACCCGGAATATCGCATAACATACAATTTTTAGATGGTGGTGAAATGATTGTGTCTAATCTACAAGTGACCGATACGGGGAACTATACATGCCAAGTAGATAATGGTATCGGTACTGATCGGTTGGTTTATAATTTAATCGTGCAGGTTCCACCAGCTGCACCCGTACTATACGTAACAAGTGCAACGTCGAGTAGCATTTTAATGCACTGGAAGGGTGGTTTGAATGGTAATGCACCGATTACAGCATATACACTGCATTATCGACGGCAACACGGTAATCTTGAAGAAATGACATTATCACGACATGCTTCAAGTCACGAGCTCAAAGGTTTACTATGCGGTAGTACATATCACATATATTTAACGTCACATAATAAAATAGGCCCATCACCGCCCAGTACAACGCTATTGGTACGAACTCAGGGACAATCGCCCGGTACACCTTTGAGCCAAACATTAATTGCACCCAATTCCACATCAGTCACATTACGTTTACATACATGGCCCGACAATGGTTGTCCAATTTTATATTTTGTACTTTCATATCGTTCGATCAGCGATGAAACAGACAATCAATGGACCCTTGTATCGAACGCATTAAAACCACAACGAAAATTTGTCATAACCGCATTAATACCATCCACTCTGTATCAATTAAAATTAGAGGCGCATAATGTGGCCGGCGTTGCCAATGCCGATTTTACTTTTGTAACGTTAACAAAAGATGGAGGTAAACGCGCGGTAACGCTTTATGGTTTGAATAGTTTTTAATTTGTAAAAAATTTTCTCATCTCTCTACTCGTCATACAGATGCACCACCACCCGAACTAGTTCAAAAAGGTCAACGACCAAATCTTTTTATTGCAGACGTTAAATTAATTATCCCAGTTGTGATAACGATATCAGTGACTGTTTGCCTAACAACTTTTGCAGTGCTTTGCTACAAATATCGTGAGTACCAAATTTTATACTTCCATTTAATATTGACCTAGAAAATACTACACAGTTTTTTGGTGTATGTTGCATTTTGTTGCATAAAATTCATAATATAGGATATATGTTCATTTGGCGGTAGGAGAAGGGTTAAGTCTTGTACACGTACACAAAAAACTATGTATAAACATTTTTATGTACATTTTACCATAACAAATCACTGTATATAGTAAATCTATGCGCTAGGATATTGATTTTCCACTATTTATGCTATCTTTATGTTTGTGATGTATATTTCATACATAAAAGTGGAAAAAAATATGATGCAGTGGATACTGATGATGAATGAGTTAAATTTTGTGCTGCTATATAAGCTTTTTATTTATTTTACAACACGACACTAATAAATTTGAGCAACCTAAATTATTTTAGGAGTGACATTTTGGCATTAAATCAATAATGGACCAGTAAGCTCTGAATATGTGTATTATTTAAGAGTATTAACATACATTTATAAATGACGTAAGTATTTATTATACATAAGGCACAATAATTTGATTCGACGACGGTTTGAATTTAATACTTGATTAATGGCTTAGCAAAGAGCACAGTAGACAAATATTGCCGGATAGTTGAATCGATTTTTTTTCTATTTCGACTGAAAATAATAATATAATAATATAATAATATAATAATATAATAATATAATAATATAATAATATAATAATATAATAATATAATAATATAATAATATAATAATATAATAATATAATAATATAATAATATAATAATATAATAATATAATAATATAATAATATAATAATATAATAATATAATAATATAATAATATAATAATATAATAATATAATAATATAATAATATAATAATATAATAATATAATAATATAATAATATAATAATATAATAATATAATAATATAATAATATAATAATATAATAATATAATAATATAATAATATAATAATATAATAATATAATAATATAATAATATAATAATATAATAATATAATAATATAATAATATAATAATATAATAATATAATAATATAATAATATAATAATATAATAATATAATAATATAATAATATAATAATATAATAATATAATAATATAATAATATAATAATATAATAATATAATAATATAATAATATAATAATATAATAATATAATAATATAATAATATAATAATATAATAATATAATAATATAATAATATAATAATATAATAATATAATAATATAATAATATAATAATATAATAATATAATAATATAATAATATAATAATATAATAATATAATAATATAATAATATAATAATATAATAATATAATAATATAATAATATAATAATATAATAATATAATAATATAATAATATAATAATATAATAATATAATAATATAATAATATAATAATATAATAATATAATAATATAATAATATAATAATATAATAATATAATAATATAATAATATAATAATATAATAATATAATAATATAATAATATAATAATATAATAATATAATAATATAATAATATAATAATATAATAATATAATAATATAATAATATAATAATATAATAATATAATAATATAATAATATAATAATATAATAATATAATAATATAATAATATAATAATATAATAATATAATAATATAATAATATAATAATATAATAATATAATAATATAATAATATAATAATATAATAATATAATAATATAATAATATAATAATATAATAATATAATAATATAATAATATAATAATATAATAATATAATAATATAATAATATAATAATATAATAATATAATAATATAATAATATAATAATATAATAATATAATAATATAATAATATAATAATATAATAATATAATAATATAATAATATAATAATATAATAATATAATAATATAATAATATAATAATATAATAATATAATAATATAATAATATAATAATATAATAATATAATAATATAATAATATAATAATATAATAATATAATAATATAATAATATAATAATATAATAATATAATAATATAATAATATAATAATATAATAATATAATAATATAATAATATAATAATATAATAATATAATAATATAATAATATAATAATATAATAATATAATAATATAATAATATAATAATATAATAATATAATAATATAATAATATAATAATATAATAATATAATAATATAATAATATAATAATATAATAATATAATAATATAATAATATAATAATATAATAATATAATAATATAATAATATAATAATATAATAATATAATAATATAATAATATAATAATATAATAATATAATAATATAATAATATAATAATATAATAATATAATAATATAATAATATAATAATATAATAATATAATAATATAATAATATAATAATATAATAATATAATAATATAATAATATAATAATATAATAATATAATAATATAATAATATAATAATATAATAATATAATAATATAATAATATAATAATATAATAATATAATAATATAATAATATAATAATATAATAATATAATAATATAATAATATAATAATATAATAATATAATAATATAATGCAAAAAAATTACCAATTAGGGGCTAGCATTTGCAATTTTACGAATTTGATTGTATATTCAATACAACAAGTAATAGTGAAGTAGAATTTGGTAAGCTAGAATTTAAAAGATAGTTCCTTCTAATTGGGTAGATTTGTGTGGTAGTTTTGATGGTAAAATAAGATCCAGTTTGTAGATTTAGGTAATGATAGAAGCATTTCTGACACAGTTATTTTAGGTTTGTTGCTTGTTGAATTTCAACATTTTAAAAGTTAACCATATATTTTTTTGCGGAATATTACAAATGTTCGATGTGTAACATAAATTTTACAGTTTTAATGGGCTAACAATCATGTTTTACTGAGTTTGGAAATTTTTGGATTGTTGATTATCTTAAACTATACTATTACTGAAATTTATTTAAAAAAATATATATATATAACAATGTCCGGCATAAACCACATACATTTATTGAAATTTTTCCTTCAGTTTTTTTGCAGAGTTAGATATAATTCGCTAACTCAGGCTGTTGTCAATTTATATATAAAGTATAAGTAGATTTGGTCGTAGCTACCTAATGAGTATACCAACTTTTTCAGTACGAAACTAAACTACCAAAAAGTATTAACTGATAGAAGTTTCTCAATAAATTGTTTACAAGGGTTATGCATTTTGCGTGACTCTTGGGGTTTAAAGAAACATGGAAGGGATTTTATACTTTTCTATTAATATGCATTCTGGCACCATTGCTTCTATACAACGCATATTGTCGAAAAGTAATGAGAAATGCCGCATTGTGATACGAGTCGAAAAGCCGATAAAATAAAACAAAGATACTATTACATTGCGAAATACATTTTACCACGAATCCCGTCTAATGAAATGCGAACAAGCGAACTTGTCCAAAATGACCTTTAAAAACAAAAATTTGTAGTTTTCTGTATTCCAGGTCAAAATAAACGAGAACGTAAGGAATCAATCGAAAATCAACAAAATACTGAAACGCAGCGTGAGCGTTACTATGCCACAATACATAAAGTGGCACTTCAAGGATCAGATAAAATTCCAGGTAAAATCCATATCGTCATCTAACCTGTTCAAATAGAACATTATATTTTTTTAAAAAAATTTAATTTTCAAATTCAGAAACATCAGAAGATATTTCACCGTACGCAACATTTCAACTATCCGAGGCCAGTACACTGCAACAACCGCATCACGCTGGTCCTGCAAATACATTACTTCACTCGTTTATGTATCATGAACGGGCAATGACGGAAGGATGTGCATCACCACCACCCGCCGCGGTATTAAGACAACTGCATAACAAATCACCCTATTATAATATTGTGCGTTTTTTTCAAACAAAAAAAAAATCTGAAGTAAACTTAAAAAAATGTGCAAGCAAAAAAAATTGGCAAAGTGATTGCGGTATTCAAAATTTGTGAATCGTATATTGAGATCAAAAAATTTTTTTTGTTTGAGAAAAAAATATTAATACGAATTGAAATGGTTTAATATCACAACGCCCTTTATATACAGGGTGTTTGGTTTTTACTTATGGGTGTAAGTATTTTAGGTGGTGGGCCAAAAACCAGTTGCGAGGGTCAGTATATTTTCAATATTTACTAATGTACAGTGCGTCAAAAATAGAGTGTGAGTGACAAGCCCTTTGTGGAACATGTATACTAACAAGTCCATTTAATTTCTTCTGGCGAATCGCCCATTTCAACAAATCGAGGCCCATAATGTTTGTAATATTTTCTTGAGCAGCAAGAATGAGCGACAGTCAACAGTCAACATAACTTTAAATGTGCGAAGTGTCCATATGCTCGAAAAAGTTTGGTAGTCTCTGTGCATTTTTGATTTCCCAATTGTCTGTAAGTATTCAAGCTAATCATTCTACATATGCTATCCATTTGAAATGAAATTAAGTTTCCTATTACTTTAAGCTCAATACAAATTTGGTTGCAAATACCGTTGATGGTAAAGGATATAGACTTTTGTCCGGCATCATATTATTATCTACAACTGTATTAATTTCAGGACCTGTCTCTCCTTTTATTGCGATGGATTCTCCTTTTATTGTGTTTGTAAAGACGACACGATACAAAAATACTTAAGTATAGGAAAAGGAATCTAGATAATGAAAATAAGAGATACTAGAAAAAATGTAGGCAGCATTCCTTTTAACTATAGATTTCATTCCAATTTTAACTGCTTTTTTAACGCACTTTATCTTAGTAAGTATTGGAAATAATCATCCTTAAAGTATATATACTCAAATAAGAAACACCCTGTATTATATATTCATTGTATATCGTGTTTGTGTTCTTGAACCTATTTAAGTTCTAAATTATGATTAGATTGGATAGTACTGTAGCATGTGATAAATTAAAATAAGACTATTTTTGCTTCATTCACAGAGTTCGAAGGGTGGACGTCGAAGGCACAGTAGAAAAACGGAACCGGAAAGTGATGAATCGGACTCGGATCCCGAACAATTGACATCGAGTAGGACGGAATCATCGAATCAATTGGATGCTAAATTAAAACATAGTACGATGCCATGGACATATAGAAAGTAAGTTTTAAATTTTTGTATTAAAGTAAATAAATTCTTTTAGGTCTAATTTATCATGGAACACAATCTAGTACATCATCAGATTTGTCACCGATGTCTGAACAAAAGTCACTGCCACGTCGTGGAAGATCAAGGTATCATCAACAACATAGTACTTACAACACAAACACAACACCAAGACATAATAAGTCTGTACCTATTTCACAATCATCTAATACAACCTCAACATCTCCTCGTAGTATAAATAAAAATTATTCTCGCATGCCTCCATCGTCCCAATTTCGTCCTATACATAATAGAAATTTAAGTAGTAGCACACCACCTTGTTAATACATTATTCTTATTTATTGTTTTCGTTATATTATATATATATATATTATATAAATAAATTTAAATATTTAAATGTTATTATTTTTAATTTTGAAATAAATTAGTTTTTTATATTAAAATTAAAATTAAATTAATAAAAAAAAAATTTTAAAACCAACAATAATTTATAATCAAAAAAAATTACCCCCACCCCCCTCCTCAATCTTCTTGATCACATTCATTAATCATTTTTCCTCTAATTGGCTTTAATAGAAAACAAAAGAAATGAAAATTCTTAAGAAAATTCCAATTTTATTTCAAAAAACAACTAACCAATCAACTAAAAAAAAAAAAAAAAATTAAAATTTTTTAAAAAATAAACAAACACAAAACGAAACTTGCTTACGTCATATATAGGGGAACAATGAGATCATTACTACCACTTCAATTACCTGATAACACACCCGGTGGAGGTAGTTTTCATCAAGTTCCAATCGAAAGTGGAACACCCGATCGTCTAGAGTTGTCCGAGGCCGAGTGTGACATTGATACGCTGAAAAAATTAAAAATTGGGATGAGATCATCACTATGGTCTAGACCCAATGCTGGTGGCGGCGGCGGCGGTGGTGGTGTAGTTGGCGGTCCAGTTGCTGTTGGGGGCGTCGGTAATATACTAACAAATATACGTACCGGAGATAATACAATACTAGATACAAACGATTCAACACAACAGACGGGTAATAATCCATCGGACTACTCGATTGCTGTATAAAATTAATTTAATTAAAAATTTAAAAATTAATTTAATTTATTTATATATAATTTAATTTTTATCATAAACCGTATTATTTAGTAAAAAAAATTTGTAGATAAAATTTATTATTTTAATTTATTTCGAACACATATAAATTAAAGAAAAAACAAAATTAATTTTTAGATGAAATTTTTGGAAATCAAATTTTTTTACAAAAACAAAAAAAATACAAAATTTAATATTTAGAATATATAATATATTTAAAAAGAAAAATCATGACAAAATATTTTTGTTAAATTATTTTAAAAAAAATTAAAAATATCAAAATTATATTTATAATATTATAAATAAGTTTCATTTGTTATTTAAATTTATTTATTTATAAATTATAGTTTTTTTGTTTTTATTATTTACAAAACAAAACAAAAACAATATCAAACTTAATTAGTTTTAAAAAAAATAATGAATTTGAAATTTATTATTAAATGTTAATTAATGATAATTTAATATGGGATGCTGAGGTGTATACCAAAATAAGGGTGTGTACCAAAATGAGGGTGTATACTTACAAGTTATAAATTAAAAACTTCATTCCAAACTACTACCCGTACTGGAAACATAAGACGAATTTAATTTATTTATGAATTTGTTTCAGACAAAAACTGTCACGAAAATATTTAAATATCAGCCACATTTATTACAAGGTTTTGGAAGGGGTAAGACACTAGGTATATTGATTTAAATTTGTATATAGTTTTTATCAATTATTTGATAGTCTACTAGCTGGCTTGTAGAAAACCCGGTCTCATTTTTGGAGAGATAGCGTACTATATAGCGTCTTCTCGAGTTTCCAACAAACTGAACATCCAAAAAATATATTTTCACCTTTTTTGCTTACTGGTATACATTTATAATGTTTGATTCCTCCACTCGTCCGAACGTCTTCCAGTAGATTAGCTTCCGTCTCATGATGAAGCAAGAATATAAAATAAAATATTTTAGAATCCTTGATACTAACAGTATGCATCCGTTTAATTACTTTATTTAGTCCCAAATATAGTATGCATTTTCCCAATTTTGTAGAAGGTCTGTCCTTACCCTTTGGTGATTGTCACAGAGGAGGCTTATCGTATTGAAGGAATTGCGTTATTTGCATTTTAAATCGCAAATTGCTACCTTGTGTATTCAAAATCATTTTTGGGATGATGGCTTTCGAAGGTTTATTCGAAACAGTTGTTTCGTCAATCAACCGTGGAATCCGATAGCTTTTCATTGAGGAGTGGAATAAATTGATTCAGCACATGGTCTGGTGTCCTTATGTTTAACGATTGTCGTTGTTCTGATATCATGCGTGTGTATCTTTCAAATTCGCGCTATCGTGTCCATTCCAGCTACTCCGGTATCATTATGACTGGCAGAAACTGTTTTTATTATTTTAAATTATGTACACTCCAATAATTATGTAGTTGAGGAATACAGATTAAGGATTAAATTAAGATGAGTTGTAATTAATAATTAAATAATTAAAATAAAGAACTAATTTTCACATTTTTTGCAAAATTTTAAATAAATTATATCCACAATTTATGACAATTTATGTTCAACTGTTTCAATTTATAAAATTGGTTGCATGCAGCAAATCATTTAAAATATAATTTTCAATCGTGAAGTTCAAGCAAATTTTTCTACAAAATGTAAACACAATCATGGTTGCGTAGCATGTGAGAGTGAGATGGTGTGAATTAATGAAAATTGCAGAATACTTTTACATTACTTCAATATAGTATGGAACCGTTGAAAGGTTGTGGCTTTATTAAAAGATAAAGCATTGTAGAAGCATAGTGAAACAATTGATAACCATTTATAGAAAAGAAAATACGTTTCGAATCAAATTGTAGGGTACAAATTTTAGAGAGGCCGATGTATTACCCAATTTTCATTACCGATTCATTTATATATAAGGGTTGGTGTATTTCACTTAGTCTTGCACCTATGAAATTAATTCCGTCGTCCACATGATATATAGTGAGTTGTAGGCATCTCTTTGACATGCACACAAATACAAATATGCACGCTTTGGTGAACTTTGCTCGATGAATAATTATCGCGACAGATGGGAAAGTAAGAATGGTCCAGGATGGTCATATTTAGGTATAAATAGAATAGTATTACTCTACTTAGGATATGATAGTTTGGTAGAATGATTGGGTGTTTCTGCAATTGTATGAGCAGTCTGCATTCTTTGGTGACGCTGACAAACCATAATGAATTGTTTAAAATATATATCTTAAACGATTCATTACGGTTTGTCACGACTCGATTTGAGATGTAAATCAGAATGCAGAACTATATCTGAATCAGTTCATGAATATACCGGGACTGTATACAGATGCATAGACTGAATTGGTAGCTTTGGTTAATGTAGCTAGTAGCAAAGCGTCGCATATCTCAAATCGAGGAATTAAAATTGTCTTAAATGTCTTAGTCACGATCACGTTGGTCGATACAAATCTGGTGATACTTGCTTTGGATATCTGCGGTTATGGCTACTGTAGTAAGCGTAATCTCAGCACGATGAGGAGCCACTGTTTAAACTGTGACTCACTTCTTGAAATAATCCATCCAAATTCAGTGTTCTATATGCAATAAGGCCGTTGATTCCAGGGAACTGCTCGTGTCATAAAACTTTAAAGAATTGATTTGCACCTAAAATAATGTCGATCCAGCTGTTGATGGCTTTAATGCTTAGTCTCGGTAGCCTTGACGTTAATTTATTCAAAATAATCACCTCGACCTGTGTGATTGAATCGTGATGTGATTGTAAGCTATATTTGGCCTTTTGTTGTCGCATTTGATGATATGCCCGTATTTGGAATTCAGAAGTTTTGGCGAAGTTATAGTTGCAGTTTATTCATGCATGATTGCGAAACCATAAACCAAAGCAGTAGGCAAGAGTGAGTTTGGTTTCCTGCAACATTGCGTTTTGATTGGGTCCTCAAAGTGAATGAGAATGTAGGATGCTTTTTTGACAAATAAAAATCGCCTTCTCGACGGATAGTTGCTTTGACTCAAAAAAACCAGTTATACTGGAGGTTTACCGATTAACAATATTGTTCACTACCTGTGTTTGCAATAAACAAAAATTGTTTCAGTTTTTCCTTGAAAGTTAAACAATCCATTGTGCAAAGTTACAGTATAAAGAACGAAACTAGAGATCCAACGACCAGTGACGACGCTTGCCAAATGAAAATACACATAAATCATTTGTTGCTAACAGAATCAAGTTAGAGGGTGACTTATTTATGATTTTATCGTTTGGGTCGTAATATTTTCCATCATTATATCTTTATTTATTTTTATGGCAGTTGTTTGACAGTTATTGAAAAATTAAATGAAGTAGGGTTACAAACCACTATTTGATCTTTGTAGTCTTTCCTATGGCATTATCGCCGTCAGACAAAGTATGTATTTTATTGATATATTTTGCTGATGTGTCTCTAGGGTAGGGTTTTGTAACATCATTTTCGATAATATCGAAAGTGATGATCGTTTCGAATAATGTGGAAGCAAGTTGTAACATTTTTGACAGCTAATCGATTATTGAGTAGTTATGTCAAATAAATTATGTTTTTGTTGATGGGTGTGAACTTGTGTTTTCTTTGGCATTTCATTATTAGTTTGTTATTATTAGCATTATTATTATTGTTCAGCGGTAAAAGAGTAGCCATTTTAGACTCAACGTGCAATTTTATAATCTTCAAACGAACTTAAAAAAACTTACTCACTGGTTGGTCGACTAAAAAGTGATTATTAACAAGACTGATTTTTTGGCAAGCAAAAATTCATTTTCAATAGACTGTCGCGCCATCTTATGTCCTTTTTCCGTGTGTCAACTCTATCAGGTTTAAATAAACTCCCAGCATACAAAATTTCAAAATCAGTTAAAAATTAAATTTCGAATTCATTATTAACAAAAATTTGTTATTAAAAAAAACGATTTTCAAAGAGCTAAATGAGAGAAATATTAAATCAGCAATAAATCAAATCAAATTATATTTGTTCAGTGCATAAAAATATATGAACATACCTCAATAATATAAATTCATATTTCTCAGAAATACCTCATTCAGCAAATCATTAAACAGTTCCGTATGTTTAATACCGTGTGCTCATTAGAAAACTTATATCAACATTTAAAAATAATAAATGTTTTTTTTTAAAAGCAAAACCAGAAATATCATGGTAGAGTCACACTCTACATTCGACATGACTCTACATTCGACAGCAGCAGCCATCGAGTTCTCTACGTGGGATGTGTAAAAAAAGGTAACTCAAAATGAGTACCTATATTACAGTAAATTAATTTCAACCATATGCAGAGATTGTCACAATCATCCTCACTTATAACTTTTTCATCAGTTTCTTCATCACTAATATACAATATTCTGAAGAACCATTATATTTAAGAATTTACATTTCTATATCCTAAAATTCCTCAAATTTCTTAAAGAACAAATCAGAGAAAAATGGATGCAAGTGGTTTTAAATTCCATCTCTAAAACTCCATCTAAAATAACTAGCTAAGTTAGAATTTGTTAGTTCTAACTCTCTTTTACTTTTAAATCCGCTTAAGTTTACCAATTTAAAAGGCTTATCAACTAAAATTAACTTTTAAATGACCTTGAAAACGATATTTCGTTTAAAAGTAAACCAATTACTTAGTTAACATCTCGAATGATATAATCCTAATCACATCAATTTTAAATTTTATTTTTTATAGAATCCTATGTGTTAATTTACAAAAATCACTTATCAGATCCAAACCGTTCATATTTTTGCAAAGAATCTAACTGATTTCGAAAAAAACAATGACAGAGTTTATTTTTCCTGTTCAAGGTGGCTTAGAGCGTTGTTTTTAACAGGTGGATGTATAGTTTTCAGATGAGTACACGATATTATACATAATTAACAGTAAATAACTATACACTATACCACAACTTATTTAATCAACTACATAAATATATTTTCCAAAATTCAAATAAATAAACTAAACTAAATCAAATAATAATCATTAAATAGATTAACAAACAAATAAATAAATAAATAAAAATGTGAATTGAGATATGATTGATTGTGTTTAAATTTAAAAATAAAATAATAACTCGAGTGCCAAATATTTGTGAATAAAAAAACAATGCTCATCTCCCAATCTTGCGCCAAAAATAAAAGTTAGTAACAATTTGACTAAAATAAAATCATTTGTAAGCAATAAATAATAATCGTTTAAATACTAATGAATCGGATGTACATTGCCAAAAACCGGATTAACTTAATATAACGTTCCTAAAATGTCAAATTGTTAGATTGCCAATCGAATGTAAACACTCTTATCAAATATCATCGAACAACGCCGCATCCGATTTAGTAACCCGTTTAGTATTACAATAAGTATTTTTCTTGTACCAAAATATATTACCAAATATTTCGACAAATCTATTAAAAATAAATTTTAAATTTTTTTTTTTTAATTTTAAAAATCTAAAATCAAAATTTTATATTTATTATAAATAAAATAAAATTAAAAAAAAACAAATTATTTTTAAGTCAACAACACAATTTTCGGAAACAAAACAAAATAAAACAAAATTGTAGATAATTTATAAATTATTTTATACTGTTAATAAATTAAATTTATAATTAATAAAAAATTATAATAAATTTTCTATTACAAAAAACAAAACACTATATTACTAACTTAGTTATGTTTATTAAATTTTAATTTAAAATATAAATAAATAAATTTAATATTTTAATAATTATTATTATTAAACAAAAAAAAAATCTAAAATTAATTTAAAATTTATTATTATTATTATTATTAAACACAAAACTATATAGTAATAATAATTATATATTTAACATAATTTATATATTATATTTAAAATGGTATAATATTTATTTGATAATTTTTTAATTTTTTATATTTTTTATTTTATATAAAATAAAATTTAATATTATTAAATAAATATTTTATATAATAAAGACTGAATATTACAAAAAAAAAACAAAAAAAATATTAACATGTATAATATAATATTTAATTTAAATAATGTACGAATATATTGTATATTTATTTTAAAATATTTTTATTTATTTTTTTTATTATTTATTTTTATTTAATTATTATTAAATAAAAAATCATCAATTTAATCAAAAAAAAAAACAAATGCAAACGATAAAAATAATAGAACTAATTTTAATAATATTATTAAATTAAATTAAACTGAAAACCAAAAGAAACTATTATAATTATATTTAATTAAATAATAATAATATAAATAAATAAAATCAAACAATAAATTAATTTTAAATTAACTGAAATGAAATAACAATAAAATTAATATAATTATTAAATTTTAGTAAATTAAAATCTATAATCAAATTATAAATTTAAATAATTTTTTTTTTTTTTTTTTTTTTTTTTAACTAATTAATTTAATTTAGTTTAACAATATTTACATCAAATAATAGTTGAATAATAAATATATATATACAGGGTAGTTCTAAATGATCGGATCTTTTAAATTTTCAAAAGGGTTGAAATTATCAGTAAGAATGTCAGATGATATTAATCCATATTGGACCAAATTATTATTGTTTGCATAAAATGTAAACTGCTTAGTAAATATTTTAAATAACGAATTTGAAAAACAAAAAATTTTTGGAAAAATAAAAAACAATCGTTAGTTAACTGGTAAGGGGGTGATCTATTTATAGATCACTGAGTCAGACAGAAATTAATTTATTTCGTTATATAGAAATGTATTTTCGTTATATTTTATTTCATTTCTAAATTCCAATAAGGGTAAAAAATCAAATCGACACATTGTATCAAAGAAAATATACTATATCAGAAGTGAAAACACAAACAAAATAGTAAGCAACAATATTTTTTCTGCAAAATCCATATTTTTTAAATCCATCTAGTGAGTAACTTTAATTTAATTTATATAAAGTTACAATAAAGCTTGAATGTGATAGATTTTTTTATGGAATTTGTTTTATTATTATTCGTTTTTCTTCACAGTCACATGCATACAAAATATACTTTATGTATATAAAAACACTAACACAATTGTTTTTTCGGTTAGTTTTCGTTATTTCTTGTGCGATCGCCGATCGCATGCTATATTTTTTTTAATTTTGTTTTTTTTTTCTGTTGTTCTACGAATACATGTTACATAATTTAACAAGAACAAAATATTATTTGTTCAACATAGATGATGCGCTTAAAATAGTTTCCTATTGTTATTTAAATTCATTTAACAATTTTTTTATATTTCTCCAATTTGGAAATGTTAGCCCGTAGCTTTTTGATGATAAATATATTTTAATGTAGAGGAATAATTTTCTGAATCATACACATAATTTTATTTTACAGAAAATAATGAACTTCTTAATTACACGGTGTAAAGTACAAAACTCCATTGCGTCTCGGTTTCTAAAAGCAGTGATCATGTATTTTGATTTGAACTTATTGATTTTGAGACCAACAGGAGCTGAAAATCATACAAATGAGTTCAGTAGTTCTTTGACACCATTGCCATTCAGCCCAATTACACTGACAGTGGTTGGACCGACAGTACAAGATGTCGTCCTATGAGGTGTTCCACTTTTATGAAAGGTCAATTCTAACATTATATTAAAAATTCCTGATAGCTTGTTCTCAACTTTGACACAACATTGTGACTGCTTTGCTGTCATTTACATAAACGCAAATATTTGTCAGGTATTCCCAGATATCACATAGCAAACCATAAACTATTTCGATGGATTGAGTCATGGGCTTTTTGTCCATGAACATCTGATGTACATCACGCGATGTCACGTAACATCAATGGGTACATGAATACAAATGATTGACAGGTTGGCTAGTATGAAACTACATATGTGCATGTATTCGTAGAACAAAAAATCATTCCATAAAAAAAATCTATCACATTCAAGCTTTACTGTAACTTTATATAAATTAAATTAAAGTTACTCACTAGATGGATTTAAAAAATATAGATTTTGCAGAAAAAATATTGTTGCCCTTACTATTTTGTTTTTGTCTTCACTTCTGATAAGTATATTTTCTTTGATTGTATGTACTCGTATGGATATTGTTGCTATTTACATTTAGTTTTTGAATTTTGAATGAAATAGCAGAAAACAAGCTGTACTGTACAGAAAGTTACAAGACATTTGCTACAGAATGTAAGTGGTCTGCTATTGAAATTTGAAAAAATGACAACGACTTTGGTTTTTCCGTTTGTTTCCATCTAGTCTGACGTCATCTATTATTTTCGCTTTGGAAGTCGATGAACTAGTTGGTTTGACTTTTTTTACAGTTCTACCAAGACCAATTTTTAAATAGCTCACTGCAATCTGACGTCTAAACTCTTTATTTGTCATACATTTGTATACGTTTACTTTTTTCTATAAAATGTATGAATTTATAACTGCCATATCGATCATACGGGTGAATAAACTCCAATACTATTTCTTCCCCTTTATCATTTTGTTTGATTCAAGAAGCCAGCCATGATAATCAACTCCTCTCAGGTTTCTATTGTAATTATAAGTGGGTCTTGGTTGTGGAACCGATACCCATGATTTGAGTGCACTGCTCCATCTCAGTACTGTAGCTACTGGCTCAATCGTGTCGAAGTTTGTTGCAACAGAAACACACCTGCTGTCATGCCACTTGACAACTAGGAAATTATGTTTGCTATCAAACATAAAGTCATGAGTTCCTCTCAGTAATTTTTCTAGCTCCTTGATATTTTTTATTGGGCACTTCTTCGTTCGGTTGTCTCTAGTTGTTCCGGTAGTCCTAAATCCCATTTGTTTTTAACTTATAAAACAAAAGATAGCTACTAAAAAAATTGTCAAAGTAAACTAAATGGTTATTGGGATTTTCAATTACAGACAATGTTTAGTACAACCCTTGTACCAAGCGGGTTTGTCGAAGGCTCTACATTTTGAGTTTTTCTACAATATAATGAAAAATTGTAGCAATATCCAGTCGATCCACATAACGCCCAAAGCTTATAACCAAACCGGAAAAGCTTTGATTTTATAAATTGTTTTATGGAATGATAACGGTAATACTTTACAATCATTTCATCGATGGATAGATTCGAATTCGAAGATTTATAGTGAAACTTTTGTCGATTTTATTTTCGACTGTTTGTCTACAAAATGAATGCAAGATTTGATATCCATGTAAGCAGTCCGAGTGAATGCATTTTTAACAAGTGGTAGCCCTAAATCTTCAGTGTCAGTGTACGGTTTGATATCCACTAAATATCAAAAATCCAATCAACATTTTTATTTCGTTGCTTGAGACAGAATACCTCTGTTTATTCTTTTGAGTTGTAGCATACCGGATGGTTTCATTCACAATAAGATCACATACATTTTCATCAAAAAAAATTTCAAATATGTCTAGTGGTGTAGAATTTTTAAGTGTGGCTTTTACATTTTCTAATAACTTGTTTGATTCGTCTCCAAGTTCAGGCCAGTTGTAATTTGCATCCGTCTTTTCCCATTTTACGATTGGAACAGCTAAGTTGACAATATTGACATTATGGACAATATTATCGTCCATTATGTTTTCTTCGTCGGTCAGTTCATCTACATCTGGTGGTAATGCTATAACTGCACGATCACATTAATCAGATTGCAAGTATTCGACTGCCTCTTCAAGAGTTAGGAATTTTTTTCTACTCATTTCGAATATATCTATAAAAAAAATCAATAAATACATGCAGGTTTTTTTGGAACTTTGTAGAAACTAAATCTGTGACATAGCTCAGCGATCTAATTATAGATCACTGACTTTTACGGGCCATCACAAAAACACCACTTATAATTGTAAATAACAAGAATCTCAATTTAAATTTAATATTAGTTTGAGCAGACAAAACCGCAAAAAATAACAACTCATCTTCAAAGTCCTTGAAATTATGTAACAAAATATAACTATAAATGTTTTGTAAAATTATGGTAGTTTGAATAACTCACCTGTGCACCACAGCGATCGCAAGAACACAATAAATATTTTTCGAAAGGATTTTTATTTCAACAAAACATTGCAGTAAAAATATGCCGTTATATTTTATCTCATTCTCTTTTTAAGAGATATTTTGTATTGATCTACAAATAGATCACTGAGCTAATATGGGTTAATAGTAGATTATGCAACTAGTGCTGTTAATGTGTAATAATGTGAAAGGTTGGTAAATGCCCGAGGGCGCTAGACTTTTCAGTAACCGAGGACATTATTACCCATTGTAACACAAGTCGGATACTTCATTTTAGATCATTCTCGACTATAATGGCACTCTATCAACAAATAAAAAATTTTAACTCTAAATGTAAACGCAACTTTTTTTCTGACATTTTTCTTCCATCTAAGTGACCTTTGCATCGTCACTATTGTAAATGAATATGTTTTTCATAATTCTGAATGAAAATGGCTGCATCTAACATTAAAATGGACGTAAATAATGCCGAAAAAATTGTTCGTGGGATTCAATTTAATAATTGATGTGTAACGATGCAATTATTTAATTTATATTAAATTTTCAATTCACAATAGCCTGGACTATTTATTTTTGTATTCACAATAGCCTTAATTGTAGAGTTATCATAAACGCCTTTATAGGTATAGCTTTCTCTTCCATAAAGGGAGAATGATACAAATAGTTGAGAATGATATAAAATATTTAAGTATATTTAGAATTGACCTTGAAAATCTAAATTGTTTAATCGGGTATACTACAGCAAATTGTTACTTTATCATTAATAGTCTTTAAACTTCTCGTGTGAAATACGGCACCATTATTACCTTTCATTGGGACTACTCTATATAGGTTCCAGAAATCTTGTACCATATTTTGGAGTCACCTCCACCAATGGTTGGCAGTAAAAAGCGAATCGCCAATTAAAACGTTTTCTGGCTAGTATTAACGCATTTGGATCAAGTAAAATTATTATGAGATGACGTGCCTTAAGACATGCTGGAATCTACAATACAACTGTTGATAATTCTTCATAAGTAAGATTTCTGTTTCCAAAAAACCGTTTTATCTAATATTCTAATGGCTTGACGACTGCTTCTCAGAATCCTCCTAAATGTAGAGAAGACGGGCTCTGATGTTAGATAATATGCGTTAAAGTACAGGAGTTGATTGTTACAGAGCATCGCAATTAATTGCCATAAGTTTGTGTTTAATTGAAGCAATGAATCGATCACACGTGGTTTCATTTTGCTGTATCTAAACAAATGTTGCTTCTGCCGTTTTTAATGCAATATTTGTTTCTAAGATATGACACAGTTTAGTGAATTCTTCTCGGGTAATGTTTTTATATACGAATCTTTGATTGCTTTGTACATCTATTTTTGGGTGCTAAAATTTTTGAATGTCTGGTATCATAGTTCAGGTTACCATTAGTTATACCTGCTTTTAGCATTTAATAACCATTAATACAGGTATTCAGCGAGCAGAGAGCAATTTTTTGTTGATACTGAGCCTTCTTTGTTGACCTGCAAGATTTTATTCTGAAACTTCGCATGTAAAATTATTCTTTGGTGAATTAGCTTAGTGAGCAGAAACACTTGACAAAGCTGAAGGCGAGATATCAAAAGCTTCTTTTTAATCAGAGCAACTTTCGTTTTTAAAGTAAAACGCTTTATAATGATGAAACTTTCTGAGTTTGTAGATTTTAAGTAGATGACAGCAGAATGGGCGTTTCTGAGGCGTATACAGAAGCAACTTTAAAATTAAATGTTGATATGTGTGACGAAAAAAATAAGTTTTAAAACTTATTTTAACTAATTTAAAACTTATTTAAATACTTATTGTAATTTAAAACTTATTTTATTTTAAAAGACCTCTTGTACTTGTAGTTATAATAACTACAAAAACCTTACTAAGACAGCAAGCTTTTTCGATTAAAATTTGTACATATTCACTATACCGCCATCCAAAGTTACGTCCATCTTTAAACGATTTAAAGTTACAAAAACTAAGTAACCGATTTGAAAATTTATCTTTTGATTGGTCATTTTCGCACATGACCAAAAATATACTGTTCTGATTGGATTTTTATTTCAAGTGGTTACTCTTGGTTGATGGACTTAGTTAAAGTTGTCGGACATCACTTTTTAGAAAACTGTAGAACAAGGGTCCCATCAAATTCACTTAACACCTTTTTTGTTGTCAATCATCATCGAATCATGGTAGTGATCTGTGGAATGAGGTAATGTAGGTGGCCACTTTTTGCGTTGACATTGACGATTTTATGATGCTGATTAGTTGTTTTGGTTCCTCAATGGTACTGGTTTGGTTCCTCAGTACTTATGCCTTGAGCTCGGCAGTGGTGTTTACTGGTATTGAACTTATTTTGGTGATTTTGGTACTAGTTTTTGCTGCGATAACTTTCTGAAGCTCGTGTTGTTACATGGGCTGGTTTAGATGTGACCACTGTCTCATTATTTTGTGGTACAATGCAGTTTAATACAGTATGCCCGTAATACTAGCAAATGGAGTATTGACAGGTTACTTTGGTACTGGTGAGAATGTTTGCCATGTAACTTCACACTTATATGACTACACAGCAATCCGTACTTTTCTTTAAGTTCCTATATATACATACAGGTTACAACGCTCCACAGGAATTATATATATATATATATATATATATATATATATATATATATATATATATATATATATATATATGTATATATATATATATATATATATATATATATATATATATATATATATATAATCAAAATATTTGTATATGTATATTCGCCTAAATGTCATGTATGTATAGTAAATTTGGACGATATTCTATCGACCCGACATCTGGAACACCACTGGGTAAACTGTCTTGTTCTTATGATGGTAGTACCATGTCTATTTATATTATGATATATATATCGATATATATATATATATATATATATATATATATATATATATATATATATATATATATATATATATATATATATATATATATATATATATATATATATATATATATATATATATATATATATATATATATATATATATATATATATATATATATAGATATTTATATATATATATATATATATATATATATATATATATATATATATATATATATATATTTTTCGATCTTCGATTCTTCGCTTCTCTTTAGGATACACCACTTTTGATTTATATTAAGTTATATTATCACATATACATACAAAGCTGCTAAATTATATAAAATGCAAGAATTTAAAAGAGCGATCTCAAGAGTAAAAAAAATAATCTAAAATTTTTACTCTTGCATTTTGCGATTATAACCCCATATGAACATCACAACCCCAGAAAAAAACTATACAAAATTTTATTCGTCGATTTACTTCTGTATATATTATTTTTTCTGTGCTAAAACACTATATAGATAAATTGAATCAACTATCTTGTTTCCAAATACAAGGTTATTAGAAGATTACTGATTTTTCTCTTTAAACTGTCCTTGGCAAGTCACATAATTTTTGGTTTAGATTATTATTTTCTATCACCTCCTCATTTTATTATGATCGATTTACCCTATATATTATATAAAAACCACAAAAAATATATAAATAGATATATAATTAATGTGCATGATATCAGTATCAGTATCATCCAGTTTTTCTATTGTCCACATTAAGCGTTACGTCGGTGGAATGTTGCAGTTATATCAAAATCTAAACTTATACAGAATAATCAATAAATGATACAGCATAAATTTTGAAATAACTAAATAATACCATAGGAAATATCAAGCATATTTCCCTAAAATATGAAAAAGTTCATCTAAATTTTAAAAATCTGCAATGCAACAAACAATAATAATTAGATTTGAGTAAACTCTTTTACTTATTTGTGAGGATGAAACTGTCAAACTACATTTTACGAATTAGTGATGGGTTTTGAATGATTGACATATCAATCAAAAGATACCATTACCAACTCAGATCTTGACTAATGCATCAACTTTATTGATAAACATTGTTTAGTTATATCGATTTATTTCAGTACTTCCACCTAAAATAACCTTCCGATGGTAATTTTAGAAATTGAATTGTTTTATGTAAACTTGTGGTAATGCAATAAACCACGGATGAGTTTGTCAAATTCGAATTTTATGCATTTTTGTTATTTTTTAAAACAAATCCAGCATTATTTTGTCTATATACAAACTACTATATTCCAATTGCAATAATAATAAAACTGGACATCAACTAACTTAATCGATTTCAAAATTCTAATAAAAATTACGCAACCCTCTATCTTTATGGTGAGTCAATTTAAGTGAGACGAAATGAAATGACCTTGAAATGACCTTGAGAAAAAAATGCACCTACATATTCCTCTGTTAAAACTAAACACACTTTTCTTGGTACATTTTTTTATAATGTTAGTGGTTTCACTTTTATTGACTCAATTTGCATACACCGGTGTATATCAAGTACAAAGCTCAGTAATAATATAATAATATCAGCATAAAATAAAACATATAATATTGTATAAATATATACCTTAAACATCGAAATTTACGAATTTAATAAGAACAACATACACACACATACACTATAAATAATTAACAAACACAAATATTTTTAAATTAAGTAATATAAATTTAAAAACAAAAAACCTAAGTCTTCATTTTCAATTAATTATATAACATTTTAATTTTACTAATATAATTAAATAATAATAAAACTATAATAAATTAATAAACAGGTTCTAAGATTACAAAACGTTAGATCAAAATCTTCCAGAAATAAATTTAAAACAAAAACTTATTTATATTCAAAAACCATTATATATATAAATATAATAAAATAATAATACAAAACTACGCTTATTATTTAGTTTTAATTATTTATATTTTCTTTTATTTTAGTTAAAAAATAAAAATTTAATTTTAAACTTACATCCAAAATTAATTTTGTAAATTTTGTATATTTATAATCTAATAACACAGACGTGATCGCTAAAGAACGCAAAGTAAAGGGTTATCTTGGAAGTCTCATACTAATTAAATCGACCTGATAATTGTTAAGAAATATAAAAAAACGCCATCTTTTAATAGATCAGTTTACTAAAAATCTATCTTTATCATAAATTCATAAATTATAGTGAAAGAATAGAAAAATAAACAATAGACATTATTTTGTATTGTTAATTGTTTAACAATACAACTTTTAATTGTTTAATATGTTGGACTGCTTTTCCAAAAAAACAGTACAGTTTGTTCAGTAAAGTTCATCTCAAAAGGACAATATCGTTGCCACATGCCATACCAGCGGTTCGACTAACAATCTAACATTGAGGTTATCTATATTGTTTTGACTTTACCTATATGCAGGAACCTTACATGGGTAAAGATACAGTTGGTGGACTAGCGACATCAACAAGAGTTAGCACTGGTGACGGTGATAATGCAAAGGTTGCCATAGGCCTCTTTAACCAGGACATAGAAGTACTTGGAATCTCACAATTCTGCGACTCACATGGTGTATGTGTTGCAGTAAGGTCTGCTTTGGGTAACTTTCACCTCTCAGTTATTTTCAAAAGCGCACATAAAAGCAATGAACCTTAAAACAAGATATCCCGATATGGACTGAAATGTGAAAATTGGGAAAAGTTCGAAAACTTGTTGAACTGAACTGGGCAAGGATGCATATCTGAACAAGACTGGAGAGGTTCTTTACAGAGCATGGTAATGCAACACATAGGGCTTCGAATATAAATTCAGCGCAGGAAACTCCAGAAGCTTTAAGTATTTTGAAAAATAGAGATGGCCTGACAAATACGTGATGGATGATCACAAAATGTTTGTTGAGGGCACTGTTCCCTAATGTCACTATGATAATTAACACAACAGCGCATACATAGCTTAGAGCTCATAGATTTGTAGCACTAAGAACTTGTGACGTAGAGGAATTTAGCAATTATGAAACCACGGACGCAATATTGTCAATAAAAGCTGGTAAAGCACCTGGCATCACTGGACTGGTATAACGTGCTTCCTGAACGACTGTCTAAAAAGTTTTTCCGAAGACAATAAAACGCAAGGAAACCGCAAAGTAATTATCGATAAAGTGATAACTGGAAGGTTGATGTGTGTCACAGGATAGTAGTAAATATAGTGACAAGCAGTTCGGAGTCAGAGAAAATCGGTTCACAGGAGATACTATGCATGGTGAAAATGATCAACATATAGTAAAATAATCGGAGCAAAATACGTTCTTAGAGCATTCTTTGACGGGTGTTTGACGCTTTTGGTGATCTGTGGTGGCCGTGGCGTAGAATTATGAATAAGTTTAAGAAGATAAACTATCCAGCAAACATTTATTCATACCAAACAATGCCTGCAAAGGTTCATCCTAGGCCTGCACTTCTGGAACATCGTATTCATTAGTAGCACGAATGTCAATAGCCAAAAAGCAGCATTCGCGAATGAAAAATAGCTCTAGAAAAAGCGCAAAGTGCTATCGTCAGCCAAAACAGTTATAATCCAGCTATTGTTATCACCATATAACTTTAATAAGTGCATAAAGAGGAATAGTTTTTGGTATTACAAAAGCTTACAGATCTGTATCAACAGATGCAGTTCCTGTGCCTACTGTTAATAAAAGTGCGCGATTTAATTCTAATCTATAGGCTTTGTACCCTTTTTAATGGCGCAACCTAAGGCATACTTATCTCAGGTATATCATCGTCCTAGCCGACTTTTACCATTCCAATATTTTACAAAAGTATTTTGCCTTTTAGGGACCTGCTATTCTATTAGCTGTTTAAATTTGAAATGACAATTTTTGACAGTCAGTTTCGAAAAACAAATTAGATAAATTGTCACAACCAGTAAAATTATCATGTATATAAAGCTCTTGTAGCTTTTGAAAAACAAATAAAGGTGTTGTAGTGTTTATATTCTATAGATGGAAAAAGTCAAACGGACTACAAACTTTTCATCTTAAATTTGAAAAGTGGTTAGCTTAAAAATTGTTCACATAATTTTACTTTTAGGAAGCTACCTTGAGTGGTGAATGTTTTTTGCTATTTACTGTTTACATTACTATATATACGCATCTTTTTTGAAGAAGTAGCTGAAGTTTTACCTAAATATTGTTGTATATTTCAATTTTATTTAAATAAAACAATAACCAATAAACAAAGTAATTTTTAGTATTTATTCTTCAGATCTCGACTATCGACTGACCATCATTCTCCCAATACCTTTTGGTACTTGTTTCTTACCGTTACAATTTATATTCATTTTAATTAACAAAATTATACAAACTTACTGCTATTATAAAAGGGTGACTCAAAATTATGAACATATATAACAATTTCCCCTTTTTTGAATAAAAGCTCCATTTACAAATTAAATTAATTTACCACTATAACAATTATATGATATTGCAAAACTCTAATTTACTTTACATTATTTAACATTTTGGACTTGAAAACTTTGCATATTCAAATCTAATTGGAGTGTTTTTCTTTCTATTGGATCTTCGTATCCATACACAATCATCGTCACTTCCTTCACTTTGGTTTCTTTGTCTGTTGTTACTTTCAATTTCATCATTATTGTTTTCTTGAATAATATCTAGTGAAGGATGAAACTTATCTTCCAAAGTAGATTTTCTTATTTGATATCTGGATACCCGTCGAACCACATTCTTAATGTTTATCAAAAATGTATGTTTTGATAAACACTTTAATATTCTACCTGGAATCCATTTATGATAACTGCGATAATGATTTCGGTACATAATCTTGTCGCCTACTTTAAATACTGGTACATTATCACTTTCATTATTTTTTTCTATTTTATTTTCATAAGTTTTGTTATTTGATAAATTAAAATTAACTTTTTTTTCCTGTATTCTGTTATTATCACCTAACCCTATATTGACATTTACTTTCTCCGTTTTTGGGTTGATGGAATTCAAATGAGTTCTTGGTTTAAAACTAAACAACAATTCCGCAGGAGATTTCAGGGTAACGGCAGTTGGAGTATTATTATACGAGAATAATAATTTATCTAATTTTTGTTTAATCGACATTTTCTTTAAGGCAGAGTCTACCAAAAATTTTTTTAAATACGTTTTTACTGTTTGCACTCCTCGTTCGGCTAGGCCATTTGACTCTGGGTGATAAGGTGGTGAATGTAGTATTTCAATTTGGTTTTCTTGACCAAATTTTTCAAAAAGGTTTGCATTGAAAGGTGGCCCGTTATCAGTGACTATTTGTTTAGGCAACCCAAAATATTTAAAAATTGAACAAAGCTCTTCAATTAGACAAGAAAGATTTGTTTTTGTCATTGGCTTCACATCAATAAATTTAGTATACGAGTCAACAAATATTAAGAATTTCGTATTTTCAAAATCGAATAAATCCAAATGAACTCGCTCAAATGGAAACAAAGTACGAGGCCAGGTTGACATGATTGGTTGATTGTTAACTTTTCGGGTTGATGCACAGGTAAAACAGTTTGAAACTAAATTTTCGATATCTGCGTTCATGTTTTTCCACCAAAATAAACTTCTCGCCAAAACTTTCATTCTTACTAATCCGTCATGACTACTGTGAATAATCTTCAAAATGACTGGAACTAACGTTTTTGGAATAACAATTCTATTTCCAAAGAAAAGGCAATCATCTTCGATACTTAGACTATTTTTTAATTTAACAAATTCTTTCAATTCATTTTGCACCTGGTTTGGCCACCCAGTTTCTACAAATTTGTACACTTTCGCCAATAGTGAATCGTTCTTTTGACCTTCAGATATGTCCTTAACTGAAATTGGAAAACTATTTAATGATGAATGGAAGTAATTAATTGAATCTACGTCAACTTGAGTCTCGTTAGGCAGTGGAAGTCGCGAGAGAGCATCGGCATTTGCCATTTTATTTGAAGGCCTATATTGAAATTCGTAATTGTAAGTTGACAAAATCACTGCCCATCTTTGTAACCTAGAAGCAGACACGTTTGAGGTTCCTTTTTTTGGATTGAATATCTCTCTCAATGCCTGAGAATCCGAACATAGTGTAAATTTATGACCGTAAATATACTTATGGAACTTTTTTATCGCAAAGATAATAGCCAATGCTTCACGATGTATTTGTGAGTAATTTCTTTCAGCTGGGGAAAGAGTACTGGACGCAAACATTACTGGACGTTCTACTCCGTTAACGACATGCGATAGGACGGCACCGAGTCCATAGGGGCTAGCATCTGCAGCCACTACGATTTCTTTCTTCGGGTCATATAACTCAAGAAGATTATTGTTCACTATGAGTGATTTACAATTATTAAAACATGTTTGATGTACTTCAGCCCACTCGAATTTACTATCTTTTTTCAACAAGTTATATAAGACTTTCAATTCTACCGACAAATTTGGAATAAAGCGACCATAATAATTTAGTAACCCCAAGAAACTTTGCAACTCTTGTAAATTCTTAGGTGGTGGGGCTTCGATGATAGCTTGAACTTTTGATTTACAGGGCCTAATACCGTCTGACGAAATAATATGTCCCAAAAATTTGACAGATGGCTCAAAAAATTTACATTTTTCTATATTTAACTTGACATTATATTTACTTAGCCTAACAAGGACTTGTTTTAGAATATTTTTACATTCTTCGCCTGATTTGGCACCAATTAAAATGTCATCCAAATACACTAAAGTTTTCGGAATTCCACATAATATTCTGTCCATCACGGACTGAAAAATAGACGGTGCGCTTTTTACACCAAAGGGCAAACGATTATACTGATATAAACCTTTGTGCGTATTGATGGTAAGGAATTCCCGGGAACTTTCCGCGACTTCTAACTGTTGATAAGCTCCTGACAGATCTATCACACAATAAACACTTGAATTTGCTAGTTGGGCGAACAAATCGTCAATTCTAGGAAGTGGGTAATGCTCCGTTTGCACAAACCGATTTATGGTTACCTTACAATCTATACAAAGGCGGATTGAATTGTTCGGTTTCATCACAACAACCACTGGGCTTGCCCATTGACTAAATCGTACTGGGCTTAATATACCTTCATTCACGAGGCGATCTAATTCCTTACCTACGGCGTCTTTAATATGATAGGGTACAGTATAACAACAATGAAAAATTGGCTTAGCATTCGCCGCCATAACAATGTCTGCTTTATGGCCAACAATGACACCTCCCGATTGAGGAAGTACGTTCGAATATTCTCTTTTTATCATTTCAACCGTTTGGTTAGACTCTACCGACATTTGACTCACCCGTTTATGGTCAACTACTCTAATTCGCCAATGCGGGAACAATCTATCAAGCCACGTGCGACCCAATAATGGCTTAAACTCTCTTGTGGTTTTAATAACAATCAGCTCCAACTGCTGTTCTCTACCATCCTCCTGGGTTTTAACATTTACAACTAATTTCCCTACTATTTGAATTCGATCACCTGTAACAGAAAAATAATGACAATTTACATTTTGTATTTCTAAACTGCTAAATAACTCTTTATACTTAACTACGGAAATTACAGAGGCACAGGCTCCCGAGTCCACTTCCATTTCCAATGATTTTCCTTCTATAATTAATTTGACAAACAGTGACTCTGATTGTTGTATAGCATGAACCGCATCATTCATCGTTTCAATTTTATTAAATTTTAGGTGCTCCAAATCATTCGAGAATTCCTTTACGGAATAACTATTGTTTTCTCTGTCGTATTGACTCGATGTTGATGTTGAAGGACCTGGGCTGTACCGACGACTTCGATGACCTTGAGATGTACTTATTTGATTTGATCGACACATACGTGATGTGTGACCTCTACGATGACAACTAAAACACTCCCACATTATAGCTGGACAAGATGCTGGATTATGATAACGGCCACATCTAAAACATTTGTTTGAATAACTGCTTGGACTCCGACTCGGCCTTGAAGGACTTTCTGACTTGCCTTTGATTCTATTACGACTTTGGTTAATGGCGCCATTTTCTACGACCGCAAAGTGATTTTTGGGCTTTTCCTTTTCCGCTAGTTCCCAGCTCAAAGAAATTTCAACGGCTTCATCAAATGTTAACTTTTTTTGTTTTAATAAATGCGATCTTAATTGAGTATCCCGTAATCCAAACACGAATCGATCACGAAGGGCCTCATTTAAAAAACTTTGAAAATTGCATGTCTGTGCTAAAGACTTTAACTGGACTATATATTCCGAAATTGTTTGACCGGAATTCTGATCCTCCTTATGAAATTTGTACCTTTCAGGTATTTCATTTACCTCGGGCGTAAAATGTTTTTTAAGTATAGATACTAGATCAGAATATTTTTTCTTAGCGGGATCTTCAGGTATCATTAGTTTTTTCAAAATTGAGTATGCTTCTGAGCCTATAAAAGTCAACACGAATGCCACTTTCTTCTCGTCGGTGATATCATTTAACACAAAAAACTGTTGCATACGTTCAACATATTCGTCGAAATTGTCACCAAGGACGTATGATTCAAAATTACCTAACATGTTAATAACTGTATTTTTTTTTTTTTTTTTTTTTTTTTTTTTTTTTTTTTTTTTTTAAACAGAGTAATTTTTGTTTTGCGACATTAACTTTTAACGCACTTATTTGGAAACCTAATTTTGTTTTATTTTCTGTTTTTAATATGTACTATTGCACATATACAATTACTGTTAGTGTTAGTCACAATATGTACACGCACTATATGCAATACCGAGTTCACAGATAAACTTTTGTTAATATTTTTATTTTTTTATTTGATTTTCTTCGTCGCCATTTGTTGTATATTTCAATTTTATTTAAATAAAACAATAACCAATAAACAAAGTAATTTTTAGTATTTATTCTTCAGATCTCGACTATCGACTGACCATCATTCTCCCAATACCTTTTGGTACTTGTTTCTTACCGTTACAATTTATATTCATTTTAATTAACAAAATTATACAAACTTACTGCTATTATAAAAGGGTGACTCAAAATTATGAACATATATAACAAATATGAACCTAACAATTTGCTAAAATTAAGGTCTAATAACTCTGAGATTATTCTCAGGAGTTTTCTAATGAATCTTTAACCGTTACACTCGAAATAGGACTATATGTCACCAACGATCAGGCTTCACCCTTTAATTGACCCAATAGATAAAAAGTTTTGCTTTATCACTTACCTGTTTACTGTAGTAGATCACTGCTTTGAAGGTGTCATGAAAACTTTACTCTTGAATTCTGGTAGATATAGCTCGGGTACGTAATTTAACTTCACTGAACGTTTATAGATTTGAGTATATTCACAATGTTTTTTGACATCGCAAAATATCACTTTCCGAAGCATTCAACTGTGGTATTTATTTAAAACTTTTGATGTTTTCAAAAGTTGACATAACATATCGACCTAATTTGGCTATCGAATTTACTTATCATTTTTTGGAAAATTAGTTTAACAACTAAAATACCGATAAAATTGACATTTAGGTCATATAGATTGGCATATAGATATAGGCCAAAAAATTAAAATTCGTGTTCAAAATTATTTATGGATTACAAATATAAGTCACCGAGCAATTGGCGCAGTGGTTAAAGCTGCGGTGTTTGGGGCGGGAGGTACCGGGTTCGAATCCCAATGGGGGAGGCTTGCAAAAGGGATTTTTCATCACCTGATTTCGATCGGTGATGACGATGAACACAACTATGACCCCCTGTTAGAGTGCAGAATCCATAGGCCGAACCATCGTCCATATCAGTGCAGGCTGGCTGGAGCAATGCAATGTGCAGATGGATTTTAAATCGAACCTGTATTTGTGTGTTCTCAATTTGGCTGGTGACGGCGTAAGGTAGGACGTTAAAAACTAAATACGAAAAAGTTGGGAGAGCTTCGGCCCCAGAACAGATTGCAAAGTTCAGAAACAAAAAATATAAGTCCAACGGAAAATATTGGTTATTTCTGGCAAAAATAATATCATTATGAAAGATCTGGCTTTTTCATCAAGGAAGAAAATTTTCAAAAAATTTTGTACTGTGACCTCAAACATCCATCATTGTTTGATCCTCAAACAAAAAAAAAGTACATATTGTGTATAGTCAAGGTAATAAATATTCTTTTGTTAATGATAACATTTTTTTCCTTCACTGTTTATACAGTACTAATATTTAGAGTTCTCTTTAGTTACGGTAGATGGTACTATAAAATAAATAACTTGGATAACGATAATAAATTGGTTTAGGGTGAAAACCGAAGCTTTTCGCATTGAATCATTGGTCTGTATCACTTAAATATAAAAATTTGCATAAATAATTTGAACTTTACACAATGCTAAAAGACGTCATGATGTTAAATATAATTTTTGATTTACAATACGGTTTCCTTAAGGGCTCCTCATGATATATTGAATTCATGTTAAGTTCATAAGCCAACCCCTCTTTATTAGAAGAACGAAAAGCGCAGGAACCGTGAAACGTGTTCCCAGAAATACACCCAAGACCTGTGTTTTTTAGTGCGTTCATTTATTTATCTGGCTAAAAACAATCCTGTGAAAAATAATTAAAATTTTAAGTTTTTATCGTTAAATTATTAATTTTTTTTTTAATTATTTATATTATACAAATTATTATTATTCGTCTAAGGAAATTTAATAAAAATTCAAAATGAATAAAAAAAATTTAAAAAAAAAAACAATATAATAAATAAAGAAAATCATAAATCAAAGTATAAATAATGAAAACAATAATATTGTATTAATTATTATTATTATAAACTAAATTAATTGTAAATGTCAAACAAAACCAAAAATATATTATTAAAAATTATATATAAAAATATAAAAAAAATGTTTACTTGCTGGTTACGCCCGGTACGCCACGTGAATCTTGAGTAAAATTGTTTGCTTTATTTTTTGTTGATTTTTTGTTCCTAGAAATTTAAGGCATCAAAACAACAAAAAGATATACAGAAGGCTGGCTCATTATACATTCCAGTAGATTGCTGTATATTCCATACGCGAAAGTGAACACTCTGCTCTTTCTGTAAATGAACAAGCAATCGGTTTATGGTGTGATTTCAATATTGCATTGGGAAACAAACAAAAAAGTTGTGTGTAGCCTCTACGCGCTCGACAGAAGTGAAACTTTTTTAGCTGTAAAAGAGTAGTAATCGTTTGAAATGATAAATTTAAATATTAATACTAAATTTCAAAATGTATTGTTTGTTTGATCACTCTTCACAATTTCAAAATTGATACAATTGATTTATGATAGCTAAAACAGGAAATAAAAACTCTACTCTGCAGTCCTTCCAAATAGCGTGAGAAAACTGCATCAGGAGTTAAACCACATTTAGTTGTTGGCTCTCTGAGTGAATTATTTATCGTTGAATTAAATTCTTCTTTGAGAACTTGTAAGAGTGGTTTTGCTTCATCCGATGCAAAATTCACATCAAAATCTTCACTAAGGATGAATTTTATTATTTAAATGACCGACTGGTTTGGCGAAATTTACATCACAATGATTAACACCGGCGGTCTGTTTGCTATGCTACATTCAACCGCACAAATTTCTCCAACCGTCGATGCATTTTCAGATAATGATACAACTTGAATCAAATTCCTTATCTTATGTGGAGTAACAACATTAGTTTGGTCTCCAGAGTTGTGGTATATTGCTACTTCGCCAACTTGGACATTGGGGCGTTTCGGACAGAGGTGGCAATTTAACGAATACAGGCTTAGTACATTTTCGTTAGTAATAAACTCTGTAAGTACTTTCTCCAAAGCGATCATTGGGTTGATAAAAAGTCTACGAAATTCCTCTTGTAGACCGATCATAGATGCTGCCTTTTTCGTCCGTGATAGAATACCTTATCATTATCTCCTGATACGATATAAAGTCCTTTGATGTTTGTTACCCTTCACAATGCCATATAAAGCAGTTGATGGGAATTTGTCTTGTGGTATTCTTAGACTATCTCACTAAACGTTCCTGAGATTTATGAATGGTAACTGTACGAGCCGATACCAAAGGGAGGTGATTCCGTTTGGCGACGATTGTTTTATTATTATTCATTGGAATAGTTGATGTTTTTCGCCCAAGTGGTACTGCCAACCGACTAATATTATTGGCTTGCAAGTAGGCAGCAGCTTTCTTTCTCGTTTTTTCACCGATTTTTGATGAGGCGGGAAATTTCAGCCACACACACACATTACTTCGCCATCGTTATCAAACTCAATAAGAACGAGTTTGTCTAAAGCACCGTTTGCTAAGCTATCTGAAACGTCTACCATGGTTGTTATTAAATATGTTCTATTCAAGGCTAATGTTATTTCATACGGCAAGCCGGCAGTGTCTGTAATCGACATTTTACGTAATTTTTGACGTACAAATGTATCTTGTTCTATATTTTGACAACCAATATAAATGTCCTTTGCTACTGAAGAAATTTTGTTTTCTTCAGCATTCAAAATAGACTGATTATATTCAGCGACCGAGGTGTTAGTTAGAAACAATCGTATTCCATGTGAGCAAAGTCGATGAGCTTCTTTATCGAGAAAAAACGTGATACAACCAAATTTAGCTCGGATTCTTCCAATACCATGCCATTGCCAATTTTTGTCAATAGTGATGAGAAAACTGCAATAGATTGGCGCATTACTTCTTCCAATTCGTAAAACTTGAGGTCACGCCACAAAGTACGTCCTGTAATTCGTCGCTTTATTTGTTTATAAATAGATATTGCTCGAACTGGAGGCAACTGCCGTAAGTTATCAATAAATATTACATCCATCCCGCCGAAGTTTGTTTGGAAATTGCCAGTAATTTGCTTCAATCTTGAATCAATGTGCGATAATAGTTCAGTGTACCGTTGTTCCACCAATTGCAACAGCAGCCTTCCCAGTCGACGCGCACGTTATGTCAGCGTTGCAGTAGCCACCATTATTGACAAAACGGTTATAAATTTTCTTAAGAAGTTGTATGATAAATGTTTTACCACATCCTGCTGGTCCGGTAAAAAAGATTTGGAATGAACTTCGATTGGGCGAAAGAAGGTTTGAAATCACGTGCCTCAACAGTGTTTTCTGCTTTTTATTTGCTATTTGCATAAATTCACAAAATTGTTCGTTTGACATTAAATTTTCCCGTTTTTTAGCGATAGCATCGAGTTTGTTTAAAGTTGCTAGTCGAATGTCACTATTCATATATATACATCTTCGTTGCCATATAATTCTTGGAATGCGTTTGGTTCCGGAAATCGGTTGACCGTGTGCCCCGTTTCTTCAATGATGTCTTTACGACATAATTCTCTACAGATTTCGATTGTTTTATGAATATCCAAATCTGATTCGAACTCTTTTCGATGTTGCAAAATCAACTCTTCATTTTCATTGTAAATTGTTAAATTTTTCATTTTCATTGTTAAAATCTATGAATTTCATTTCTGCAAGAATTTCTTGTTCCTCATTCCGATAAGGTAAATGTAGAGTCACCATCTCGCGTTTGTACTCATTGATATCTGTGGCCATGTCATAATTTCTATATCGTATTATGCGTGGATCCTTTCGTTTGGTGTAGCTGCGTGTTGTACATTCCATATATAATTTGCAACAAACTGAGCAAGGGTGATATTGTCCATGTTTTCTGGCCTCTTCTCATATTTATCAAACCATTTTTCTTTCCAGATATCTGTAGAATCCTCTCCGCAGTTCATCTCGTTCAATTCTTTTTGCTTTTTTCTTATACTTTGACGTTCAATTGGCTATACTGTTGCAATATACACTACTACTGAAGAACTTTTTGACATATAGGTTCTCGTAACAAATACCAAGCGGCTTCTTGGCTCGTGATTTTAACAGTGTTTAACATATCAATGCTCATCTTTCTCGCTCGTTATTTGAACTATGTCAAACTCCGGGTGTCAATCCATTGTTGTAACAATTTGGCGCTGTAGATTACTAATGCCTCTATTAGTTTTATTGACGTACTCTACAGCATAGGCAGCACAAGAGTATTCTTCCGTGATAAATTGTATGTCCATATTTGATTTTAAAATATTGAAGATGAACGGGTTGAATGGATGGTGCTATTTTTCTGCTGGCTCACGTTTTAAGAAAAACCTTGGTCGAGTAATTCCAGCTTGAAGGACATTCAGATAGTAATCATCTGAAATAATTTTGTTCGCTTTGTAAAACGTATCAATATCAGGATAATCATTATTTTCCAGATCAATTCTGATGCTCTTGTAATGATGAGCATATTGAGCATATTCTGCTTCTCTATTTTTCATAGGTGCCAGTATTGTTGTAGAACGGCACGGCATAAAAGGGGCTTCGAATGATGTGTTAGTAACAACTTTTTTGTAGCACATAAATGAATGTTTATGAGTCTGCAACTTAATATTTCCGGATGCTTCTGTTGTTGAAACAGATATTACTTTGTCGATTAATGCGATTAAATCCAGCTTGTTGATCCCAAGGTCATCTTCTGGGGCATTCTCGAGCCAAAGTAAAATATGAGCATGAGGACTACCACGATGCTGGAATTCAATTCGTTTGAAATAATGAGCCACACGATGCTGACCAAAGATGTTCGATTTCTTTGACTGGAGTATACTCATTAATATATTAACAAGTTTATTAAAATATAAAGCACAAGTTACTGCATCTTCATTTACGAGTGTACTTTTTTCAATAAAACTCAACTGTGCAGCTTCTTTCGTTGAAATTTCACTGCCATTATTTTTCAATTTATAACTATAATGTTTGAAGTAATCTAGTCCAACCGATTTTATTCGCACTCATCGTAAGAAATAGGGTAGGCTTACCGAGTAACCTGATCATGGCGAAACGATCACGTTTACGTTGACCCCGCAATACCATGATTAAGTCGGTATGCATCGAAAAAATGCAAAATTACGTTCGATGCAGTTATTAATATATTCCTCTGACTCAATTTGTAGTCGAGTGATATTTGCATCTTTACCAACATGTTTAAAGGCGACGGTTAGGCTATCACGAACTCTCACTCTCGTAATTTTCATGGCCATGTAAAGAAGCTGATAAGGAGTTACACGTCGCCGATCACTTCGCCTCAGTTCAGTGTGCTGCTGAGCATTAAGGCTCAATAGGTAAGTCTTCATTGCCATTAAAGAAAGACTCATCAATTGTGATGTCATACATTTGGTAGAGTGGACTTTTTGTTAGATATATTAACCAAAGTTTAATACTTCTTCTGTTGACTAAGCCCATCAGTAACTCGATTTATGAATCTGTTACCTCTTTATGTGAACATTGATGGAGTGGTCATAACCAATTTTCCGCAACAATTGGTTTACCATTGTATTCACGTCCACTGGAATATTAATAATTTGTCCCAAAATACCATATTGCCGCGGTTACATGTCGTAACCGCCGAATTTGCATAAATGGAATCCGAGGAGAAATGTGTCGTTCGGAGACCAAATCCAGCTTGGGTAGATACGCTGGTATTTTTGGGTATGAAAAACCATTAAACTTCGACAATGTCGGGATAATATTTTTACTGAGGGATAGTCTACAAGAGCTATACGCCATTTTATTATTTACATCGATTTCTGGAAACATTCTGTTGATAGTTTGTTCTTGCAAACTAAACGTTGGAGTACAGATTAAAGATCTGGACGTTCAAATCTTCGAACATAAGTCCTAGTATCCTGAGCGTCATCGTGTATGCGTCTTGAATAATAAGAATATGACCATTTATCTTATTTTCCCACTGTAATGAATTTATACAGCCATTTAAAATCAGATGAAAATCGAAATTTTAACCTCAATTTTTGATAAATTTGAAAGGCGATAGAATCAAAATTTGGATTCACAATCACACATTTTATTCGCAAGTTAGGCGTCTAGGGTATCCTATAAAATGACTTGTGTCGCCCATCGCACTCCAAAATGTTTTGCTGTTGTTGGTAAAATGTGCCATTCCATGCCAACATATTTTTAAGGTCTGGAGTAGCGCGTTTTAAAACACTCAAGCTTATCTTTAAGAATATATACGAGGATGTTAAGACAAACCTCTGTGCACAATGAGTCTTCTATATACTATACTTCCACTAGAAATTGTGGTCATTTAACCGTGTTGGGTGGATTCCTCTTATATGGCGCCAAATACTATTAGCAACGAATGTTTTGTAGTTTTGGAGACGACCTTTCATCCACGGTGGAATGTTCAAAATAGTGGCCTGAGTGAACATAATAGTGGCCTGAGTTGGGCAAAACGTTGATATTTCCATCGTGGAGTAAGGTTGATGACCTTTGTTGCATGTTGCACATTTTTTTTACATCTGCTTAAGGATTTTTCCCTGGATGCTACAGTTCGCTCCAATATCGATTAATTTTCGAATCGTTTCCACTATCAGGTAAAGTATGTGTTAATTTAGCATCCACTTGTGACTTTAGTAAAATAAGATAAAACTTGTAGTGCGTCTTAATCTACTATGTTTGATTGGAACTAACATTTTCCTGCAAATTACAGGTTCGCGGTGGCTTTTCAACCTGCTATTGACCTTAGCGTTAGCTAGAATTACGTTCTAGAGTAAAATAAAACAATTAAAAATAAAATATATCTTGGTTCCATCCAGGATCGAACTGGAGACCTTCTGCGTGTAAAGCAGACGTGATAACCGCTACACTATGGAACCGTTGCAATTTAATGAAATAATACTGCAATGTATCTATTAACCGGTAAATCTATTCTATTTATTATTATACTATTAATTAATATATAAATATATTTTACTAACGAAATCAACACAATTTATTTATAAATTAAAGAACGTCAAGTGCGTGCTCATAAAATAAATAAGGCAAAATCACGTTAAAGTTTAGAATGTCATCATATTGCAAATAACTTATATTACTATAAGGGAAATCGTGAACATTTCCATAGTAAATGCTAACGACAACATGATTTCGTTCAATTTTGTTTCGGATAAAAATTCTAGATGGCATACCAAACGTTTTTAACGAGAACAATAGATGGCACGTCAACCAATTTTTTTATTTTTTATTTTTTCATAAAATTTCATAACAGCTGTCATTAATGGTACTATTGTTGTTATTTCAAAGTGTAGCGTCTCACGTCTGTGAAGTGAATAATAATAATTTGTTTTGTGAATTAAAAGTGTTGTATATTTTGTTTTATAAAAACCTTTCATAAATTATAAAATAACATAAATAAATAAGTTATTTTAAAATAACATAAATATAAAGTGCTTGTTTTATCAAAATGCCGCTGAAGTGTTTTAATTGTTCAGCGAAGATTGGTTTGCATTCGTAAGTAGTAATTGATGCGAAAGATAGCTAAAACATAATTATTCATCACTTTAGATGCTAATTAACACAATATAAATATGTTGTTTGTTTTAAATTTATTAAAATGTAAAGTTTAACCTATAAAAAAGTGATTTTATACCACCAAGCAATTGGACTATTCGAATTAGTAGCTAATTTTAGATAAATTTTGCATATATTTTCGGTTAAAGGTTTTATTTTTACAATTTATATTGCCTCAAGCGTATACTGAATAAAAGAGCTGATTGTACCCTTTAATTTATAGCGCACCATCATCTGAAGATTACAGGAAAATTTGGCGAGATATTGTTCCAAATGTCAAAGCTAATGAATTGGATTATCCTTCATTTAAACTTTGTTCCAAACATTTCGAGGAAAAATATTTAACCACTGGTAATCATCTTACAAGAAATGCGGTACCTTCGAAATTTGTTTTGGACAATGACATGTGGTAAGTTAAACCAACATTTCTTTTTAATGTAATTATGTTAAAGCTTGTAATAATAAAATTGTTATATTTGCGCCTAGGTATACTATTGAATATGATGAGGATGCGACATTAAATGTTCCTACTGAAATAATTAACTATAAAAAGCCAGAATGTAATAAAATTTCATGTAATGATAACACAACAAACTTAGAAAACGAACCACCAAATTACCCTTCAACGTCAGCCATGAATACGCCACCGAATTATCCTTCAACGTCAATCACGACGTCACCACCAATCAAAAAAGCAAAAAGTGGAAATATTCTACCAACAACACCGCAATCAAGTGATGCCATTAGCCGTCAGTTCAGATATACTGGAGACATTGATGCATCTTACAATTACACACCACGTACTTCAAAGCGAGCTATATCCAAATTGAAAGAGGAAATTGGGAAAACTCGAAAATTAAACAAGGCTCTTGTCACAAAATGTAATCGTTATCAAAAAAAGGTACAAGATTTCGAAAATTTCATGAAGAGGTTAGAGAAAGAAGGGATTATTAGTGGAGGATCGCGTGATACATTAAATGTAAGAAAATTATTTTAATTAAGCGCTTTACCCACAGGAAATCAAAAAGAAAAATTGGATGAAAAATACTTAATACGGTTTTAATTTTTAGTTTTCTTACGGGCAAAGCACTTTAAAATCAAACATTTATTTATTTGATATATTATTGTATATATTTATATACATATATACAATATATTGTATATATTCAAGTATATTAAATATATATTTGATTGTATATACCTTATGTTATTTGCTATATTAATTGTCAATACTAAAATATTTATAATTATTTTTTTAATTTATTAGGACATAAGCCAAGAACAATCATTTATTTATGAATTAAAATCCGGTGTAAAATTTGGCAAATATACACCGAAGTTGCGTCAGTTTGCGATGACCATGTCATTTTTTTCAACTGCTGGTTATGAGCATCTTCGGCAATTTTTTATTAAAAGTATCAAACTACCACATATAAGGACCATAAGACAATGGTACCAGAACTCAACAGGCAGTCCTGGTATTACAATACAAGCCGTGGAACATTTGCGGCAAAAAATCCAAACAGAGAATAAAGATATCTATTTCTCCATAATGATGGACGAAATGTCAATCAAAAAATGTATTGATTGGGACAATAAAAATAAGGAGTTTGTGGGGTTTGTTAATTATGGCGCAGGGTGTTTGGATGATAATGTAGATGATGAACAAACACAGGCATCTAATGTGTTAGTGTTCTTCATTTGTGCTATAAATTTAAAATTTAAAATACCTATTGCATATTTTTTTATTAATTCCTTAAATGCAGCAGACCGAGCACATATAATAAAATTTGTCATATCCCACTTACGCGAGGAGTGTAATGCGAACATTATAACGTTAACATTTGACGGGCTTAAGGCAAATTTTAGTATGGTCAAATTGTTAGGAGCCGAATTACCACAAAAGCCTTATTTTTATGTCGAACCTAGTGATCAAAAAATTTTTATTTATTTGGATAATTGTCACATGATTAAACTTATACGTAATCATTTCAAATTAAAACGTACATTTTATACAAAAAATGACGATAAAATTGAATGGCATTACATTGAAAAACTAAATAATATTCAAACTGAAAGCGGACTTGCACTTGCACCAAGAATTAATGCCACACATATAAAGTTTGAAAATTCTATAATGCGGGTAAAATATGCAGTGCAAGTGTTTAGTCGCAGTGTAGCAAACGCATTAGAATATTTAAGCCAAACCGATCCAATATTTAAGGATTGTATGCCTACTGTTAAATTTTTACTAATTATTAATGATTGTTTTGATATTTTTAATAGTAATAGTTTAATGGCAAAATATTATTTTAAACGACCTCTCTCTAAATCGACACACGAAACTTTTTTTAAAAATTTAGAATATTTAAAACAAACTATCAATGAATTAAAATATGTTAACAAATATCATCAAAAATTAAATGTAATACAAAGTAATTTCAATACAGGATTTTTAGGTTTTTTAATAAATTCCGAAAGTCTAAAAATTATGTACAATGAATTAATTGTAAATGATAAATTAGATTATTTGTTAACATATAAGTTTAGCCAGGATCACTTAGAGTTGTTTTTTGGGTTGATTCGTTATCGAACTGGCCGAAACGACAATCCAACATGCAAACAATTTATAGCATCCTATAAACGGCTAGTTGTTAATAAATCTATAAAAGCGCAAGGTACGGGTAATGTTTCCTTGCCAGAAATATTAACTATTTCATCCAGCCGAAAGACAAATCAATTAAATTTAAATGATGATGTTGTATTAGATTTAATTGAAGTCGAGCTGGATGAATACTCGTGTGATATAATAACGTATTTAGCTGGGTATATTGAAGCCAAACAATTGCCTAAATTTTTAAAATGTAAGGAATGTCTCCAAATTTTAAATAAAAGTGCACGGTTGGAGCTAAATCTAGGTTTATTTAATTTAAAAAAATGGGGTAAATTAATGACCCCATCATTAAATACATACAAAATTTTAGTCGAATGTGAGAAAATTTTTAAAAGTAGTGTTAATATTAATGTAAAATTAGAATATAGTAAGTTAGTTTTACGATCAATACAAAATATTAGTTTAATCGATTTAATTTTTATAGATAATAGCAATCACTTATACTCTAGATTTAATATTAATGATATAGAAAATCATTTTTACGTGTTAATTAAAACTATCATAAATATATATTATAAAATAAGATTTTTTCATTTTGCAAAACAAGAGAATTTAAAAAAAATTGGTGTAAGAAAAAAATTAACGAAGTTAATTCATTTTAATGAAATGAAATAATTAAAAAAAAATAAAATTTGGTTTTATTTATTTATTATTGTATATAAATATAAGCCCATGTACTCCAATCCCAATTATAAAATTTAAAATTTTTTTTTTAGATTTAAAATTTTTGTTTCGTTAATAATTCGTTCAATATAAAAAACTGTAGATAAAAAAATGTAAACATTTCGTTCAACTACTCTAGTGCCATCTACTATTTTTATCCCAACTAATATCATGTTGGCACATAAAATCGACGCGATTTCCCTTATAGTAATATAAGTTATTTGTCATATTGTGGAATCTATTTATATCTGTCATTTTGTAAATATTTCACGGTCTACTAATAGATGTCACTAAACATCATACAAATTAACGGTACATTAAATAAAATGAATTTCAATAAAAAAAATGTCATAGAACAAAACAAAACAAGATTTTTTAGAAATTCATAACAGTTAAAACGGCTTAAATATGTTATTTTCATCTTCATTCTCAATTATAAATCGGCCGGGTAAAAATTTCCCCATTTTTTTGACAAATACAATGGAATCCACAAAAAAATATCACAGGGAAATTATGAAATTACCAACCCACACAACGAAAAAAATTTTAGTTTTTGATATTTATTTTCGCTTGTAGTCACTTTTGTTTTCCAAAATTTTATTTTTTCACAAATTTAACTTTTTTTTTTTACAAACAAAAGAAAATTAAAAGAGGAAGTAAAGGTGTTTTTTCGTGTGTGATTATATATTTTTTAAATTACAATCAATAATTGATTTAATTGTAATATACAAAAATTGTGTATAAATATACAGTCGGATGTGTTGCATATCGAAATTATCATTAAACCAATATGGATTTCATAAAAATTTGTAATAAACGAAAATTTCTCAATCGGTAGTCGCTGTGTGGTGGTGTGGTTTATTGAAAAAAACAAAACGCGGATTTTATTTTAATTTTTTTTTTCGGAATTTTGTTTTTCTTATTTCTATAATAAATTTTGTGTTTTAAACTATATTGCATACATACATCATATGTAAAACAAAGCTAATTGAAAAAAAAAATAAAAATTATTAATTTTAATTCGTAATTATTGTGCACCGAGAAGAACGATAATCGTCTCGCTAGCTACCCGTCAAGTCATCATCAAATCAACAATTTCGTGTCTGTGTGTCTAGGAAAGAAAAAATCTTAAAAATGAAAGAAAAAATTTCCATCATTTTGTGCTATAAACTAAATCCAATCTCAATAAAATAATTTTATAATTTACAATAATACGAGAGTATCAAGTTATAGCTAACCAAATTAATTTTATTTTTTTAATAACAAAAAAGCCCATCTACAATTATGGCCATAAAACTGTCATCATAATACTTGCTGAAATTTTTATTTTTTTTTTATTTTTTTTGTTACGATACACCTAGAAGTTTAATTTCTTTTCTTATCTCCTAATTTTTTTTAATTGTCTGCTTTAACTATTTTGTTTTTTTTTTTAATTAATAAATTGGATTATAATACAAATACGGAATTTTATATAGTTACATCATAAAAATAAAAAAAAATCCACGAAAAGTAAATAAAAAAAAAATTAAAAATGGTGAAGGAAAAGCCTAATTCAATTCGGATATACGATAAAGATGGATTTCGAAGACGGGCCGCTTGCATCTGTGTTCGGTCCGATGCTGAAACTGAGGTGAGTTCTTACTCTCTATTTTTGTATGTGTATGTACATACGAAATCTATTTGGTTATTATCGTTACGTTACCCATATGGCAGTTTGTATTTTTATTGCCAGAATTAGTGGGGGAATGGCAGATGGAGAATTCCGGTTTTCATGTACACACTTGAATGAATGATTTTATAATTGTAGACTGGTTTTTATATCGCGCGATGTTGTTACTGCATTGCAGAAGTTTTGTGTAAAATTATGGAGTTTGAATAAATAGTAATAATTTACATATATTTAAGTGTTCATACGAACGTAATCTCAATTTTAAATAAATTATTCTACTTTAGTATTAACCACCTTATATACAATACAGTACTTTGACGTTTGAAAACAGGCGTGAATATAACCAATTCTAAAAAGTTTGGATTGCCCCTACTGAAACATTATTATTAAGCATTGAAAGGTGGTTCTGTATAACCCGTGCTGTAGAGGATAATGAACAGAAAATAAGATCATAAGACATTTCTAAGGTAGAATACCAATAGAGGCTCAAAATCTTTAGGATTCCAATTCACAATAATAAACGTGAGCAGAAATGGATGGAAGATTCACTTCACAAAAGAATTGAGTACACTACAGTTATCGATTTATGGCAATTAAAACCCCATAACGAAAACGAAACGTTACGCGCTTTACTTCTTTTCAAAGTTATCCTAGACAGTGTCTGGTTCCAGCATGTTTTCAACATTGAATCTATAAAGTGACAATTGAAGAGGACCAAGATAAAACTGCGTTCAGTGTGGGTAACGGTTAGTTCAGTATCGGATAAAATTAAATTTGAAGATATACAAGCTATACTGGACAAAAGTCAGTGAGACAACAGTTGCATACGCAAAATTTATAATTGCATAAACTAATCGAATGGCATGATTTACTATCAATTTTTAGGTAACATTAGAAAAATAATTATGTGTTACATAACAATGCAAAGATAAAAAGCTACATATGCAAAATGCTCATTGAAGACTTGTGACATATATATATATACAATCAATATAAAAAACATGTTTAAACGTAAAAGGGAAACAAAATTTTGAATGATACAAACTACAATCTATACGCAACTAGTTCTCAAAGGCAAAATTTAAAGTCAGAACTTAAATGTTCCGAACATACAACATATATGAGGCCAAGCCATACACACATAAAAGAAATTCAGGACTTGAATGGTACAAACATACAATTTATATAAATAAAAACGTTAAATAAATAACACCCGTGAGTTTTGTTTACCGGAAGATCAGCCAAACTAATTGTGTTCTTATGTGTTTCGGTGAAGTGACACATTAGATGCCTTAAAAATACAAAATATGTATGAAGCGGTCTGAAAACTCGACAGTAAAACTTTTACAATGTTCAATTTGAAAAAATATTCCAACCACATGTTGATCAAGCTTTAGAATTTCAAATAATAACGGTGATATCTGAAAAAGAAAGTGAAGAAATCCTACTGACTTCATCCAAAGAAGTCATGCGTAGGATAAAATTCAATCTGAATTCGAAAAAAGCTTCTGATTATGAACTTATCACTGCAGAAATTTTAAAAGAACTAGTAAGGAAGGATCTATTTAAGCTTACTTTATAAACGCAGCATTTAGAATAAAAAATCGTACCCAGTTAGTGGAAAATTGCAGAAGTAATTATAATACTAAAATCTAAAAAACCTCCATACGAAACTTTGTCTTTTCGCTGTTGCCACTTAGTCTAAACTCTTTGTGATTAAAAAGATTAAATCCGATAATCGAAAGGAATAATTTATTCCGAAATAATCAGGTCAGATTTCGTAGCCCACACTCAACAAAACAACAAGTACACAGAATAATCAATATAATTGAGAAAACACTCGAAGAGTAAAAAGTTCACGATATTTGTAGACGTTGTGCTTTTAACAAAGCGTGGCATTAGGAACTTAACCATAAGTTAAAAACTCTCTTATCCATGCAATTCGCTAAAATACTGGAATCATATTTAAAAGATAAATTCTGCAGAACTAAATTGGCTGAAACCTATTCTGAATTGAAAAAAATAAAAGCAGGTGTACCACAGGGCACTGTATTGTGGCCGATTTTATATTTACTAGGCACTAATGAAAAGTGCCGACTTTTGCTGATGAAATTCTTGCTGATAGAAAAAGCAACGAAGAATCAACACAAAAAGCTACTCGTTCCTCTGAATTACACAAATGATCTAACAGATGACGGATCTAGCTAAATAAAACTAAATCAAGCGAGTTGAACATATACCTGTTTCAATAAATCAAAATATAATAACGAATGCGAACACAGCTAAGTATTTCTGCATGACTGGATGGTAAACTTAGATGGAAGGTGCACATCAAGAAGAAAGGCAAGGAGGCACGAAGGAAGAGTCCAGCAACATGTGAATATCGAGGCAATTCAGCTCTTAAACAACACCAATAATGTACGCAAACTAAAGAGAGCCAAACTCTTTGAGCTGGTTTAATTGCTAGGACAAACCGCAGCTTGATGATTTAAATCCACAATATCGATGTGATATGATCAACAACTTACCAGAAACTGTGAAACGCCAATAGGTTGTGTTTTATATAAATGTAACTTAGTAAATTAAGTCAGAAACAAATTGCTCATAAGTCCAGAAGACTAAATTGTAATAAACTAAAATAATTATAATATTAAAATATAAATTTAAATAGTTCGAACTATTACCGAGCGAGTGGTTCGAATCTCAATAGGGACAGGATGCTAAAGGGAATTTTTCACATGATTACGATCGGTGATATTGAGCTATGCAATGCGCAGGTGGTATACTGTACTTGTGTGATTGGGTTGAATGAATTTGTGTCAATGAAAAAAAAGTATTGGAAGTAATTAGCCTTCAAGAGGCTTTGAGTCCACTGGCTGAACAATACTTTTTCTACATATAAGCAAAAAAAAACTAGGAACCGATAACCGGGAAAAGATGATGCACTACTTTGCGATCGAACATGACCCATTATGGCTACCACATTTTTTCCTTATACAAATAACCACCTGGTGTTAGTTAGTTTCAGATGGCCGCTCAACAAAAGGACGAGGCATAAACACATATCGTCCGTAGCCTTGCCACAGAAATTGCTTCTCCGACAGTGTCTAGTAATGACATCCACTACCCTATTATAACAAATTCGAGCCTCTCACGAAGCAGTAGATATCTCTAACGCTCAATCCACTGAGATCCGTTAGATCGCACAGGAGGTGAGCTCCCAAAAACTTGAGTCTGTTTTGAGACAGACTAGGACAGGTGCATAACAAATGAAGTATTGTTATCTCCTCTTCTTTGTCGTTACAGCTTCGACAATAATCATGAAAGAAAACACCAAGTCAACTGACATGCTTTCCAATTAGACAGTGTCTAGTAATGACATCCACAACCGTGCTAATATTATGCCGTTGCATTGATATTAGCTGATTAGACCTTTTTAAGTCCAAATTAGGCCAAATCTGCCTAGTAATTACACTTGAGCTGCAATTTGCCCATCTTTTGTTTGTAATTTTACGAGCTTCTTCTTTAAGGAGTAATTTGCATGTAGCAAGTGGTACTTTAATGTCCACCTTGCACGGTAAGATGAGGCAAGTAATACCTCGTCGCGCGAGTTCATCGGCTTTCATGTTCCCCGTAATATTGAAATGCCCTGCCACCCATATAAGATGAATATTGAACTGTGCAGCCATATCGTTAAGAGATTTAAGACAACTCCGGGCTACTTTCGACGTGATAAAGCCTGATTGTAAAACTTTAATAGCAGCCTGACTGTCCGTAAAAATGATACTTCATTCAGTCTATGGTTTCCTTGATGGCTATAAGCTCTGCCTAAAAAATACTCCAATGATCAGGGAGGCGGAAAATACGGACATATTGAAACTGTGGACATATTTTCTTAAGACGTCCCGAAGTCAAATTGATCATGTTTTGATTTATAAGAGATGATTTCTGGTTATCTAAGATTTGAGATCATATCGGTCGGTACTGGTAGATTTCGAAGTTTCATTACCAACATCTTAGCATTATGCCGACCAATTACAACCCTGATGATACAAACACTATATCTGGGAGATATTGAAAACTTCGGTTGTCAGTCCCGCCTCGGTGACCTTAGATATGTTAGAAATCAAATCTAAAACTGATTGATTAGATGAGAAGTGCTGGTTGACTATCGAGTAACAGAACACAGGCTATAGTATAGAAAAGCCCACATTTCTTTCATAATCGCAGTGAACATCAAACTGTGCCTTGTTCGGAGAACCGCTAAGCGAATTTGTAGACAAAAAAACGTAAATTGTGGAAAGCTCTAGAGTATTAAAACCACTGTATACTTACGTATTTCTTTTAACGTGTCACCCATTCTTGCCTTTCCTAAGATTGATTGCATTAATTTGGAGTTGTTAATACTGATTTTTCGAAGCAAAGTTATGCCCAATGAATAAATATTGGTCGCGAAACTATCGATGCATAAGCTATCCTCGACGCAAAGCAGTAAATTGACAGTGATATACTTCTAATGCTAAAGTTGACAACATGCTATCGGAACTGGCACCAATGTAAATAAATTGGTAGTTCCAATTATATGGTTAGCAGCATTCTTAGGTTTCAAATTCGAAAATCGACTTTTTTATAGAGGTTGTAAACGGCCCTTATCTTACAAGGCCTTTTGAACCACTTTTTACGAATGTATATGCACATTGTAAGTAGTCCACCCAACGAATGCAAAATTTCGTCACTGGTGCAGGTTGTAATTAAATTTTGTTTTTTATTATATTTTTGATCAGCGGCGAGTAAGGCACTTGATAAGGGCAATTACCGAGTTCTCTACGCAATCACGTAAAATTTTATCGCAAAAAAATAGTTTTAAATTTAGCTTTAAACCCCCAACAATCTAAATAAGACATGCTCCACTTTATATAACAACACAAATAATTTCTTCTTATTTATCTTCTTCTACAAATAAATTGTCGAATTGCAATTGATTTCTACAAAAAAAAATAATAATTCAATACCAAACATCTGGCACGATATTTCATTGGCATTTGATATTAAAAAATCATATTTCTCTGCGCTCTACAAAGTCGAATAACCTTTTGTCCTCAGTTCGAATTTGTTTTTTTTTATGTCACGTCTGATTTGAGTAGAGATGGCTGAGTTCTTTTTACGCTAATTAGTAATAATTTTAATGATTAAAGTTTAACATACTATTACAATCAACTTTGCATATTTGTATGTACATATTTACAAAAGTTTTGCTGTTGATAAAACATATTTTGGATTAGTTTATAAGTAGTTAACGTACATATAAAAATGTTTTGTGGTAGGTCGATTACAAAACTTTAGTCGCAAAAATAAATTCAAACTTAATTTGTTGTTCGGAATTTATGTTTAAATCTCTTAAACACTTCGAATGAATCACTTTAAATATTCACGACGTAAAACTAATTGTAATCTTTTGACTTTAGTCAAATTGTTAAGGGGGTGAAGAAATAAGTATTAAACACATTTAACTGGAATTCCACTTGACCAATTTACTGATAATTTTTTTAATATCAAAGTTTAATCTACTTACTACACTCGCCCTGTTGTTTTATCCATAATTACTTACATATGCGATAAAAGTGCATCGCATATCAATATACTGAAAATAAATTTATAAATAATAATAATAAACCGGTTTTCCACGCCATTGCTGGCTTTTACAGTATCAACAATCCAGTTTTGTTCTAGACAATCGCAAAACGTGATCCAGCCAGCGAAGTCGTTGTCTTTTCACTTTGTCAACGATGAAGTAATTTTCAAAACGAATTCACGTTTTGTATTTTTCGCGTTTTCCTGTGATCGCTGGTTTCATCGATAACTTCCATTGTTGCTTTGCTGAGATCTTAACCTTGGATGACTTAAAAATTAGCACATTGAAAACAGCACTATTTATCTGGAGCTCTAGAAGGAATACAACACCAAGATATCCATCGTTTAAACTTAAGACGCATCCCGTTTTTGACATCTATGCTTTTTGGGGACCTACTAGTTCCGAATAATACTCTTACATGTTGATATTTTAACCAGCACGTTTTTACGAACAGCGATCCAACCGTTTATTTACTTCCTACGACAAGCAAAGGATACTGTAATGAAATTTTAAGAATACCATACTCGTTTGTATATAAATACAAACGAGACATATAAGTTCCCTCTAACCACAAGGGCTTTAATAAAATTATATAAAATGATTAAAAATTTACTGAGTTTTAATTGTGAAAAAATTAAATTTGATATTAAATAAATTGTTATCGTACTAATCGTGGATTAAAGAAAAAACGTGGGAAGATACCAATATTCGGTTCACCTAAAAGACGTAAGATTGAAAAATCAAACGTAGATTTAATTACATAGTTTGAAAAACCGAGTGTCATCTTGCTATCGAGCAACATAATATAATCTATAGAGAAGCGTAAGATTGTTTTACAGTAGCACATAACAACAAGCTATCATTGCTAAGAAAATTGATAAGCAACTTTGTAGATAAAGGCTGACAGAGCATTGAGCTCATTCGGCATTATGAACTGTTCAAAAACGAACTTCTGAACAAATCAAAGTAAATTATCGTCATTCATCAAGGAGGATTTTATCAAAATCGGTCAAAATTTTATCAAGCTCTGTAACATGTAGTTTCACTACAGATAATTGTTTTTTAATATTGGGGGAAAATATATTGTAACTTTTATTAAGTATGCCTAAATTTCAGACAGTCCGGCTCGATCAATCCTTGAAGATAAGTATTTGACGAAGAAATACCTCGATTTTTTTTCACTAATTTTATTTTTGTAAATGCAAACAAGCTGAAGTGAAACAATACTGATCAGATCCGACATTGTTTTTAGAACTGAAAATTAAATCCCTGTCAAATCTGAAAAAAATCATGCGTAAGATATATGAGTCCAAGTTTGAATTCATCTGTCGTAAAGACACCAGTTAAACGTATTATTATGTTTAATCGTGTGATTTAATTCGTTGGCCACTGTGTAAAAGATCTATAATGAAGCAGTTTTGTAATTATGATCCTCAATTATTTTAGCACAAATTGAATCAATATAAAACTTGATATCGTTCGATAATTTTTTTATTATTTTAGAAACTGTGGAACAAAATAATTTTCACCAGCTGTGTAGAGCGATGGTAACTTAATTTGCTTACCACGCCGCGGTCCCGAGTTCGATTCTCGCTATTGATGAAAAATTAATAAATATAAATTAATTAAATACATATTGGACCAATTGGTTCAAAGGACCAAACGTTCATCAATTCGTACCAATTGGTTCAAAAGGCCTCTTTAGAGACGTGGTATGGGATGATTACGGCCTATATACAATAATTTAGTTTAGTTTTAAAGATCTTGACATCTAATAGCGTTTTATGGCCGAAAATTATTTTATCGTTAAACAAAGGTTTGTCTGTACATTTTATTATCTTGTATGTACCTTTTCTGTATATTTCATTACTTAGATATTCTTTTAACTCCATATTACCGACTTTCCAATAGTTTTTGAAAATATGCTAAATGCTTTAGGGCCGCTGTCGTTGATCCATATTTGCTTACGTTTTCTGAACCAGAATTATATTATCCTGTTTTGATTTCTAATGATTGTTTTATCACACCGCCTAGTATATAGGTGCGAGAGTTAGGTACTGCAGGTGAACACGAGTAAAAGTTTAGTGTTATTGAAGAGAAGGGTGTTGCGTTCGATACGACACCAAATACATGTATGATGATGCATATCGAATTTTGCATTTTGATTATCTCGTATGACAGTAGCACTATATCTAACTATAGTTAAAGGGACCTTGTCTCTAAGCTGATTACCAGAAAAAAAGATTGATTAAAGTTGAAACTCAAAACTGTTTTTTTTTCCTAACTGAAATTGATTTTAATGACAAGGAGATGTGCCTACTCGATAAATGATTAAAACCTAATTAAACCCATAAAAGTAACATAAGGCAACAACGCAGATCTCTATTCAGTTTGGAAAGTTCGTTACAATGCACCGCGCTAATAAAAATCTAACAGATAATTTTTGCAATAGTATCAAAAAATGCACAGATTTTCTTTGTAAACAAGAAATGTACATGGAAATGATTAAATCGTCGGTGCCAAAAATCAAAGGACTCCCCATGGTTCATAAATCGGACAAGCCGATTCGACCGGTGATAAACATTACATCGCCTCCTACGTACAGGATAGTGAAACGCGTTAATGAATAAAATTAGATTGGAAAACAATTTTTCGTTAAATCTAGAACTTGTAAACAGAATAGATTTTGATAAAATTCCTCAAGGCGCCAAACTAACCTCTTTTTGGAAACGGAATGTGCGCAGGATGTAAGAAGTCTTCTTAAGGTGTTAATTAGACAGAATTACTTTGAACATCTAAACATATTCTATGATCAGCAAGAAGGATTACCCTTGGGAAACTCTTTAACGGGAACTCAAGCCATTATTTTTCTAAACCACTTAATGAATTAAATCTTATATAACTCGGTTTAACCAACACGTAAAAAAATCGGCAAACCCAAAAACGACTCAAATGAAACGACTGACAACAATCACAAATATCCAGACGTTAGCGAGAATCTGAAAATGTTGCATAAATATAAAAAAGCAGCATTATGACAACACTGGAAGAGTATGAAATTTACGACAAAGACGTAATAAACATACAATTGCTCACTTAACTGTTCAATAGAATAATAGAAAACGAAAATAAAACAAGAGAGAGGAGACAAAATCATTCCAGAAAAAGGTATATAAGAACATCGGTATAAACTTCGGGTTTTTAGCAGGAAAGCCCTCCAAAAGTATAGAGCATACACGCACAATTTTCCTTCTAAACAAAGTAAGTAAGATCATGGAAATAGTCATTCTCAACAGGCTCCAAGCAGTGCTAAAGCTAAAAAATTCCATTAAAAACGCCAAACGATTGGGTCGTTCAAACATCGCAACCTTTCTGGATATAGAACTTTTCTCTGAAGGAACACAGTTCCAGTAACAAACCAATAGCAGCAGGAGTCGTTCAAGGCTCAATCCTAGGGCCCCAGCTTTTTTCATTCTTGTATCATGATGTTCTAAAACCTGATACCAAAATCCAAATATACGCCGATGACACGGCTATATTCACTTCTTCAATTAGCACACGCAAGTCGAGTGAGAGGCTATCTAAATACCATACCCAGTACCCTAAATATGCAAGGAATGAAAAAATAAACTTCTAAAACTGAAATCATTCTTTTCCAACCAATATAGCAAAATGCCCAAAGCTAGTCATATGTCATTCGAAGGCAGCACCTTAGAATGCAAATCTCGAATCAAATATCTTGGTGTAATTACAGATAGCAAGCGATCACCTGTTTTTCACACGAAGAATATTCGAAAAATGGGTTTTGCGGCACGCAGTCTTCTATACCGGTTTCTCAAACGAAATAGTTGTTTTCCCCTAAAAACAAGTTAAGAAGTAGGCATATTTTAGGTCCATCATAACCCACACATCTGTGATTAGACTAAATGGAAACGGTGTGACAAATGAATCAGCTTATAATACTATAACAAAATAAATTATCACATTTTTTACTTACCAAGTTGTGAACCTTGTCTTGCCGCTTGTAACTTGTTTAGATCTTACCTGTCAAGACTTCTTCTTTCCTAGGTGGTGCCATCTATTATTTTTTTGGGGAAACTATTGTTCTAAATTACACCATGGTGTAAAAATATAATTTTTTCAATAAAAATTGTACAAATTAAAGGTAAATTGTACATCTCACCAACATGAATATGTAGAACTTAACATCGACGAGAATTTGTGGAATTTTGGAACATAGTTTATTTACAGTTTAATCAGGTAAAAAACATAAAAATTAGTTTAGCAACAAACACGATTTTTTTTAAGGTTGCTGATACTTTGGATCAAATTATTTATCCTTATGAACTTATCCTTGTCCCTTACTTATCCTTATTCTACATTTTCTAAGTAATTTTAACCCAGACCGAAGCTTAAAAATTACAATATAACTTCTCTTTTTTTGTTTTATCTAAATTGATGAAATCTATTGTGAACTTTAATCATAGTATGCTTTACTAATAATCTTACTGTCACTTTGGCTAATTGAAAAAGTAAATAGGTTGTAACCAAAGATATTAAGAAGCACATTCATTACTGTAATATTTTTTTCTTTCTCACAATTCTCACCTAACAAATCGAAAGATATATTGTCAGTCTATTAGTTGCCTGAAATTTCAAAACCAACCAATTCAACTGACCATTTCCCAACAAACAAAATTATCGTATTTGGTTAAAGTGACACAAGTGGTTCAGTGTTTACTTCGTGACAAATTTAAATATTACAGTTAAAAATCTTGCCAAATGCACACAATTGGATAGAATTTAACTTCTATTACTAAATAATTGAAGCTAGTAACGATGGTTAAAATTATATTTTAGCTCAACACAATTCAGATACTTCATTGCCGATAGAAATCTACTTTTTGTGTTCTTGAACATACTGTATTGCGCTGAACTTCAGGTTCTCCGAGGATGTTGGTCATATAACTTAATTCTCTTGTCACCTTTGGTCATCCAAAAGGGATTTCCAATTTTAAATGAGCTTGCTAAAATAGTACATTCAGTTCCAACCAACCACTGTAGCGTTGAGCGATGCTTCTTGTTAAATTCTAGCCGATTTTAAATAGTGAATAGAGATTTAAAATAATAATTTATTAAAAAAATTTGTTTACGAGAAACATTGCAACTAATAATATTTACTTTAAATTACTGCCATCTCTTCCTATAAAAATTCCTATATTTAATAATATTTTTTGAGCTGGTAGTGACAACAAGCTGGAATTTCCAAGAACTAAAATACTTTAATCGTGCTGCCTCTTTCGGAAAAATTGACAACCTTGAATTGAACACGATTTGTCTGCGGCAGTTGATAAGATAACTAACTATATAACTATCCTTCAGGGAAGGTACAGCGATTGATGTTGGCATCTGATGCTCCGATTTGAAATACGAATAGTAGATTGACTGTTTTAATTAATTTACCATCAATTTTTTTTTTTATTATGTTCACGACTTTAACAATTTTAATTTTGTTTTTACATATTATGTTATTTGTCAACAATACAAGGTGCAAATTTTTTGTTGATGAGATCAACTAACAACGTTCATAATTTATTAGTCATCAACCACAACAGAAGACATTGACAAATATGAAAGAAATTTACTGGATTAATGACTAGAACGGCAATCATAATGACACAACGTTTGTTCTCTAATGTACGGTGTTTGTTATGTTAGCAACAAGTTAATAAGTTTTTATACTGAAATCATAGGACTTATATGAAGTACGAATATATAATAAAACAAAAAAAAATCATTAAAGAAACAACACAAGAATTTCAATGTTTTGAAAAAAAGATGAAGTCATTTTTGTTTTATCTTATCCTTTTTATCTTTTAAAACTGTTGAAGAACTCTTTTTCTTTGATTTATTTACATTTTTCTTGAGTTTGATGAAAATATTAAAATTTCAAGTCGATTATATTTTGATAAGATGAATTTTTGAATTAGGTACTTAAGTATTTCTTAAGATATGGGTAACGAAACGTAAATTCTACGATTTTGGTATCGAATTAGTAAAATTAAATCTGAAATGTACACGTGTAGAAGTTGAAATGTTTAACGAGATTTCACTAATCAAGAAATGTTTATATTTCTTGTGGTTTTTTCATATCAGATTGCAATAAACGTACTTGGTGGTTACTGGTGACGATAATTTAATTTTTTTTTTATTGTTTTATTTAATTTTTAGGTTTTACTGGTAACATCATCGAGACGCCCCGAGCTATGGATTGTTCCTGGTGGTGGAGTAGAACCTGAAGAGGAACCAAGTGTTACAGCAATGCGTGAAGTACTAGAAGAAGCTGGTGTTGTTGGAAAATTAGGAAGATGTTTAGGTGTTTTTGAGGTAAGAAACTTAAAAAAAACATTTACACTTTACGTATTAGAATATGTTTAAATTGTTTGGCAATATTTAAACAAATTTTGAGAACTTTTGAACCTTACAAATGCGGCAGTAAAATAAATTGATTCAAAATGGCAGACAAACTATTACAACCCGACGAACACAATAAAATCTAGAAATCTAAAATTTGTAACTTAACTGGTAGAGCTAGTGAAAATCAGACAGAGATTTGCGATACCTTAGATCTCTTGTCACTTATGCTTACTAAGTCCGGCTAAAGCGTATCCCGACGGATAAACATGAGAAAGGCTGAAGAAATTAAAAAATGTGTTATTTATAAATAACATATACAGGCTACGGCTTAGATTAAAATTACTATTCAAGTAAATCTTAAGTAACATAAATTTATTTATTAAATATTTTTTTTCAGAATCGAGAACATATGCATAGAACAGAAGTGTTTGTAATGACAGTCACTAAAGAACTAGAAGAATGGGAAGATTCTCGCTCAATTGGTCGAAAACGACAATGGTTTGCTGTTGAAGATGCGCTCAATCAATTAGCCTTGCATAAACCAACACAGCGACATTATTTACAACAATTACGTTATTCTAAAAATTCATCTTCAACATCACCGCCAACTACACCAATTCTCACATCGCCATCGTCTCCTCCAACCACGCCACCAGCTACAAATTCATCATGAATTTAAATTTTTTCTTTTAATTGTTTTTCTCAGAAATATATATATATAAATATATATATATATATATATATATATATATATATATATATATATATATATATATATATATATATATATATATATATATATATATATATATATATATATATATATATATATATATATATATATATATATATATATATATATATATATACATTATTTTTTAAATTATAATTACATATTTTAAATTAAAAAATTAAATTGGTTTTTCCTACACAATACATACACATATATTAAACTTTATATTATAATTTTGTTTTTTTTGTTTCACTTATATAAAAAAAATTAAATAAAAGCTAACTTTAATTTATTAAAATTATTAAACAAAAATAAAATTACATATATATAAAATATATTTAAAACAAATATGAATAAATGCAAAAAAAAATTTAAAATATCTGCTACTTAAAAAAATCGGAAATTATATCAAAACACTTAAAAAATAATAAACTATTTCATACTTAATATATATATATATATATATATATATATATATATATATATATATATATATATATATATATATATATATATATATATATATATATATATATATATAAAAATATATATATATATATATATATATATATATATATATATATATATATATATATATAAATATATATATATATATATATATATATATATATATATATATATATATATATATATATATATATATATATATATATATATATATATATATATATATATAAAAATATATATATATATATATATATATATATATATATATATATATATATATATATATATAAATATATATATATATATATATATATATATATATATATATATATATATATATATATATAAACTTAAAAAAGCAAAATAAATAAAAACTAATAATAATTTACTCAAAAAATAAGAAAATAGATTTTAAGAAAAATTTAGTCTTTAAAAAAAATTAAGATTATTATAAAATTGAATGAAGAATCATTTGACAAAAACAAAAAAAAAACTTAAAATTCGTAATGTTATTTTACTATGATTTGATTTTCACAAAAACAACTCTGGGAAATTTTAATGTCGTAAATGTTGAACGAGAATTGAATTTTAGTTTTGTTTACTTTTGTCTTTCAGGAAATTTTACAATGCGCTCGGATACTAACGTAATCTCACAATAGTAAATCTCGTTTATTATTTTCTTTTTTTTTATTATATCATGACAACTAAGCTCAAAATAATATAATTCGACTACATGTTACACATTTTACTATTCATAATTAAAATATGCACTCAATTCTCAATTAACTAATCGATTTTACTATTCAAATTTCCTACTTTTTTTTATTTTATTTGATTTTTTATTTATCAATTGGGACACAAATATATTTCTTATTTTAAAATTTAAACAAATAATAAATTGTCTGCTATAAACTGTGATAACTATAAAAAAAAAAAAAAAGAAACAAAAATATTATTGAAAAAATCACTTTTTTTATTTTTATTTTTTGCCAATTATTACTGTTAACTAAATAAATTTTCTTTTTAGTTTAATTTTATAAAATTTATAATTTAAATTTACTAAAAATCAAATCATTTTTATAGCAGCTTAATATTAAAATTATATTAAAAAAGAAAAGAAAATAAAATAATTAAATTTAATAAAACAACAAACATCAATAAATTAGTTTAATTTTATAATAAAATAAAAACGAAAAAATAATTTGTATAATTCTAATAAAATAAATAATTTTTTATTGTTGTAAAACACACTCTACTGTATTACATAATTGACACATACATTTTACACATACACACGATTTAAAATTGGCAAAGAAAATTTCATAAAAAAAAAACAATTTGTAAATCTATATAAGACATTATTTTTTTTTTTTTTTTTTTTTTTAAACGAAGAAAAGAAAATTTTTAAAAAAGAACAATTGAATTAATTTTGAAACAAAAGAAAAGAAATAAAACAATCTGAAAGGATTAAGATGAACGGATCTCTTGTGTTTTTTTTTTTAATTTTGAAGAAGATTCTGTTTTTCTTTAATCGGTTCCTAAACGCGGTGTTTGGAACTTTTCGTCCAAATTTGGAACCAACGATTACCTAATCAATTTCTTATGATAATTTCAACCAACGATATATCAAAATTGTATGCGTGATGGAATTGGGTGATTTAAATTAGATGAAGCCATTAGCCAACCTACGAACAGTGTTAGTGTCATAAAAAGTACGGCAAAGAACCGCAAACAGTCCTGTAATTAATTTCGAACACACAAATTTGGATTTCATATGCATGAAGTGATTTTTACTGTAAAACGAAAATCATTTGATCGACAGGCGCAACCATGTCGTCAACAAATGCTAAGTTTAATGTTACAGGTCTATTTTCGTATATTGTACGGGAATATGAACAATACAGCACGAGCACATATGGCTATATTAAAGGCTAATATTAATCGTTAAATTACAACTGGATTCTCCAGGTCTTCTAGCACCAAACAGGTTAAGGGTGGTAGCTCGTACCGAATTCAGGCAACATAAAGAGCCTACTGCCAAAACAAATCAAGCAACTTGAAATCAGCCAATTTTCAACAAAGTATGGGATTAAGTAAATTTTAGGAAAAAGGAGTTAGCTTGCAGCTATTTTTTTCCGCTACCTCCATTTATTCTTATAAACGCATAGCTATTTACTTTTAATAGCTTTTTATACCCATATGTAAAATTTTAGTTAAGCTTCTTACATTCATAAGGATATAGAACTCTATATCCTTCTTGTCTTTTATTTGATCCCATAAAATCATTTTCATTCACCTCCTCAATCAAGCAATTTATTTTAACAACCTAGTGGCTCTTTCATTACCTCTGATCTATAGGTTTGAAGGTATCCATGGGAAATACTTCACTCCCAGAAGATAGAAGGTACTCTAGCAACTTATTCACTTATACGGTGACCTGAGTACGCCCTCCACTACTTATCAAAGTTTATCCACTTAGGGTGTCGGATAGTAAATAAACTCTCCTCCTTGGGTTTTTCTGAAGACTGGATCTTGTCTGAAATCCAGCTATCGTTTCTTTAATTAACACGTTATCTTTCATAATCATTCGCACAGTTTCACGCATGCCGATTCACTCTCTTTTATAATTGATATATGAGCGAAGAATCAGCCATTTCAGTCCAGAGAGTGAGTATTGGGATTGAATTGGGTAATCACTCCCAATATCACTCTACTATCTAGTTTTCACACTTTTCACACATTCGTTGGAATCATCCCGAATTAGTTAAAACTGGATTGAAATTTAAAGATCGTTGCCTTGAATATGAACCCGTTATATTAGTAACCACCGAATGACAAACCATCAAAAACATCAGGATATGTCTGACACATATTGCGTTTGATTTTACACGACCTTTCAGATAACCCTCTAACATCAAGTAGAATCTTCTACCATTCCATGAGACTACATTTCTTGTAAAATGACTAATTACTTGAAATCTCGACCGGTACTCCAAATCTCCTAATCCTTTTGTTGTATTTTGGCTTTATTCATGTCTTTGAATTCTTGATTTTGTCTTTACACAGTTTGTCGCCTCTAGGTCCGCTCGTTGATCCATAATACCACGATATTCATTCAGGATTTCAGTAACCGTACATTTTTATATTTCTACCAACGATTGCTTGAGTTTGCCATACGTGCAATCCCACCCTGCATTTACAGGCATATTAATACTGCTCATTCTTGTGGGTCATAATTTATTTTCATTATACTTCATCATGGGGAATGTTCATCTAATAACCGCCTAACTCAAACTAACTTCCAGTTTTGGAAACTGACTTCCAATCTGGAATGGTAACACTGGAAGTAGTTTCTGTCTACATGTGTCAACCTATCAATGATTAATGTCTGATGTGATCTGAACATTATATTCTTGACAAACCATCTGCTACAACGTTTTCTTTCTCATGTATGTGACGTATATCGCTGGTAAATTGAGATATGTATTCTAAATGTCGCACTTTTCGTTAAAGCAGTTGTAGGTGGTTAGTGGTAAATTTCCTACCCTCAATGAAGTATCTAAAATATTTGAGCGAAAGATAAATTTCCAATAGATAACAGTCAAATGTAGAACACTTTGCTTTGGTTGGAGATAACTTCCTTCAGAAGAAAGATAATGATTCATCTTCGCAGGAGCTATTGTAATATGGCGATATGCCTTACCAAACCTGTTTTAGAGAATACAGTACATCCATTTAGTCTATAGGAGAAAAATTGTGTAGGTGCACGATTGGACCTATCTGTTGTTATAATGGCGTTAAGCCGTCTGCAATCACCGCAGAGATGCCAATCGCTGCTATCCTTCTTCACGACCATATGAAGCGCAAGATGATGAAGGTTGAAAATTTCAAGTTTAACCCTATGATCCAACTCCAGGTTTGCAGGTTTATAGTTTATTTGATCTAATCTTCGAGGGATGCAAAACGATAGGGTCAATTATTATTAATCTGGTGGACTACCCCATGTTTTACAGGCAAGCTGTAATTTGGGCTTTCAACCAATGACGAGTATTCAACAAATTCCAATTTCACAAAATTTTACTAAAAACATTATCTAGCGAGTAGAAAATTGGTATTGGCGTATCACTAATCAGAATAGTGATTGGTGACTTTAATGCAAGAGCTGACAAAAATCAGACTGTATTGTGTGCAAACATAGGTTCGTACTTCCGACATAACCTATAACGACCAACAAACAATTGACAAAGAATGATGTACTTTGCGATCGCGCATAACCTCTTTGTGGCTACACATTCTTTCCTCATAAAAATATCCACTTGAAAACATGGACATACTCTCATAAGTCAAATTGACGTCCCGAAGTCAAATTGACCATTTGTTAATTTCTAAGGGGAGGTCTCGGCTCATCCAAGATGTAAGCTCTAATTGGTCGGCTGCCAAATTTGTAGGCAGCGATCACCAATTGGTCACTGCAAAGCTAAGATGGCAGTTTTCTGATAAACGAAGATGAGAGCGCACAATATCAGAATCTTGTTACTAGTAACATTATGGAAGCCAACTAAGTTTCTGATTATGTGAACGTTCTATGGAAAGTATTGGAAACTTCGGTTGTCGGTGCTTTCCAGGCGGCTCTAGGTATGGTAAAAATTAAATCCGAAAATGATTGGATTTAGGAGTGTCGTCTTCTTCTCGAGCAACTGAATATAGCCTATAAAAAACGCGAATATGTTTTACAATCTAACGAAAGAACAAAGCGCTCCTTGCTAAGAGAACCGTCAAAAAACCAAATTTGTAGACGGAAAAAGCGTGAATGGTGAAAGACTGAAGTCTTATGAGCAACTCAACAATGAGCACACTGCACAGTTCTCGTAACTTCTTTAAAGAAACCACCGAGCTGCACTATACCGTCAGACCTAGCTATATTGCCATTCGGGACCAACAAGTGTCAAATAGTGTATTTGAAAGTTGTCAAATACAGACTGTGGAGATGTGCACAGAGGACCCATCCTACGAAGAATTCACACTGACCATGCAGAGAGTAAAAAAACCGCCCCCCTGTGGTTCATTGCATTATTTCCGTGCTCTTGATATTCGGAGGGAATACTTTGTGGAAATATCTTTTCCACCTTATTCGATTAGTATATAGGATGGCAAAGCTAAACTATACCTGGAATAGTATTTTGGAAAAAGGCCGCGTTATGATCTATCCTTAAAAAAGGAGATTGCTCAAAATGCGAAAACTAACGCGGTTAACTGCATAGCTATTCTTTGCACAGCATACAAATTCAACACAATGTTGTGTCAGAGTTAAGAACACCTCAGGACAACATCTTGTACCGACACTCAAACCCAGGTTTGCTTACGCAAATAATATCTGTGTAATGAGATTAAATGGCAATGGTGTCAAAGAACTACTGAGCTCAGCTTCGGTTAGTCTTAAAGTCAATGAGTCCAAAACAAAATTAATGATCACTGTAGTGGTGACCACACATTTGAAGGAGTGACAAGTTTCCGATACCACAAGTTTCCGGTGTCCCTTGTCACTCATGGTAACTATATGGTAGCGGTTAAAACGTGTCTTGTCGGTGGTAACCGTGCTTACGTTCACTGCTAAAGGTAACATACCATGCAAATGCCGATAACCTGAAGTTGTACAAGGTGTTGATCAGACCCGTTGTCGTTAATGGGTGTGAAAGTTTGACCCCGACGGATGAGTATGCGAGATGGTTAATGACATTCGAGAGAAGAATCATGCGCTTGATAGGCCACAAACGCGACGATGACGACACTTATCAAGTTTTATTTAACCATGAGATCAGGGATTTAACGAACATTCCTGAACTCTTTGATGAAGTAAAAGGATAGTGAGTACGCTGGCTCGTTCACGTTCTGCGAGGCGATCCTTAATGGTTGGTGTAGCGGTCTTTGAGAGTCGCCAGTTGGCAGATGTAGAGGTCGATGTTGGCGATGATGGCTTCTCTAGGTAGAGAACGACTGGTCTTCTTTGGGTTGTCTAAAACAATACAAAGAACAAGCTCGGGATCGAATCCGATGATACCAGAATGTTGTTTCGGTATGGGCAAGCAATGACCTGTACAAACCGATCTACCATTTCAAATTTTATGAAGAAACCGAAGTAACAATTTTTTTCACCCAAAACTATGACTTAAACATGTGGTAAAATTCGCTTACGATTAGCGACTGCAACAAGTCTTGCTCGGCTATATCCAGGTTAAATATTTTATAGTTTTATGTGGAATGAATGTGTTAGTTCCTTTGAGATTCCCATTATTGGGTTGACCAATTTTCGGATGCTTTAAAACTCAAATAACGGTTTAGCCAATCCTAATTCTTATTTAAAGCTTTAGTAGTGTGTTTTCATTTAGTAGTTTAACCCTAAATAGAAGGTCAACGACTAACAAATAGTAAACTTGAGATAATAGGTAGGCAATAGATACAACACTGAATTGTTGACAGTCATTAGATGCGATTTACACGTTCGCTATTTTTTAATTTCACACAACTCGCGTAAAACGAATCGAACATACAAACCTTTTGCCACTTAAACTCTCGATTGGGTACCGTTTAGGGTATCAGTATAACATCTCCATGAATTAAAAGGACATTGAACACGAACTATGAGATACCGCTCAAAATTTAAATCCCCAAATTTTGTTAAAATGAAAAAACACGATAGATTTCTTATCACCAACCAATAAATTTGTTACAAACATGTTTAATTAATTTTAATAATAATTATCATTTGAATATATGTATTATAAATAATAAAATACAATTCCGACTTAATCTAATAATCTAATAAATTTAATGTTTTTGGTTAAAAATAAACAATCATCAAAGTGTTTAACATTTATGTACGAGTATACTATACTATCAAAAGTGATCAAACCGCTTTCAATTCTTGTTCGGCTCAGCAATATCACCAATAAAAGTTTCGACATTTTCCATTAAAACAGATTCGAAGACATTCGGGTTTCAGATCCCGAATAAATTAAATGTACAGTATTTTGGTAAATAACAAAATGTTCACAATATAATATGTTGATTATCATCTTCACTGTCGCTCGAATCGATAACACTTCTTAATGTTAAATTACGAAAACCATCGATGGTTTGTGAAAATATACATCCACGATTTGTTAAACGTGGCACTGGCGATTGTGTTAAAACAGTTGATGTTGGACTGTTTAATTCTAATATCTCTTCGGCTTGTTCCAATATTTCAAAACTTAAATTTCGATCGTAATTTAAATTAGTTCTACTTGTAGTATTATTATTATTGTTGTGGTTATTATTGTTATTATTATTTAGTGTTGATGGAGAGGATGATGGTTCGTGATAGGCTTCTAAATTATTTTCGATTAATTCGGTTGGCGATATTGTAGTTGGGATTCTTTCGAACATACTACGTATATGATTCATACGATGATTTTGTGCTTCATCCAAATTTGCATGTGCAAGCGTTGAATCAATAATGTTAGATACTATTCGAACCGCGGCATCGGTAACCGTTAATGGTGAAATGAAATTATCTCGATTTATCAATGAATTAAAATTATTACCACTATCAGTGGCCTCCGCCCCAGTTGTATTCGTTAAACGTTCTTCAACGTTTGATGTAACAATCGTGTTGTTACTATCGATTCGTAAACCGGCTACACCTTTTTTCGGGATTGATGCCAGATCACGTTTAACCCGTCTTTGACGTGATGGATCATTTTTACGGAGTTGTAACATTTCAACAAAATCTATTGTATACACAAAACCAGCCACAAGTATTGAACAAGATTTTTCTTGAATTTTGTACGCATCTTCTAGCTCCTGGCTTGTTCGCTCATCGTATTGCCACCAGCCTAGAAATAGACAAAGTAGAAACAAAACAATTTTGTCAAATTTGCATTTCTTGTTGTTTAACAAGCATATCGAAACATTATTGTGAAATTAATGGTATGTACACCAAAAATAATTTGATTGTGTTGTGTATTATAGTGAACAAAGCGATTTTGCACCAAAGCGAAATGTTTCATACCTGTACGTAAATATTATACAGTTTTTTTAGTGGCCGAACAAACAAAAACAAAAATAATTTGCGTTTTTACTAAAATATTATAAATATTTTCATTTTTTAAATATAAATATTTATTGATTAGTGTTATAAATTGTATAACTAAAATTAGATTTGGCTTATATTTGATTCAATCCGAATCAACTGAAATTCCAGCAATCCCTTTTAATCCATACTTTGAACGTTTATCGATTTTCAGCTCACGTTTTATATGGCGTGTTCGATTTTGCTGATCTTTTGGATACTGTGTAAGATTATTAAAATTTATACTATAAATACGGCCACAGACCAATACGTCTATTGTATGTGTTGCATCGAGTGCATATTCGGATTCAATTAGTTCCGTTGTACGTTCATCGTACTCCCACCAGCCACCTGAATTTCATGTGTTAGTTTAACAAAGATGCATCTTTAGAATATTTTACAGAACATAAATATATAAAACTATTATAATCAGTGTAGACATATTTATGTTCGTATTTTAAAAACGATAAATAAATAAATAAATTTGTTTTACTTACCATTACGGCCCTCGTAAAACCATTGGTAACCTTCATCTGAATTTAACGTTTTTTTTAATTCATCAATTCCGTTCACCAATTGTGGATGATCTAAAAATTCTAATGGAATATCTCGTCGGCACATGGCACACCGTTTGTTTTTGTATGCGACACCCTAAAAACATTTAATTAATTAATTAATATATTTACATATTTACCTAATTACTTTGGTATAAAGAGGAACATAAGGAAGTAATTAGTAGACAAAAATTTTAAAAATCAATCATAATAACGCTCAAGGCATAAAAACCATTATAATAAAGTATAATGGTCTGTGATGTACGAGCATTTAAATTTAAATACAAAAATCGAAAATTTGAAGTTGAAAATTTAAAAGTTAAACAATTTTCCCCTGGAAAGATCTAACAAAGATCACAAAGTTAATTTTATAACATTTTTATTACGTAATAATAGAAAATTGTCTAAAGCCAGATTACACCAAACTGGCCAAGTTATTACTATTTAAATACGATTAAATCAGATTTTTAGCGTTCACCTCCAAAGCTTTAGTTGAGTAACCTTAAATACTTATTGGTTGGAAGTCGATGGTTCCAAAGAAAAACTTATCTTTGAGCAAAAAAAATCTGTTAATTTCATTGAATCTGAAAACCTCTTGCAACTGCCGAAGTCCAAATAACGAACATTACCCCAGAAAATCTTGAAAGGTGTATGTACAAAATATGATTATGCAAAACTACTGACAACAAAGCAAAACCGACATAGAAAATCGAATGCCCTAGATAAGACAAACAAAAAAACGATTTACAATTACGTTTAAGAGTTTGCTGCAAATTGTTAAACAGAAGCTATTAATGTTTTATATTTTAGAATAAATTAAAATACGAATGTTGTACTAACCTTTACGCAGAGAAAGCAAAAAATATGGCCACACGGAAGACGAGCTGGATGAATACATTTTTGCAGACATATTGGGCAATCGATTGGATCAGATTCTATAAGCAAGTTAAGATCATATAATATGTGTAGTAAAGCGCTTTAACATTGCTTTCTATATATACCTTTAGCGTTTACTTTTTCTTCAAGACTTTCGTCAGACGAATCGGAAATTATAATGGTTTCACCCATATTTGATGCAGCCATGATAAATTGCTAAATATAATATGTATTTACTGTGGTCAAATATAAATAAATATATTAATAATTAAACATTCTTTTACACACTAATTATTATTTTTTAATTTAATTAGTTTTATAATTTTATTAGGTATTAAATGGAGACAGAAAAGCTTTCAACTTTCACCTTCACTTTTGTATTTTGATTTTTTGTGGATGAAATCAAAATAAAAAATATTGTGAAATGTCAAATCAAATCGTGTTACCCTAAGTCAAAAAATTTCCCTAAAATGGGTAAATTGTAATTACAGTTTCGGGTAGCAAATATGTACCAATAGAAATATGGGCTACCAAAACCAACACAAATGTATATATACAAGCCATGAAGTTGCGATACTCATGCCAAAAAGTGACTACTATACCTAAGTATTAGTGTTGTGACGTAGTATAATTTGTATATACTTTTATTATATGCTTTGATGTAAATAAAAAATGAATACGAATGATGGAACAACAGTATGTTGCGCTCTTTAAGACAAAGCAAAAAACAAATTTATTATTTAACGAGAGAGAGAAGTATTGTTATTATTATATACTTCATTATATACTATACTATATACTATGAATTTAGAGCAGAATGGACAGTGCAAAATATAATTTTTGTTTCGTTTTTTTTTGTAGAAATGTTATGTACTTTGAATTTAGAGGAATATGGACAGTGCGAAATATAATTTTTTGTTTCGATTTTTACTGTAGTCAAATTCACTAACACATACACCAAATAGTAGTCATAATATGTTTTACTTAGCCAAGCTTCATGGCTTGTATAGTATACAATAGTGTTGGTTTTGGGACTACCCATATAGCGGTAAAGGTGGCTCCACGCGAACATATTATCGTGACATTCTCCTTATGTAGTTTCGATATGCCAACATTTTTATGAAATCAATTTAAAAAAATTTTGTTTGTTTTGTTAGATAAACAAACAAAACTTTTTTGTTAGATAAACTTACGTCGGATAAATTTTGTAAAAAATACTTGTTTTCGTTAAATTTACCTAGAAAATAAAAAAAAAAATGTACATGGATTTACGTTCGAATTACGATGAACCAAGTAATTTTAATTAAGAATTAAATTAAAGCTGCTGTGACCATTGTTGATTGTCAGCCATCGCATATCCTTTAATTATCATTTCGTTATTGATATGTAAATCAATATTTTTATTCGTATCGATTAAACACAACGATATAACTTGATTCTCATAATCTATATCCATTACTTTAGCCTGAACAATTAAATCCATCACCAGGCTTAACATAAAATATGTTGCATCTCGAATCCAACGATGCGAATTCAAAGGTCGTATGCTCGATAATGCACCCCGATAAATTTGTCCCGTTAAATTTGCAAATGGTTTTAATAAATACTTTATAGATTTAATTTCTAAAGTTGCCGTTGTTCCATAATCAACGAAAAATACTTTAACTTTCCCCCCATCCATTAGATCGCTAACGATTTCGCCACGATGCCATGTTCCTATAAAATGTGCCGCACATAATTGCCCTTTACGAATATTTATACTTGAAATTTGGAAATCATGTAGACCATCTATTATAAAATTCGGCTATATCGTTCATTAAATTATCATATAGTTCGGTTTGCTCGGCCAAATGAAACCAAAATTTTGTTGGATTATGTATCTAAAACACATAGAGAAAATGAATTCATATTATGATTAGAACACTTTCCTGCTTATTTACCTCTGTAACGAAGATTGGGAATTTTGAACCAATTTTCATTGAGCCCAATGTTAATTCGGCTCGTTTAATTTTTTGGCCAAACGGTACAACATTAGACGGCGTATTAATTTGAAATATTGGATCAAATTCTGATAATTCGGGTAGAGCTTCATTCGATTCATGATCTTCTTTTGGTACCACATCATCACAAATTCTCGATTTATCGTTTAATTTTAGCCTATCCATAGCTTCATTAATATAATCTGCTTCCGATTTAGATATTTCGCATTCCTCATTGGTTGTTTCCAAATTATTGATTGTGGTCTCCGTGCCTTTGGACGACGAAGACACTTCTATTCGTTCAGGTACCGCTGTGGTTAAAAAAGTAAATTTTTGTGAAAACGTTAATTTTATTGAGCTATATTATGAATTTGTATAATAGATTATACAATAAATTATCATTTGCATTGAATTGAAATCGACATGATTCGAGATGCAAATGTTTCATATCGCAAGGACTTTCTATTAATTTACGTTAGCTCGCAATTTCCCCTGCAAATTTTCTGACGTTTTTATCAGAGATATTCTTAGACGGCTATTAAACAAATAAATATATATATGGGAAATGAAATATGTTTCCCATTGTAATTGCATGCACCAAGTGAAAATCGTTAAATTATGTTCTAGAGTAAATCAACAGGTGACACTCTAATCGCTGAGACGACAAACTTGTAGATCTAATAATTTCGATCTACCAACAATGTGGAAAAACTTTATGAAAAAACTAACACACAATAAAATCGCATTAAGTGAAACTTTATTTTATAGACAAAAAGACTGTCAAAAAGACGAAAAAAATAACATTAATGCATGATCAACGTTTTGTTCAGTTTAAAGTATCGTTCATATATTCAACACTCCTCCCCGTTTAACACAAATTGCATTTATCCAGTAAATAATCATGTTTGATTGCAGATAATGACTTTGTCAATAAGTTTGCAACCATTTCTTATGTGGGGCAGTATTCACATTCTATGACCCTTTTTCTCACAAGATCACAAATCATTTTGTATCGCCTGTCAATGTGCTTCGTCTTGTATGAGAATTTGTGATCAAGTACCAGATCAATGCAACCTTGATTGTCCTCGAATATTACTGTTGGCGAGTTAAACTGTTCGCTCATTTCTTCCAACAACTGTCCCAACCATTTGATCTCTTTTGATGCCTGCGATATTGAAGTAAATTCGGCTTCGCATGATGACGCTGCAACTTATTGTCCCGCCGTTGAAATATATTATATGACCACTGTTTGATTTACGGTCGATTTTATCATCGGCCCATATTGCAGCTGAATATCCAAACAATGATAATTCGCTCGATTTGATTTTGCTCATTTTAAGCCTAAATTGATGTGTTGCCTTAAAATATTTCACAACACGATTGAATTGATTCCATTCTTCTATACTCGGCTGTGAGACGTTTTGAGCCAAAACATAACGGAATGGAACGTATGAAATCTATCCCACGCAGCGTTGGGCGTTTTACATGTAAAAAACGTTTTCTCCATTTTACATGTAAATAACGTAAATTACAAAAAAAATGTGTATATATTACAAAAATATGTAAATTATATTTAAAAAACGAGAATCCGTCCAGAAATAATTTAAAATATTAAATAAATGATACAAACATTTGTTTATAAGAATAACTTGCATTATAAAATCCAATTAAACATTTTATTTAAATGGTTAATCATAATTATTTTCAACTTTTAGTTATCTACATTGAGACTATAAAAATCACCTATCCTTCTACAATGCCATCTGTTTACGTCTCAAACTAGTTCTTATATTCGACAAAATAAACAACTAGTGACATAGTGCCATCTAGCTACATTTGAATAAAATAAAAATTTTAATACTAAAATACTAAAATAAAATATTTTTAAGAGTGCATATTTCTTTCGATATGTAGCGGAAAACTAATTGCAATTTGACGTTAAATCATAAATAAAATAATTCTCTGCAGTGAAATGAATGAAGTGAATCTATACTCGTTTGTATGCCTGAAATTACTAGCCCTATTCAATAAAATGCCTATGCATTATGCCTTTGATTCCCAGTGTAGTAAAGAGGTATCGAATATGATTATCGAATTTAAGCGTGGAACTGTAGTGAATTTTATTAATTCAATTTAATTTTTCTTACTCTAATTACAATTAATAATTTTTCATAACGTAAGTTTGCAGCAATACCATTATACTAACCTTACCATAGAATTAATACTAGATAAATTGATTAATACATTAATAATTAAATTTGGGAAAAATATTCTTTTTGAAACCCAGCAGTTACCATTCAAGGAATTCCATATGCTAACTCCTCTCACGAAAAACGAAGCGTTCATCAAATTACATTTATTGATAGCAGGTGTCAAGATTTCATTGTCAAAATATTTCTTATCATAGGAAAGTTGCACTTTATTTTACATTTATACATATGTACAAATATCACAATAAATAAACACAAATACACTACACTGTAGTATATAGTCAATTTTTCTTTAATTAAGAGATTTGGTAACAGATGGCAATAATTGTAATGAAAAAGTTGATTTATATTTTACAGTATGTATAAAATAATCGTTTACATTTTACATACATTTTACATGTAAAAAACCCAGTAAATTACATTGTGTAATTTACACGCCCAACTGTGATCCCACGCAGCTATGTATATTGGCCTGGAATTGAGACCAAACACAGCAATAAGTCAAAGAATGCAATTCATGTGGTAATTTCGCAAAATCACAAACAAAACGCTAATAGAATCTTTGCGTAAGCCATTGCAAAATAATGTAATCAGAACAACTTCAGTACTATTTATGTAAGACAGTATTATTTGTATGCGGTGCAAGGTAGAGTTATGCCTTAATATTTTAATCTTCTTTCTTAAAGATAAAGCGTAACAAGTCCACTTCCCATTATTGCGCATAACTTCACTTTGCCACCTAATCGAATACTTAAAGTACAGTTCTATAAAGTGTTCCCTCTGAATAATAAGTGCTCCGAATTAATTATCTCAACCCCAGGAGAACGGTTTCTTTTTATTCCCTGATTAACTAGCGTGAATTTTTCACACTGAAGAAAGAAAAGTTCCTTCCAAGTATCGAGTGCTGAGTCTGAAGGTATGGTGCACCCCAGCAACTCCATACAAATTCGATTACCGGTCCTCAAAGCATTCGCTTAGTTGTTTTGTGCAATTATGAAACGCAGTCGCGCTAATCTATTAGCTAAATTTTGTTATTCGACAGCAAGACGGCACTCCACATAAAACCAGTCATTTTTGGGGTAAATTTTCCCTATAACAAGGGCAGCTTGGGCGGAACTGACAACTTACCAAAGTTTTCAATAACTTGCAGAGCATCATAAGAGTGACTGGTTTCTATAATGCAAAAGCTTACAAAATTTGGTATCGTGTTTTATCATCTTATTTTATCAAATCTTCAAATTTGTAACATTCTGAATATTTCATTTTCATGAAAAGGTTGGCCTTTAACAACATAACCCGAGTGGAAAAAGATAACGTAGGAGTTCTAACGATTAACATCACTTGATTAAAATGCATAAAGTATGAATTTAAAAGGATAGAGTGGCCTGACAAATAATATTTGAATAGTTGCATAAGGTTTTATAAATGAAAGCTTTAACTTTACTATAATGCATGTGCGATGAAACCAAAGATAACTTTTAGTGAAAATGCTTATAATATATTGAAATGGATAAATGTAATTAACTTATATATAGTGGAAATATCGATATAGGCTGATACCGAAGAACACATCATAGACCTTACATTCGCGCAAAATGTGTGCTTAAATTTATTATAAACTGTATAAAGTTTTTCCTAACAAAATAAATTGTTAATAACTAAATTTTTAGTGTGAAATGTTGATGGATCTTAATGTACCCATTTGTCTGATAATAAAAGCTAACGAGCATGTGTACTAAAACATAAGTTTCAAAATTTACCCTTAACAGATTTTACGCTGTAGCATGATTTTATAAAAGTGGCAGAATTGCAAACTAATATAGGTTTGAGATCATGCTACTTGTTTCTTTATTTATGGTTTCTTATTTTTTAACTTAACTTAACTTGTATATTATTTTAAAACCTGAAAGTGTACTTATCTAAAAAGCAACCTATATATTTAAAATTATAATAGTTTTTTTAGGTTTAATTTAAAATTTAAAAAGTTGTTGTTGTAAGCATTCAGCAAATGTATTTTCATAGTTCACAGCCATAGACGTATAATAGATCTAGACTTGTAACAAATATTTTTTCCATAGTAAATCTTCTATTTCACGCGTTATCGGTTGGAGAGGGACGGATATTTAAAAAAATGTATGTCTTACTCAACAATTTGAATGTAAACAAAAAAAAAATTTTTTTTTTTGTGACAATTCAAAACAACGCTTCGCTTTTTTGTCGAAAAAAAGTAATAAAATTAGTTAAAACTTATATACATATAATAAATTTGTATTAACAAATCATAAATTTGTTATACTAACGAATATAAAATTAAAAAAATCATACAGAATGAAGTGTATAGTGAAAAATTGACGTAATACTACTCTAAAAAAACTAAAAGGGATTTCGTTTAATAAGTATTTTAATTAATGAGTTAAATAAAATAAAATAAATGTTGTGATTGTAATCGTGTGATTAGTGAAAAAAAAAATCAAGGTTTAAGTTACAAATTTAAAAAAAATGTGAATTGTTTTGTATGGTAGACCTTTTAGTAATCAACTGTATATTTTTTTTTTTTTTTTTTTTTTGTTTTGTTTTGAATGGTACCCTTTATTGAATATAGTGTACTATTCCAGGACCGAAACATTAATAATTAGTTTGACAAAACGCCGTTAAATTGTATACTAATTTTGTATTAGTTTTTTTTTTAATTTGTGGATATAATGTAAATAAATCGTTGCTTATTTCTTTTTAGGTAACCAACATTTTCATAGATGCTAGGCTTTGACCAGAACTACGAAGATTTTATTAACATTTAACATTAACAGTTGGTTCTTGTTAATGGTCGATGAAAATGAAACACATATTTTTAAAAAATATTTAAAAAATCGGTGGTTCAATCCCATAACGCTTTATTTGATTTTATATTTAATTTATATGTACTATCTGCTATGTTATTTATACAATATAATTTCCGTACCAATAAATTTTTTTCTAATCAATTAATTCTTTTATTTAACAACTAACTTCATTATAATAAAATAGTTAATTTCTAATTACGGCCCTGGGGTTATTATAGTCTTTCTCTGTTACCCTTGAAAATTTCCTCACTTGACGTTTGTTATTTTCTTGTCTAAGTATTAACGTCTTTGTTCACAGCTGATGCTGGATAGTTTAGTACAAAGTTAAATTACTTTTGACAGTCAGACTCGGAATAAACGCGCAATTTTCAGCTTCAAAGTGTGTTGTGTGTTGCTACGATTTGAAGTTCTAAGCAGATATTTTGTACGGAGTGTTATTTTATTTTTTATTGTAAACTTGTTATTTCCATAAAATATTATCCAGTAAATAATTTACTAAACATTTTACGGTTTTAACTGTCCAATTTTTATATATTATTGTGTCTAAAAAGTAATTTTCGCTTAATTCAAAATGGTCGGAAAACCAACGAAACAAAGGTTATATGTCTACAAACGGGGTAAGTTGGTTAGCAATACATAATTTATTCACATAATACACAATTAGGCTTATATTTAACAAGATTACACTGACAAATATCAAATTTGTTATAATTTAAATATGTTTAAATAACTTCACAGATGGACGACGCGAAGAAGTGCATATCGATAAAATTACATCGCGAGTTCAAAAATTGTGCTATGGATTGAATATGGATTTTGTTGATCCGGTAAGTGTAAATGTTTAGATATTAAAATGGTAATTTCCGAAGTTTATTTACTTAGTTCTCTATTCGTAAACGCAGCATTTTAAATTGAAACATGGAATTTAGTTTGAGTAAAATATTTTTAAGTATTTCACAACATGCTTTGAACAATGTGTTTGCCCGGGTGCCAACCTATTTATAAAAATTTTAATCACGGTTTCGAAATTTTAGGTCGAGATCACTTTAAAAGTTATCGGAGGATTATATTCTGGTGTAACCACACAAGAATTGGATAGTTTGGCTGCTGAAACGGCCGCAACCATGACTACAGACCATGCTGATTATGCCGTGTTGGCGGCTCGTTTAGCTGTATCCAATTTGCATAAAGAAACCAAAAAGCAATTTTCCGGTTAGTTAATTATTAAAATCGTATATTACAGTCATCTAATTAAAAAAATTTATGTTATTTTCAATTGTAGATGTAATGGAAGATTTGTATAACATGGAAAATGAATATTTGAAGATACGTTTCCCAATGATATCTGAATTTCATTATAAAATCATTAAAGAAAATGCTGATCGGTTAAATTCGTCTATAATTTATGATCGCGATTTTGGTTACAATTATTTCGGATTTAAAACGTTGGAGCGATCGTATTTGTTAAAAATCAAAAGAAAAATCGCCGAAAGACCGCAACATATGCTAATGCGAGTAGCCGTTGGGATTCATGGCGAAAATATTGATGACGCGATTGAAACCTATAATCTATTATCGGAAAGATATTTTACACACGCCTCACCAACGATGTTTGCTGCCGGTACTCCACGACCGCAGTTATCGTCATGCTTCTTACTTACAATGTCAGATGACAGTATTGATGGTATTTATGATACTTTGAAACAATGTGCGCTAATTTCAAAATCAGCTGGTGGTATTGGCCTAAATGTACATTGTATTCGAGCAAAAGGATCATATATTGCGGGTACTAATGGTATTTCCAACGGGCTTGTACCATTGTTGAGAGTTTACAATAATACGGCAAGATATGTCGATCAGGGTGGCAATAAACGACCAGGAGCATTTGCCATCTATTTAGAACCATGGCATGGTGATATTTTTGAATTTCTTGATTTAAAGAAAAACACTGGCAAGGAGGAAGTTCGGGCTCGCGACATGTTTTATGCACTATGGATACCCGACTTATTTATGAAACGTGTTGAAGCCAATGAAGATTGGTCACTGATGTGTCCTCATGAATGTCCTGGTCTGCACGATTGCTGGGGCGAAGAATTTGAGAAATTATACGAAAAATATGAAAGTGAGGGTCGTTTTCTGCGTCAAGTCAAAGCCCAAACATTATGGTATGCCATTATTGAAAGTCAAGTAGAAACTGGTGTTCCATATATGCTATATAAGGATGCGTGTAATCGTAAATCTAATCAGCAAAATATCGGTACAATAAAATGTTCAAATTTGTGTACGGAAATCGTTGAGTATTCGTCAAAGGATGAGATAGCAGTCTGTAATTTAGCTTCAATCGCGCTCAATATGTTTGTAAATGTATCTGAAAAAAAATATGATTTTAAAAAATTGAAGGAAGTTACAAAAATTGTGACCAAAAATTTAAATAAAATTATTGACGTTAATTATTATCCGGTACCCGAAGCAAGACGCTCAAATATGCGACATCGTCCAATTGGAATTGGTGTTCAAGGTATGGCCGATGCTTACATTTTAATGCGTTATCCGTATGAATGTGAAGAAGCTCAATTATTAAATCAGCAAATTTTCGAAACGTTATACTATGGCGCTTTAGAAGCAAGTTGTGAGTTAGCCGAACAATTAGGGACATACGAAACATATGAGGGAAGTCCGGTAAGCAAAGGAATATTACAGTATGATATGTGGGATAAAACACCTACCGACATGTGGGATTGGGCTGCTTTAAAAGAAAAAATTGCAAAACATGGAGTTCGAAATTCTCTACTTCTAGCTCCAATGCCAACTGCTTCAACCGCCCAAATTTTGGGAAATAATGAATCGTTCGAGCCATACACATCAAACGTGTACACAAGACGAACGCTTTCTGGTGAATTTCAAGTGGTAAATCACCATCTAATAAAAGATTTGACAGAATTAGATTTATGGGATGATGACATGAAAAATCAAATTATAGGCGCTAATGGATCGATTCAAAATATTGAGGAAATTCCTCAAGAAATCCGTGCCCTGTATAAAACCGTATGGGAGGTTTCAGTAAAAACTTTAATTAAAATGGCAGCGGATCGAGGAGCGTTTATCGATCAAAGTCAATCATTTAATATACATGTAGCCGAACCGAATTATGGAAAGCTTACGTCTATTCATTTCTATGGTTGGAAAATGGGATTAAAAACTGGCATGTATTATTTACGTACAAAACCAGCCGCAAATGCTATACAATTTACAGTCGATAAACAAAAATTGGGAGCACTAAATCAATCTCAATCATCAATCTCCGATACATCATCCAAAATAGCTCCACCATCATTTAATAGTACTTTGAATGGGAATGTAACATCGACCGAACTCGAAGAACGAATGGCCGCTATGGTTTGTTCGTTAGAAAATAAGGATGACTGTTTAATGTGTGGATCATAATAAAATTGTAATCGATATACAACAACCCTTAATGAGTTACTTATAATAAACAATCTTCATTTAGGTAATAAAAAGTTCATACGCAACAATAAGAGGTGTCCTCATTTATTGTTCACTTCTTGTATTCATATAATTTTATAAGCACATATTTTCATATAGTAAATAAAATATAATATTATTTTTAATTAAATTATTCAGACCTTTTATTTTGTTATATATACGTTTTACCACTGGAAGATGCCCCTTTTCGTTAACTATTTTTGACACCTTAATATTTACAAAACGTTGTTTGGCGGTTAAATTACCAATAAATACTCGCCTCTTTATAACTTTGCGAGTATGATAAAAATCTTGTGTCTATTGGCTATTTGCGATATCTAGCTTATCGTATAATTATCAGTCAATGGGTATATATGTATATATGTGTATTCGAAATTTATATAAATTTCAATTAATAATATAATCTTTCAGTGACACCTTAACAATTTCTACGAATTTGATTACTGCTAAGATAAAAATAAGTAATCATAATCGGTTTTTATAGGCCATGACCGTATTAACTGGCTCCATTAAATTATCTCATCGATGTTTGGGAGAGCCTATATAGCTAGAATTTCGTCTAATGTCAGTTTTTTGTTTGCACCATACTGGAACTTTCAACATGTTTAAGAAAACAGAAAAATTTTACCTTTGTGTTGTTAAGTTTTTCAATGCGGAGCCTTGACACAAATGGGCCCCAAACGCGATGATGACGAAATTTACCGAGGTTTATTCAATCACGAGATTAGGAATTTAATTAGTGAAAATTCCTGATCTCGTTCATGAGATAAAAGGACAGCGAGTACGCTGGGTCGGTCACGTTCTGCGAGCCGAACCTAAGCGTATGGGTCAGCGACCTCTGAGGGGAAAGTCGCCATTTGGCAGGTGCAGAGGTCGCTGCCGGCGAAGGTGGCTCCTCGGGGGTAGATAACGACTTGTCTTGTTCGGGTTATCTAGAACAATACAAAGAACAAGCTTGGGATCAAATCCGATTAAGCCGGAATTTTGATTCAATACGGGCCAGCAATGGTATAATTAACCTTAATGGTATAATTAACCTTTTCCTACCTTATCCTTCCAAGTATATGTAAAAATGAGCGTACAGTAGGCCCGGCGCTTTCCGGAAGATCCTGCTTAGTGGTTGGTCGTACATTCTAAATCAATCAATCGATACAGGCCAGCAATGGCCTGTAAAAGTCGTTTAATACTGTTCATTTAATAAACGCGGTGATCCCTGTCCAGAAAACTATTCGACTACATTTTTCTATGCAAGGGTGTATAGCAGTACGGCCAAGATGTATAATGTCTAGATACATATCTCGTAGTGAGTGCAGTATCAAACCTGTCACGTCGCCTTTCAGAAATTCAGTAAAATACCAGATCTAACTAGACGATTTTTTTACTAACTGCTGTATTCTGACTTGATTGTCGTTTGAATTATTCTTCCAATTATTACATACTTCTACAATTACTTTCCTTAGAACTTACATAAACGTACATATTTGTCAGGTATTCTCAGACATCGCAACGCAAACCATAAAATAGCCCGATGAATTGAGTCATAGGGTTGTTGGTAATCCAAGAACACATGATGTACGTCACGAGATGTTTCGTAATATTTAAAAAGAATCATCAATGCTTGATGAGTGACTGACCGATTCCGTCGAAATCCTCATTGGTAGTCACCTACAATTTCCTTCGCCAGGGGAGTGATTCTCTCTAATATTATGTAAGACAATAATTTGTATGTTGTGCAAAGGAGAGCTATGTCGCGATAGTTATCGCATTTTGAGCTATCTTCTTTTTTTAAGAACAGAGCACAACACGGAAACTTTACATTTATCAAGCATAACTTCCCTTTGCCATACTAATCGAATATGGTCGAAAAGATAATTCCACAAAATATCTCCTCCGAATATTAAGAGCTCAAAATCAACCCCAGGAGAACGGTTTATTTTTAGTCTCTGCATGGCCAATGTGAATTTCTCGTAGAATGGGTACTCTATGTATATATCTCCACAGTCTATATTTGACAACTTTCAAATACAGCATTTATTTGACACTTGTTGAACATTGAGTAAATTGTTCCTTCCAAGTGTCGAGCATCGATGTTAACACGGAGGTTTATATCCTGGTCCCGAATGGCAATAGGCCTAGGTCTGAAGGTATAGTGCAGTTCGGTGATCACTTTAAAGAAGTTACGAGAACTGTACTGATTGCTGAGTTGTTGTTTTCTTAAGACTTCAGCCTTTCATCATTCAAGCCTTTTCCGTCTACAAATTCGCTGAGCGGTTCCCCTAGCAAGGACCGCTTTGTTCTTCCGTACTATTGTAAAACGTCTTCGCGCTTCTTTATAGGCTCTATTCTGTTGCTCGACAGCAAAACGACGCTCTTTATCAAACCAATCGTTTTTGTGCTTAATTTTGACCATACCTAGAGTCGCTTGGACAGGCTTCATTTATCAGACCTTCACAGTTGAAACGTAAGGTTCGTTTTCATGTGATTCCTGACTTGTACGAAAACTCCCATCTTAGCTTTTTAGTGGACAATTGATGATCAATGCCACAAATTTGGCAGCCACCCTATAAGATCTCACATCTTGTATGACCGGAGACCTTCCCTCAGAATTTAACACATGGTCAATTTGACTGCGGGACGTCTTACGAAAGGGATGTTCATATACATGTTTTCAATAAGGGGACATTTTTATGAGGAAATGTACGGACCTATGCTTTCATATAAGTCTGTTGGTTTGCTGCCAGCTCTAGCATTAAAGTCACCAATCAATATTCTGACGTCGTGCTCCTGTATGGCTCCCATTAGATCATACAAATTGTTGTAAAATGAGTCTTTATATTTAGGCTGGTTCACATCCGTGGGTGCATGGACACAAATGATGACAGGATAGTTATAGGCGCCACACACCATTATCAACTACTTTGAAATTCAAAACAGCCTTTTTTCACCTAGGCCCAAGAAGAAAACTAACTCCGAGATTGCCGAGGTCACCTCCACTGTAAGGCAATAATGTATAGCCTTGGGACATATGGTCCCCACTTTTTGGCCATCGAGTATTTTGGAGAGCAACGACTTCTAAGCGATAATTTTCATGGCTGATATAGTGCCATTAAACGCGTCTGGTTTTATTAGCGACTGTACGTTCCACGTACCGATTCTTAATCGCGTATCCATCAACGTAAGTGGGGTCAGGTTAAATTTTACCGGTATCTACTTCTTTAGTTGCACTTTTTAACAGTTAAGGGTTTTAAGGATGCAGGCCGTTAGCCCAGCGATCCAACCTTTGTTAAGTCGCCCCCTACGACAATCCAAGGATGCTGTGGTGGAATTCTAAAGTTAATGTGCTCGTTTAGAAATGTTTTACGAGTCACGCTATGACGATATGAATACTTTAAATACAAATTTAAAGACCCGTCTTAACCCTGGTGAATGTTCATAATTCAAGCCAATGGCCATTTTAATGGAGGCAAAGTATCTTCCATTAATGTAACAAGGTATCATTGGAGAATAACATAGTATATCCCATTCGCAGCGTTGCTGTAATTGTTATAAATATTCCTCCTACCTTCGTTTCCAAAACTTTTTTATATTTAAATTCAAGCAATACCCGAATACTTCATTTTGATGAAATTCTGATAAAAATAGAGGACGAAGATTAGTTCGGGTTTTGACCCAACAAAATTGGTGCCACTATCGACACAAATATAGGGGATGGTTTTAGGACCGGCATGAAGAAAGCGAATATGTTCGCTTCGAACCAGTAGTTTGCTGGTACTAAAATTTGATGCTTTTAATCGAAACATCAGCATTTTTACGTCGACCACCGACTCTAATCAATCCATCGCTGGCAAAAAATGAAGCTAGAGAAACTAATTTAGACAAGAGGCGCAATGATTTCTTAGACGTCAATGAATTTCCAATTAATAATAAGATTGTTGTATACTAACATATTTGTATTGATAAACGGCGGGCCCTTCAACCACTAGTCGTAGTTCATTAAGCATGAGCCCTCGGGAAACCAACATTTTTTGTATTTTCTCACCTAGGCGTTCGAATGCACTAAACGACATAGTTTTAATCTTAACTAAAAGATCCTGGATTATGTTAAGTTTACCATCATTCACGATTTTTGGAAAAATGTCTGCAATAACTAGAAAATTGATTGTATCGGGGTTATGAAACTATGTATCTGTACTTGGACATATTCTTGAACTGCGCTTTGACCACACGGCATTTGATATGATGGAAGAGGTTCTGATATTTGTATTTGGATACTGCCATCGATATTGCGATCACTAAACCACTTTCTTGCGTAAATCGCTCATTGATACTGTGAATGTTTCAATTTACACTTTTGCAAAAGACTTAACTTTTTTTGTAATTAGGAAATTTATTAAATATAGGTAGGTAATAAAGAATAAAATACAATCGACTTAAATTACAAATAGCTTAAACCTAAATTCACAAACAATTAACTTAATTATTTTTTAACATTTAACTGTTTCAATTGTCTTAAAAATCCTTGATTAGGTTGAATACATTCACGTTTTGTTTTTACTAAATTAAATGCATCACTAAAACTAAAACCACATCGTAGTATTAAATATCCGATAACGATTGAACTGGAACGTGATACACCAGCATTACAATGTACTAAGACGTTATTGTTTGAGTCGATAAATTTAAATGATTCATCGAAAATTTCACTTAAATTACTGTCGGGTAAATCCAAAAATGGTATAAATTTTGTTTTAATGTTTGGGCAGTTTGATGCCATACAAATTTCTGGCGTGTCAATTCCAATGCTAAGTATAGATGTAATTGAATATTCTTGTAAAACGTCCCAATCCACGGCATCTTGTGAACCCAAATAAAGTTTATTTTCTATAATACATGCCGGAATTTTATCAGGCTTTGTATCAACGATAAAACCATAACCCGGATTTTGATCCGCCACACTAATCGTTGTATTTTCACTAATATTCTCTAATAATTTTCGGCCATCGCTCATCGTCACTATGGTTTGTGTTGTTTTTAAACGTAATCGTTTCGCTTTTAATTCACCGAGAAAGCTCATTTCGACTAAAAGCTATTGTTTTCAATAAAAGTTCATAATATGTTAAATTTAAAGTGCGCAACTCTTTTAATTTTTCATTGATGGCATTATTAACTTCATTTTGATCATAGCCCACTTCACATAAATATAAACCATGTGGCAAAGCAACGAGAATTTGTGATAACCATGAATTTTTCGATGGTATTGTTAACATTTCATAGCAATCCTTTTTTGTTATACGACCTTGCGCTAGCGTTATAAGTGTGCCAACAATTCGTCTCACTTGACGGTATACAAACGATTTTCCAGTTACTTTTATATCCCAATAATCGTATGTTTCATTTGATAGTTTACTTCCGTATGAGGTACCTGCCGAGGTTCCTGGCGTAATTGATATATCTAGTATTTCTCGCCATGCAAATGTTGGATGATCAGCTTTTCCACCTTGTTTGGACGTGCCCATAAATGTTCGAAAATCATGTCGGCCCCGAAATAATTGCAGAACATCACGAACTTTATCGATATCAAAAACAGGATTTTGAATAAATAAACATCGATCGTGCTCTTCGATCGAAATGTAATTGAAATAGATTTGTTTCGAGAATTCGGGATTATATGGTAAATGTGATTTTCGAACTGCTATACGATATAAATATGTTCTAAATTTGGCATTAAAACGACAATGAAACGTGTCTGGTATTAGTGTAGTATTTAGGACACGGACATCCCATTTATTAAAATCAAATGTTTTATTTAGATTTTGCGTTATTTTGATTGGATTATATGGCATGCCATTTGGCTTTTCTAAATCAACGTGAACCGTTGTATTCAATGCATGTACACCAGCGTCTGTACTAAATACAAATTTAAAAATGTTAATTACTTTTCTATAATAATATTGAAATAGTAGTACTCGTAAACTTACCGACTCGACAATGCTACGTTGATCTCGTTTATGGGATTTAATTTTTTAAGTCCAATTTCTATGACGCCTTGAATCGATTTTGGGTCGAAATTACAATCTTTTAAGCCGCTTTTTTGAATTCCTCTAAAATAGCGAAGTTTATTATTACCTGATTTTATTCTGGTAATTATAGTTTATTTAGTAGCTAATAGCAGTTTTCTAAAAGAACAGTATACATTTTTGTGAATAGTTTAAATTGAATTTAACGAATTTATCAGTTATGACTTTTTATATAACCAAATATCTGCCATGTCCGTGCTGATGATCATGCAATTTTGTTACAAAATCTTATAAGACCAACTAAAGACGTAGTAACTAACCCAAGACGACCAAATGACCACATCATGAATTTGGAACGAGGTATTTTCAAGCACCTGTCTTGTGTTTAGTATTAGTATGTGGATGCTACTTAACATGTTTTGCAGTTTTATACACAACCGCCCTAGTGGTACATTATCCGGTAGATGCTAGATGTTTATCAGTCGGATAGTTTGGTGTTTTTTCTTCGGATAACATGTCTGGCAGTTCTAACAAAAGGATACACATTTATATTTGCTAAAATCTCGCACTTTAAATATATTTTTAATTAAACGTTACCTAATCCGAATTTAAAGCATTGTGAGAACTAAAATTTTTATCCTGATGATATTATCGCTTAATAACGGGTATTAAAGACTTCAATTGCTAATACTTAGGCGACTATAGGCATGGTAGAAATTATACCCAACAATTATTGGATTGGTGAGAAATACTCGTATGATGGGTTTCTAATACCTCTTATTCCTTGTCACTTGTTATAGTTCTCCCATAAACCACAGTAAATCTTGTAGGAACCACAATTAATCTCTCAAGATCAGAAAATTACTTAAAGAAGCGGACTGCACAAAAAACCTGGCAAAGAACATGCGATCCAGATAACAAACAAATCCTCAATTTTCTATGTAATAAACTTAAACTTTAACTAACTATTTAACTTGCATTGTGAGAACTGATAGGTGGTTCTTGCATTTTGGTTCTTTTCAATTCCTTTGTTGATTTTCAAATAGAATAACCAGTGTCTTTATGTTTAGTGAGACCAATTTAAATTTAGAAAAAATCACTCTACGATAGAACAAGTTCATAGAATAACAAACATTAAAGAAGACGCTCTTGAGTATAAGCAGATATACTCCAGTATCTTCTTAGATATAGCACAATCTTTCGACAAAGCTTGGCATCAAGGCGCTAAATGTTTTCCAATACAAAACTATGACAATTCAATATTTATCCCTTACGGTGTCGCATTTTGCGACCAAAACTGTAACTAAAAAACTGCCATATTGCGGTTGGGTCTCAGGTTACTTATAAGACCTATCGGCCAGTTTTCAGTTGGTCACGTTTCTGTTTGCCGTCTTGCTGCATTTACTTATGTCGAATTTTTTCGTGCCTTAAATTGGTTTTTTGACGGTAACTTTGACGGAAATTTCCCCGAAACGAGACGGTCGTCTTCTTTGGGGACCACAAACCTCCAAACAATTTTGAAGGAAATGTGGAAATGTATATTTTTTCTTCTATTTTAACTAATACCAACATATAATTGCATGTCAATTTAAAAATGTAAACAAATAAATTCGTCATTCGTGATTTTTTCTTGTTTTTGGATGTGGTTTATGATACAAATTTTTTATATGTTTATAATAAATTAATTTCTTGTTTGTGTACAGTTAATAATTAATTTAAAAGCTAATTTTATTAATTTAAATAAACATGGAAATTAAAAAATGTTTTCTTCTCTTTTTCTCTTTACAAACACAATGACAAAACTACATCAAATGTTGGTCAAGTTCTTTCATGCCAACTAAAATGTACATTTTCGTCAAAACCCGAAAGAGTTCGACATTATAATACTTGTTGGAATAAGAAAATTAAGAAATTGAACGAAACAACTTTTTTAAATTTTGTTTTGACATTCTGACTATACATACTCCATCTTCAATTAGTTTGTTAATTTGGTAGTTAATTACATGTATCATAATTAATATAATATATTTCTTAGTTAAAATCAAGTTATAGTATGTGGATTTTAATAAATATTTTTTAGATTATACAAAATTTAAGATTGTTTAGTTATTTTTATTTAAGTTATATTTTTATTTTAGATTATTCATATAGTTTTTAATAAGTTAGATGATAGAGATAGATTTTTATTTATTTTAAATGTTTGTTGTTGCTTTTTTAATTCAGTATAAAAACTTGGGCTCGTTTTAATTTTGTTAAGTTGACATCTAAAACTTAACGAATAATTGTTCATTTGAATATAGTCGTTTACATGCAAATCCCCTTTTTCGCTCTTACGTTACTTTTGTTAATTTTCTTATGGCAAGTATAATTACCCCTTAACGATATTTTTTTTAATTCCAAGTATAACAGTTCCACCTTTATTCAAATTCAAGACACTGGATAGTTTAGTCCTCGAGATCGCACATACATTACAAAAATAAAAAGGTTTGGTATCAAATTGCACACTGCGCTTAACTTGATATAAACAAATTGTAAAATATTAACAAGGTTGGCTTTAAATCAATATTCACAAATAATTGATTTGAAATTGAATTTTACTTCATATTTTATAACTGCCTATATAACATTACAGTTTTTTATAAAGAACAAGTATGACTGGAAGGGTTAGGAAAGCTTTTTAAATTTAGCTCATATAGAGAATATTTACGTAATATTATCATCCTCTCAGCCTGATAGTGTGAATAGTCAAACAAAATACACTCGCAATTTATAATTTAATAATTAATTGCCGTATATTTACAGTATTTTGTAATTATTACCACTTAAACTTAGACTTTGCGCCCGCTCATAAATCGCAGACACGATTATTCTCACGAAATTGATTTTGTTAGTCTTTTTACTTTTGTACTGCGACTGACAACTGTGTAAAGTGACAGACGACAAAAAAACAAAAAAGTTTTGATTAGTGTAAACACTGTAAACTAAATGTAAGTAGTTCAAAGGTAGATGTTATTTATTTAAAGAAACTAAAAATTGCACTGTTCATATTCACAAATTTATATACGTAAAAAGTAGTTTAAAGTTATTTATTCGATGGTTCATTACCTGAAACGAGTTCCCATATATGATATATTTAGTAAGTATCTGTGCATATTTTTTCGCTGTGCTTTTTTCTTATCTTAAGTTTTTTTTTTGACATTTAATTTACGTCATTTTTTTTATAGATTATTTTGAGGTTATATATAATTTGTCACAGGATTTTTATAAACCTTTAAAATTGAGTAAAACTAATTAATATATCCTCAAAATTTTCTTGTACTAAATATTGGTGTCGTTTGAATGATTTATGTTTTATTTACGATATTTTGAAGGCCGATCGATATTAGAACGTGATTATCACACACACAAACGTATTTAAATAATACACTGTTAATATTATGTCAAAACTAAAAAAGTACAGGCTAAATAATTATGTAATAGATTTGTTGGTACATTTAAAAAATTGATGAGTTATTTTTATGGGTCATTTGTGTCAATAGTTCGTAAATAAAAAACGTTTTCGTGCAAAAGAAAGAGAGTTTATTAAAATTTGTACCTGTATGACAAGAACAACAATATCTTTTCTATTTTTCCTACATTTTTTCATCATCTAAACCGAACTTTACTCTTATGAACATTTTGTTTAGACATTTTTTCTCTTACTATGTTTGGCCTTTATTTTTATAGCCACTCAAAAAAAGCCAGTATGGTCACTAGGTAGATTTATTAATTTGAGTTTAGCTGGTTGGCTTGGTATTTTGGAGATCCAACTTTTTGATAAAAATGTGTGGTAAAGTCGTCTATCACTTCAGATTTGCCTTATATTGATGGCGATGAACACAGTTATTTATGGATCATTTTGGGGTGCCAAATCGAATCGTATTTCATGCAGGACAATATCATAAGATATCTGAATCTATACAACGAAGCATCTCTTCGATTTGGAAAAATGTTGTTGCTAGATAAAAAATATAAGCAGCAATTGACCCTGGGTTTGTTAAAAGAAGTTTTTCTTCCACTGGTTAAAAATGTACGAAGCTTTAAAATTAATAATAATATCTTTATGTGAGGTATAAACTACCGCAAAAATAACTTCCAATTGTTTGTTTATTAACTACAGGCAAAAAGCTACATGTTCTACCATCATACACGGTTAATGTGACAAAAAGAATGACAACGTTCAATAAAGTAGCAAATTTAAAGCCAGAAGAAGTAATTATTCCGGTACCGTGGGGCCATATCGCTGCTAAATGGTGGGGCCGCAAAGATTTACGACCTATTTTATGTTTACATGGATGGCAAGATAATGCCGGAACATTTGATCGATTAATGCCACTTTTACCAAATCATTTAGGATATTTGGCCATTGATATGCCTGGACATGGTTTCTCATCGCGAATCCCATCCGGTCTATATTATGATCCTATGTTATTCGTATATCTATTGAAAATAATAAAAAATGAATACAAATGGAAAAAATTATCGATAATGGCACATTCGATGGGTGCAATCTATGGATTTATGTATTCATCATTCTTTCCCGATGAAGTTGATATGATGATTGCAATTGATGCCGTAAAACCGTTTTTAGAACCAGCCAAAAATTATGTCCCTATTTCACGATACATAGTCGAAGGTTACCTAACTGAAGCGGAACGAGCGAATAATTCATCAGAACCACCTAGTTATTTTTACGATGACCTTGTTGAAAAACTTTATGAAGGACGACTTGGTTCGGTGGAAAAAGAGCATGCTCACCATTTACTGGAGCGTGGTGTCACAAAATCAGATTTATATCCGAATAAATACTATTTTAATCGTGACGGGCGAATTAAATATTTATTTGTGATGACTTATAATAATGATTTGTGTCATGAAATGGCCAAACGAATTAAAGCACCGTATTTACAAATATTGGCAACCCAGAGTGCAAAAATGAATCGAGAAGATACTGAAATTTCAACGAGTTTTGTTAAATATATGGGTGCAACTCTACCAACTTATGAACTGCATGTGATCGATGGAAAACATCATTTGCATTTAAATGAACCAGAAAAAATATCAAAAATCCTTACAAAATTTATCACCCGTTTTCGACCAGAGGGAAGTGAAGTAAACGAACCTCAAGATAATATTGATGAGGATGATGATGGTATAAATCCAGCTAGTAAATTGTAGATAGTATTATAGTTTTATTTCGGTTTTTATTTGGGATTTATATGTTGGCAATAAATTTTTTTTTATATAATTCGATTCTAATCAAAGTTCTTACTTTTAATAATCTTGGGCCACTTCTAAAAGTAAAGGTAAGTGATGTTGTTTTCAAACGTCTTGCTTAAGTAGATTCGCACGACAAATTCACTATAATTACATTATAAAGGTCGATTTTACATCGAATAATAATTTTGTTCAGTTTCAGAAATGCAAGTTTTTGAAAAATTCGTTTGGAGTGAAGTATGAAGATCTTTAATATCTGTTTGTTTCTTTTTTAACTAAAATTAAATTAATTTAATATTACATGCCTTAGCCGCAAGAGGTAACTATAAATTTACCGTGTGGCCCTATTGCTGGAAAATGGTGGGGTCCAAAATATGTTAGGCCTATTTTATGTTTACACGGATGGCAAGATAATGCTGGATCGTTTGATACTATAATACCATTATTACCAAAACATGTAAGCTATTTGGCAATTGATCTTCCTGGCCATGGACTATCGTATCGTTATCCGGGTGGAGTTGTTTACAATTTTCCGGATATGACCTTTCTCATTAAATTAATAGTCGATTTATATAAATGGGAAAAAGTATCATTGTTCGCACACTCAATGGCTGTAATGGCAACATATACGTATGCTGCGCTATTCCCGGATGAAGTCGATTTTCTAATAGCTATTGATTCATTAAAACCGCCGTATAAAGAACCCAATGAACTAGTCGATTTAATGACCAGAGATTTGGAAAGCTATGTTAAATTTGAAAAAAGTGTAAACTCTGGCGAGGAACCGCCAACTTACTCGTACGATGAAATTATAGATCGAGTTGTTATGGGTTCGGCAGGTTCGGTAACCAAAGAAGCGGCCATACACTTATTGAAACGTGGCTCAGAACAATCAAAGACGGATCCAAATAAATATTATTTCACACGTGATGTTCGTGTTAAACTCGGTGTTAATCGGATGGCACATCGTGACTATTGTCTTTTATTGGCGCGACGAATGACAGTGCCATATGTATACATTAAAGGAAAGGATTCACCATATTTTGAACCAGTCGAATTTCATGACGAAACTGTCGAGGAGCTTAAGAAATGCAATCCAAATTTTGAATATCATGTGGCTGAGGGAAATCATCATCTACATTTAACCCATCCAGAACATATAAGTGGAATAATTACGAATTTAATATTTAAAATTCGACCCATTAATTCGGAATCGCAAAAGATTAATCGAAATTATAACATAAATTGTAAATTATAAAGTGAACCATAAAGCTCAAAATTACAGGATTTCAATAAAATTTAGAAGTTCAATTAATTAATGTGTTTTGTTTGAAGTTTTTAACTTTTTAACTAAAATATTGTGCTAAATGTTTGATGACAATCCAAATGATTGATTTTTATTGTATCTTTGTACCTCCTTTTCAGACTAAAAATGGACATCAGTTTAGAGCACGAAGAAATAACTATTAGTTTTCCGTGTGGCACTATTGCTGGTAAATGGTGGGGCCCGAAAGATATACGGCCAATACTATGTCTACACGGATGGCAAGATAATGCTGGAACATTTGATACGTTAATACCATTACTTCCAAAACATGTTAGCTATTTGGCAATTGATTTTCCAGGCCATGGTTTTTCGTATGGCCACCCACCAGGAATCGTGTATAACTTCCATGATTTTACGTTTGTTGTTCGATTAATAGCCGATTTATATGGATGGAAAAAACTTTCATTTTTAGCACATTCAATGGGAGCTTTCACGGCATTTGTTTATGCCGGTTTATTTCCACAAGAAGTTGATTTAGTTATCACACTTGATGCTATTCAACCATCGTGTAAGGTTGGTGCTGAATTGCGCACAGTAATGACAAGACAAATCTTAGAAAATGTTAAATTTGATAAAATTGCGGCATCTAATAAAGAACCTCCATTGTACACATATGATCAAATTATACTAAAAACCGTTGAAGGTTCGGCTGATTCAGTAACCGCACAAACGGCTCCATATTTACTAAAGCGTGGAATGGCTCAGTCAACAAAGGATCCCAATAAATTCTACTTTACACGTGATATTCATGTTAAGGTTGGTCTAACTCGAATAAACAATGTTGAATTTTGTAAATATTTGGCAACATTAATGAAAATGCCATTCTTGCACATAAAAGGAAAACAATCGCCGTATTATGAGCCCGTGGAGAATCACAACCAAACACTGGAGACGTTAAAAAAATCAAATCCTAATTTTCAATTTCAATTGGTTGAAGGAAATCACCATGTACATTTAACAGACCCTGAAAGAGTCAGTGGGTTTATTAGCAATGTTATATTACAAGGTAGGCCAGTTTGTTCTGGGGCAGACGTGTTAAATAAGAATTACCATGTAAATTGTAAACTTTAATGAAATAAATAAAATTGAATAATAATTTTAAATTAATTTTTTAAATGTTTTGTGTTTTATAATATTGGCATAGATATAAATAGTGTTGTCAAAAATATTGTAAAAATATTAGTAAATATTTTATTCAAAATTTCATCCTAATTTCAGACCACATGATTAGTTAAAAATGAGTGATTGGAATGAAGTAAGTACCTAATACTCAATTCATATTTTATAAAGAAAATTTATAAAAATTCTTTACTTCTAGCCTGAAGAAATAACCATAAATTTGCCATGTGGCATAATTGCTGGAAAATGGTGGGGGCCAAAAGATGTTCGTCCAATTCTATGTTTACACGGGTGGCAAGATAATGCTGGTTCGTTTGATAGACTAATTCCAATGTTACCGAAACACGTTAGTTACTTAGCAATCGATTTCCCCGGCCATGGTTTATCGTTTCGATATCCGTCTGGTATTGTATATAACTTTCACGATTTTATTTTTACTATTCGATTGATCGCTGATTTATATAAATGGAAAAAAGTATCATTATTAGCTCATTCATTGGGCACACTCGTAGCATTTCCGTATGCCGGACTATATGCCGCCGAAGTGGATTTAGTTATATTGCTCGATTCAATTGAACCTCCGTGTATTTCAAATGAAAAACTTTATGGTCAAATGAAAAAAGATCTCGAAGATTTTGTTAAATTTGAAAAAAGTATTGTATCAGGCGTAGAACCACCATCGTATGAATATTCTGATATTGAGCATTTGGTAATGAAAGGATCAACAGAAGGTTCATCGAATTCGGTAACCAAAGAAACTGTTCCATATTTATTAAAACGTGGCCTGGCCCAATCGAAGATCAATTCAACCAAGTATTATTTTACCCGTGATATACGAGTTAAAAATGGTCCGCATCGTATAACTAATAGTAATTTTGCTAGATACTTAGTTCAACATATGCGCATGCCATATTTGTACATAAAATCGAAGGATTCTGAATATTTTGAATCGAAAGAAATTCATGACGATATGTTGGAGAAGCTTGAAAAATGTAATCCAAATTTTAAATTTATCATGGTTGAAGGACACCACCATGTACATTTATCGCATCCAGAACGGGTAAGCGGATTTATTACTGATATGATTTTACGTGGTCGACCCGTAAATTCGGGAAGGGAGGTGGCCGATCAAAATATTTTTATAAATTGTAAATTATAAATTTGTGTGTAGATGATATAGCAAAAATTAAAGTAGTTTTCAATAAAAACGTTGTCAGTTTTAATTTGTATACTTGTTATCGCCCAATAGCAGTACATTTAGGGTAAAGTATTATTAGTACGACGTATAGTCAGTGAGTATATATAATAAATGAAGTTTAAACTAAGATATTATTTTGGTTGGCTAGAACAATATGAAGAGCAAGCAAGCTCTGCACGAATCCGGTGGAGTCCATTGATAAGATAAGGGTTGTCTGATTTGAAAATCGTGTTTTTTTATTAAATCAAAACATTTTATTATAAATCAATTTTACATCAATACTATAATTTACAATTTATACTATCATTTTTATTAATATCTTCTAATTCCGAATTGACAGGCCTTAATCGACAAATAAAATCCGATATAAATCCACTAAGTTTTTCCGGTTCATTTAAGTGTACATGATGTGTGCCTTCAACCGTGCGAAATACAAAATTCGGATTTGATTTTTTTAAAATTTCCAAAGCTTCATCATGACTTTTAATTGAATCCAAATAAAATGGCGTTTTACTGTTAGCTTTAATAAGTAAATAATTTACACGAAGATTTTGTAACATTTCCATTACAAAATCATTATGAACCATTTTAAGAACAGCCGTTTTAACCCGATTATCATAGGTAAAATAATATTTTGTTGGATCCAATTTTGATGGGGCAGCTCCACGTTTTAATAAATACGGTGCGGCCTCTTTTTTAATTGACCCTTGTGATCCTTTTATTAATCGTTCGACAGTTTCTTCATATGAGTAGGCAGGTGGTTGAGAATCGGATATGCATTGCTTTTCCAATTTAAGATAATTTTCTAATCCTTTTGATATGTTTAACTGTAACCTATTTTTCTTCAAGTACGGTGGTTTTAGTAGATCAATCGAAATAAAAAAATCTACATCTTTAGGTAGAAGACCGGCGTAAAAGAAAGACGCCATAATGCTCATCGAATGCGTGAGTAATGAAACTTTTTTCCATTTATACATGTCGACTATTAATTTAATTAGATATACTAAGTCGGTAAAATTGTATACAATCCCAGAGGGATATCGAAACGAATAACCATGACCAGGTAGATCAATTGCTAAATAGCTCACATGTTTTGGTAGTAATGGTATTAATGTATCAAACGATCCAGCATTGTCTTGCCATCCGTGTACACATAATATTGGTCTTATGTGTTTGGGTCCCCACCATTTACCAGCAATCACACCCTGTGGTAATTGTATGGTAATCTCCTCTGGCTATATAAAAAAAAATCACAAATAATTTTAATATTATTAGAATAAGTTTTTTTTTTGGTAAGTGTATGCAATTACTTACTTTGTCCCAGTTGAATGTATGCAATTTGGACATTGTACACGCGCCTAATCTTTCAGACAGACGATACGGAAAAATTTTAATTAGACTTTTAATACTACTTAAGCTAATCATTTACCTTTTTCTCATATAAATTTTACGTAATTTAGAGTGGTTCAATTATCTTTGTACCTTGGTACTAAATATTATCTTTCTCTATTTTACACAACTAATAACTGGGTTAACTTATCCATCTAATTATTAAACGGGTTTAAAATTAACGAATCTAGTTACGATCTAGAACTGTTCGAAGTCTAAAATATTCTATACAATAGTTAAATAGTAAAGATGCGCGATGTTGTTGAATTGTCAAAATGGTTAAGTGATAAGTGCACATACACATACTGCTTTATAATTTAAATATAATAAAATATGATAAAAAGAGAGTTAAATAAATAAGCGAGTTCAGGTTATCTCAAGTTACAGTAGAACCAAACCGTATAGGAATACACAATTTCATTATTCCAATGAACGCCGATCATGCATTGATAAACATTAATTTTTGCTTTCTCTACCGCCAGGCTTTTATTTCCGTTCAAATTTTCCGAGTTGCTCGGAGAATTTGATGTTTTGAAAATAGTTGTTAACTGAGTTCCAACTTTCAGCAAACAAGCAAATAATCAATATTACTTATAGGAAACAAATTTCTGTAGTTAAGAACACATTTCAAAGGTTTGACATCATATATTATAAACTTATGTAGATTTTAAACACTGACTGATTAGTGATTACATAATAATGTTGGTTGGTTTTTAAACAAGTATTTTCGAGTTTCTAGTATTTTTAAACACATATCTATATAATATGTCTATATACGATCGCAAGTGGATTTTGAGATCGTCATAATAATTATCACTAATTATCCATAATTATATATTATATATTTTTAACCTTATACCTTTGCCAGCCAATGCGATGACGCGCTGGCACAGATCAGTTTTCAATTACGCCAAGAAATAAAAAGTAGGTATGCCTTTTACGTTCTTTCCATATTGGAACTTGAATCTAGTAGTTCCACTAAATTCAACCGCACAGTCTCTCCTGTGAAGGTTGAAAGGGATGGATTCTACTTTCCATTTTTGGGATTTGTCACCAATTGAAAATTTCCAAAATCTACCTATATTATGTTGGTGAGCCTATTAATATTAAGATATTTTTTACCATCCGGGATATCTTTGAGACCCATTAGGACTGCAAAATTTATGACAAAAAACCTAATTTTCCAAAATCCACAAATATGCATGTATATGATGTTACAGCTCATTACAAATGTGAAATTTATGCCACAAATCGATATGCATGTAACAATTACGCTACAAATAAATAATTGTCAAAATCTAGAAAATATGCGATGGTTAGAGTCTGTGGCAACCGGAAACGCCGATTTTATTTATTAGTTGTAACCACATAACTAGTAATTCAATTTGTGTATAATGCTCACGCCCGTCAACCAATACGAAGATAGAAGAGGTATACACAATTGACGAAGATTAATTATCCGTCTCCTTCTATCGCGTCGTTATTGGCGGCGTCACATAAAGATGAGTAGAGTTGATCAACGAACGTAGAAACGAAGAGACTTAAATAAACAGTGTACGTAGCGAAGCTACACAAATATAAATTATAAATAAATTACTGGTGTTAAAACAACGCGTGTTTTATTCAACCACAGTATAACTACAAGCTACCACAAGTCCATTAAAACTGGGCAGTATATAGGCAGTTATATTTACCTACTACTACTAATAAAGTCGCTGGAAGAAACCACCTTTTTCCATTTGTGCATCACTATTAACAAATATTCAACAATAAAATGATATTTTAACAATTAAAATAAAATTTAATTTAATTTAAGTCATGCATCGAAATCCTAATCTACTCTTATCATTTGCAGTTTGTGCCTGGTGGATGCATGAGCCAACAAGTTGTTAATTTTTAAATTATAATTGACTGGAACCAATGATTTCAACCAGACTCAGTTCGTATGTTTATTTATGTCTGTCTAATATAAGTTTCTAATTGTGTGATATTTTTGAGATAAACTGTCAAAATATTAAAATTACGGTTGCATATATTTGTGATGATGTTCAAGCCGAAATTAAGAAGGTTTTATGAATATATCCTCTCTTCCTCTTGTGTCATGTTCGTGAATATCTTAGGTATACCAAATTAAAACTAGATTTAGTATAATGGTTAAAAACCTAATATATAAACATAACAGATGTCCGAAACATAAGCTGCATTAAAATTAGAAAACCTGGTTCACTGTACATATAATTTTTGGATGTATGCCAATAAAGACCTAGCATATTTTTTACAATTTTGTTTTGACAAGTTTCGATTTCTGTTTATTTTTTTGGACTTAAATTATTTGTTGAAATGTACATATATGTTATAGCAGTTTTTACACTGAGACCTTTTAATTAAGGTATCATTCATCAAAATAGGGCCAATATTACGTGTTGTATTGAATATCTAATCGAATTCTTAAATTTGCAAAGGTTTACCCCTTTGGTAATTTTTTTTGCATAAAAATTATTTGTTGGCATGTTTGAATCAGCAATTAATATAGCAAAGCTGAATACCGTAGGTCTATAGAGGTTTGAGAGTTTGCCTGTTTAGTAGCAGTTGATTATGTTGTGATATTTCGGAATATCTACCTATAAACCATTACATTTTTCTGTATTTGATGTTAAGCTCTTCATTTTTCCTTTTAACATGTTCTTTCCATTTAAACTTACTTCAGCTTTCTGTGAGTTGATTTCCATTGGTTGATTTGGCTTGTGCTACATCCAAGAAGATACTTGAACATATTTTTTTGCTTGCCAGCGCATCTTTAATTAAGTCTGTGATTCTGTGAACCTGTCCTACAGCCGAACGTGTTCTGAAAATCGTAGATCTCTTCGTCTCTTAAGCATCAATTTTTCGAATAATTTAGAACTAGTTGGAAGCAAAGAAATCGGCTTATACGATTTTTTTGTATTTAGGTGGTTTTCTTGGTTTTGGTATCATTATCACTTCTGCTACTTTACATTGAAGAGAGACATAGTTAAGTCTCAACGCTGCATTAATTTTTTGAAGTAACTTTTATAAACCTTTTTCGGGTTGAGCTTTAAATATTTGTCGTATAATTAGATCATAGCCAAGAGATTTTTGAGCTTAAGTTATTGTTAATTTCATCATTTAACTGTTGGAAAGATACAGTGTTATGTTTTCATCTGCAGTTTGTTTTGGGAGAAGTCTGAATGTATCTCCAAGATATGATGCAAACAAATCAACGTTTTGTTGAATCTGACCACTTTCCGGAGAAAAAGTGGTCAGATTAAGGCTCAATCTGGTTTTTTTAAGGCTTTTTTTAAGGTTCATTTTGTTTCTCTTACTCGTTCGTTTTCATCAATATAAAATCTTTCAATTTGGTCTACCTCAACGCTAGTCTGAGAAGGTTTCTCCGTTTTATTAGCTTGTAAAACCCTTTTTAAATTTTCGTTTTCTTTTTTTAGCAGCACCACATCGTTGTTTAGCTGCGACGTTACCTTTTCAAGTTCGCTTGGTTTTGTTCGAAGTTCATTATTTTCGTTAACTTGTTTAAAAAAATGTTTAGTTGAAGATGTTGGTGATCTTGTAAACTTGAAAATGAATTATCATCGAGCAATATATTTGACCCACCTCAGAATTCTTTGAGCCGATCTTCGAAGAGGTTAGCATCTCTGCTAATTTACTATCTGGGGTATAAATTCCTTTTTTTGTTGTAGCCATTGCATTAATTCGTTTATAATAATACCGTTACCAATACTAGTTGATAGAGGGTCGTAGATGAGAACTTCATTTACTAGGTTCTCGGTGGACGGATATCCCGCCACGTCTCCGTCTCGGGTTAATGAACAGAAAAATGTAATGTAAATTTAGCATGCTAACCAGATTAAACCAAATGGTGGAGTAGAATCATTCAATTTGAATGACACACTTTTTCGATAAAATGCAACGTAACATGCTATAGCGCGTGACGCAACGGATATATTTTTATTGAATAAGAATGTAGCGTGGATTCGAACCATTGTTTCCTAAAGTGTTTTAGTATGTACTTAGTTTAAATATTCATTTTATTAAAAAACTTGAACGTTAGGGTGATAAGTTGTGTCATCTGATAATTCATTTTAACCATCTTACACCTGCAAAATGATGGTTGTAAATAATAAGCTTGGTACCCAACACATGATAAAATGTATTCAATAATTGAGCATTCACGGTATTGCCATATTATGTTAACGGCTTCTAGCGCCTTCTCGATTGGTTAAGGTTTATATTTCTATGCCTCGTTTGAATGGCTTTAGTGCGAGACGTTGTTTAAATGAATGATTAATGTTTTATAAAGATCGGTGGAATTTACTAAAGTAACAACCGCAGAGATTCTTATTGACTGCGATGAATCATGAAATATTTTAAAGTTTTATTTTTGGTCGCTCTCTTAATTCGTTTTCGGTTCCAAATTTTGTATATTTTTGCATATTACCAGATTTTGCCTCCACTATGACAATTTACGATTTTATTTTTATTGTTTGGTTTTTTATAATATATAAGTATCGAAATTGTTGTTATCAATGTTCATGAGTGTTTATTTTGGTATATGCAATAAACCACACATACCCATATGCCATATGTAGTACTATTTTTTTACTATGTCTGATTAGTAAACAATTTGATCTACACATATATCGCATTTATATGAACTCAAACATATTTTAAGTGAAATTTAATTATTGAAAATTTAAAAAAAAATTTAAAAATAGTTTTTCTGTTTATTTATTTAATACTTACAGTGTGCATGTCAATGTGGTAAATAATCGATAGAATAAAATAGAATTATCAATGTAATAATATGACAGATGTGTCTTCATTAAACGTGATCGGAGCACCAGTGTCTAGTGGACGAAAATTCTATATCCAATTGCCAATGCTATTGTATTATTTTAATTTTAAATTTACTGGACCTGTGTTTGTGAATCAAATAAGTTATCAAATATGTGTTACGACTCTGCGTGTAAATCGCACAATATGTGAAAAATTAGAACTACGCGAACATGGTTTAGATACCGCCCTTAAAGAATTAGAAACACAAATTCAACCATACACAACAGATGTTATCACGATTCAAAAAGTATTGGAAACTTTTATACCGACTCTACTAAGTTTTTTTATTGGATCGTGGTCTGATCAATTTGGGCGCAAGCCATTATTTTTGGTCGCACATATCGGACGGGCTGTATCATTTTTGTTGATCACAATTGTAACGGGTATTGGAAATTCGTATATCATTAATCCGCATTGGTATCTATTGGGCTCGCTTGGCATAGCATTAAGTGGTGGCTACGCAATAAACACAATTGCAATGTACGCGTATGTTGCTGAAACTTCAGATAAAACAGATCGAGAAAGTCGGTAAGTTAAATAACAAAAATTCTAACTTATATGTAAATTCATTTTTGGGTATTTCACATACATGTTTTATTTTATATAAAGAAAGCAATAAATTCTTAAGTTTATGTGCCCAAATTGCAAAAAAAATTTGCAATTTTGTTGTGTGCATACATTCACATATCGAAATTCTTAAGATAACAATTACGAAATTTCGCTACGCATTTTAATGAATGATAATACAAAAATGTATAGCTTTAATTCTTCACCTTGATTGGTCTTCTAGATTTTTACTTTTGATATTAAGTTTGAATCTCTGTAAATTGGATACTAAGGGGAACGTCCCTTGTTCAAACGCCGTCTTCAATTACGCAAGGGCCTTGACAACCAGGCATAAATCCATAAATTTCCGATGAATAATGCCCATGAAAGTGCTTGTAAAATATGCATAATGCTCATGTAAAACTTACACCGTTGTAAAAATGCAGGACATGTGGCTGCACCAACTGCTGCTTTGTTTATTTGTTCAGCCTAAGATATTTGTTCAGCCTTTGATAAAGTCAAGTCGCAAACATGTCAGAGGTAGTCAAGCTGGATTCACCAGTTAGAAAAGACGGTGAATAGCAATCAGTTCATCAAAAACACAGCATAGAATTTTTTTATGTTTGAGTTTGACCCTGTTGCCTTCACCCATTAGCCAGTTCTGCGAGAACATTGTTTCGTGATGAAAAATAAGATAAACAGTAAGAGGTGGAAAATGAGCTGTCATCATATAGGAGTATATTGGATAGAGAGTTGCTGATAGAAAATTATTGATGAAAATTAAAGAAAGGGTCGGAGAAAAAACGGATCGCTGAGCTACACATGTTTTTGGATGTTTGACATCATCACCAGAAACTTCTTGCATACATTTGACGTCAACAATTCTAAAAAAAAATTTAGTATTGAAGAAATTCCATCCACAACTGTGAAACAATCCAAGAGAAGGCACAATTTGACATAATTAGAAAGCGATGGTCTATATCATTCTAGAGCCGGATTTTTTATACATAAATTAAAACATAAGTATTTTACCACTTGCAATAGTATCAATTTGATTCAAAAAACTTTCCATTTTATATTATGAAAGTCGAAGGACGTCATGCAACTGGACGTTTTTATTGAAATCATCTAATCTTGATAATTGCATCAGTAATGTGGATTACCCAAAAAAATTTAAAAAACGCAAAAATCCAAAATTTTATAAGTCAATGAGTCAAACTGGCATGTTCAAATTGCATCATGTAAATCCGCGTGGAAAATATAGCAACGGCTGGAAGAAGTGTTCGAAAATAAAGTTCTTACCCGTCGAATTGGGCTAGTAAGGACTTATGTAATGTTTTGAGGACTTTATTTACAAAATTTTTGGGGACAGCCTATAAATTAAATGGAAATGGATTTGAAATTTCCGAGATATATATATAGGGTCATTTGTACTTGCTGGGTTGAAAAAATAATATAAACTATAATAGTTATAATGGGTATTGAGTCAAGTAGAATAAAAATTAATGGAAGTTCTATTAAAGCACCTTTATTCGAAATGTCTTCAGGAAACGATGGTACTTTGTCTCAAGCTTTTTTAGGATCACAACCTGAAAAACCAAAGTGAAAAGTCGGTCATAAAAAATTTTAGTGTTGGCATAACAATAAAACATTCCCTGATAAAAACAAAAATAAAACAAAGAGCAATTTTGACAACGAATTGCGGTTTTTAGGCATCAGAGGAATTTTGATTTATGTATAGTGGTACTCTAACATCTCGTATTTATTTAATGTCAAAATAAATAGTCTCCTCCACTTTATAACGTAGTAAAGAACTCACGTGTTTTAATTAAAAATCACTCTGCCATCATTTTTCCGGATGCGAATGATACGAGAACCGGTCGTTTGTATGAAAGTAAGGTGCAGTCTAGTGACTATTTTTAACAAGTTTTTCATTTGATCGCTTATTTGTTATTCCTTGTGAGTGTAAATATATAAAAAGTCACCTGTTTGATTAACGGAGTCGATTATCATTTTGTAGTTTTTATTGAAATTTGGTTTAAACCTTGGATATCATCAAATTCAGTTCGTTTTGCTCTGATTAGGAATGACCGCTCGATTCATGCTGGTGGCGTTGCAATCTACATTCGTGAGGATTTAAAATGGAAGGTTCTAAATAGTTCTAGTAATGGTCCTTTTAAATATTTATTTATTGACGTGTTTGTTGTTGGTTCCAATAGATTTCCAATCGGTGTGGTATTAAACTCGCAAGGTAGAAATGTGGATTACAATAATTATGATCATATTTGAACTGCTGGTGACTTTATTATCAATATTGTAAAGTTTGATTCTGTTGCTTCCAAATTAAAAAATGTACTTTTGTGCCAAAATAAAGCTCATAATACCTACCGGTTAACCCACTCATTTTAACGATTTTCAATCCCGATGTTCTGTTAAAAAGTAACTATTTATATATATATATATATATATATATATATATATATATATATATATATATATATATATATATATATATATATATATATATATAGACAGCCTAAATGTCATATATTTATTCTAAATTTTGACGATATTCTATCGTCCCGACATCTAGAACATCAATTGATAAACTGGTTTTTTCTTATGATGGTAGTACTATATGTATTTATACTAGACCCTAAGTTACCACTAAGGGAATTATGGAGCAATGTTCGAAACTTTGGCGTCTCAAAAGATGTGCCATCCATACTCCTCAATTTTTGGCTATAGTAAGTTAAATAGTTTTTTCGTGAATTCTGGTTCTGTTAATTGGGTAGCTATATGACACTGTCATCATATGTAATAGTTCTATAGCCATAATTTCAATTTTGAATTGGTTGATAAAGGTACAGTTTAGTTGTCAACTAGATGTGCTAAATCAAACGCCATTGGTGATGATGGAATTCCATTCTAATTTATAAAATCAATCTTGCCATTTATTTACATAATATCTCATAAAAATCTTCGCGCCAAGACTATTAAAGATATAAGAGCAATTAGCGTACTCCCGGTTTAATCTAAGGTTCTTGAAATCTATTGAAAAATTTATTACAAAGACATAAATACTTAATTTTGTTAGTCCTTGCTAAATTCATCATAAAATCAAAAGTTCTTAAAATTTATAGAGGTAACTTTAATGTACCAAATCCCCGCATTGAAATAAATACGTCTACTCCATTTAAAACTAAAAAGACACTATATAGCCCATTCGTTAATTATAAGTCAGCTAATATATTCCAATCTTGTCCTGGACCAATAGTCAATATGTCCTGTCAATAAGTTGCTTTTATTTCAATAACTATAGATACGTATATAATTTATCGAGATTTGAGCACATAACACCCGTCTCTAAATCTTTGTTGGGTAGCTTACAGTTGGTCAATTATTTTAAATACAGGCAATGAGTGCATACAGGTCCACCAACATAGATACCGCTACCTATCGAAATCATATTTAATTGTAAATATGGTCAACATAAAATGATCTGATTTTTGTGTACTTTATAAATATTCACTAAGCAATGTATCGATATACGAACACCGATGAAAAAAAATCACATTTAGCTCAACAGTAATTTCGAAACTATAGGTCACATACAGTATTTAAGATGTTGATTTTATTCAACATGTGACCAACAGTTGGCGAACCTGAATGTGCCCAATGTCTTTTTTTTAATGTAATTTATGATAACTGTCCGTTTTATCTAAGAAATAAAATAAAAATTGCGCAGTCTAAGAAGTACATAACATTAATTATTCCTAGGCATAGTACATGATTCCGTTTTAGGATTTTCTTTGTAAATGGAACTCAAACTTGGAATAGTATATGCATAATATAAATACACGTAGTCAAATAACTTATATTACTATAAGGGAAATCGTGAACATTTCCATAGTAAATGCTAACGACAACATGATTTCGTTCAATTTTGTTTCGGATAAAAATTCTAGATGGCATACCAAACGTTTTTAACGAGAACAATAGATGGCACGTCAACCAATTTTTTTATTTTTTATTTTTTCATAAAATTTCATAACAGCTGTCATTAATGGTACTATTGTTGTTATTTCAAAGTGTAGCGTCTCACGTCTGTGAAGTGAATAATAATAATTTGTTTTGTGAATTAAAAGTGTTGTATATTTTGTTTTATAAAAACCTTTCATAAATTATAAAATAACATAAATAAATAAGTTATTTTAAAATAACATAAATATAAAGTGCTTGTTTTATCAAAATGCCGCTGAAGTGTTTTAATTGTTCAGCGAAGATTGGTTTGCATTCGTAAGTAGTAATTGATGCGAAAGATAGCTAAAACATAATTATTCATCACTTTAGATGCTAATTAACACAATATAAATATGTTGTTTGTTTTAAATTTATTAAAATGTAAAGTTTAACCTATAAAAAAGTGATTTTATACCACCAAGCAATTGGACTATTCGAATTAGTAGCTAATTTTAGATAAATTTTGCATATATTTTCGGTTAAAGGTTTTATTTTTACAATTTATATTGCCTCAAGCGTATACTGAATAAAAGAGCTGATTGTACCCTTTAATTTATAGCGCACCATCATCTGAAGATTACAGGAAAATTTGGCGAGATATTGTTCCAAATGTCAAAGCTAATGAATTGGATTATCCTTCATTTAAACTTTGTTCCAAACATTTCGAGGAAAAATATTTAACCACTGGTAATCATCTTACAAGAAATGCGGTACCTTCGAAATTTGTTTTGGACAATGACATGTGGTAAGTTAAACCAACATTTCTTTTTAATGTAATTATGTTAAAGCTTGTAATAATAAAATTGTTATATTTGCGCCTAGGTATACTATTGAATATGATGAGGATGCGACATTAAATGTTCCTACTGAAATAATTAACTATAAAAAGCCAGAATGTAATAAAATTTCATGTAATGATAACACAACAAACTTAGAAAACGAACCACCAAATTACCCTTCAACGTCAGCCATGAATACGCCACCGAATTATCCTTCAACGTCAATCACGACGTCACCACCAATCAAAAAAGCAAAAAGTGGAAATATTCTACCAACAACACCGCAATCAAGTGATGCCATTAGCCGTCAGTTCAGATATACTGGAGACATTGATGCATCTTACAATTACACACCACGTACTTCAAAGCGAGCTATATCCAAATTGAAAGAGGAAATTGGGAAAACTCGAAAATTAAACAAGGCTCTTGTCACAAAATGTAATCGTTATCAAAAAAAGGTACAAGATTTCGAAAATTTCATGAAGAGGTTAGAGAAAGAAGGGATTATTAGTGGAGGATCGCGTGATACATTAAATGTAAGAAAATTATTTTAATTAAGCGCTTTACCCACAGGAAATCAAAAAGAAAAATTGGATGAAAAATACTTAATACGGTTTTAATTTTTAGTTTTCTTACGGGCAAAGCACTTTAAAATCAAACATTTATTTATTTGATATATTATTGTATATATTTATATACATATATACAATATATTGTATATATTCAAGTATATTAAATATATATTTGATTGTATATACCTTATGTTATTTGCTATATTAATTGTCAATACTAAAATATTTATAATTATTTTTTTAATTTATTAGGACATAAGCCAAGAACAATCATTTATTTATGAATTAAAATCCGGTGTAAAATTTGGCAAATATACACCGAAGTTGCGTCAGTTTGCGATGACCATGTCATTTTTTTCAACTGCTGGTTATGAGCATCTTCGGCAATTTTTTATTAAAAGTATCAAACTACCACATATAAGGACCATAAGACAATGGTACCAGAACTCAACAGGCAGTCCTGGTATTACAATACAAGCCGTGGAACATTTGCGGCAAAAAATCCAAACAGAGAATAAAGATATCTATTTCTCCATAATGATGGACGAAATGTCAATCAAAAAATGTATTGATTGGGACAATAAAAATAAGGAGTTTGTGGGGTTTGTTAATTATGGCGCAGGGTGTTTGGATGATAATGTAGATGATGAACAAACACAGGCATCTAATGTGTTAGTGTTCTTCATTTGTGCTATAAATTTAAAATTTAAAATACCTATTGCATATTTTTTTATTAATTCCTTAAATGCAGCAGACCGAGCACATATAATAAAATTTGTCATATCCCACTTACGCGAGGAGTGTAATGCGAACATTATAACGTTAACATTTGACGGGCTTAAGGCAAATTTTAGTATGGTCAAATTGTTAGGAGCCGAATTACCACAAAAGCCTTATTTTTATGTCGAACCTAGTGATCAAAAAATTTTTATTTATTTGGATAATTGTCACATGATTAAACTTATACGTAATCATTTCAAATTAAAACGTACATTTTATACAAAAAATGACGATAAAATTGAATGGCATTACATTGAAAAACTAAATAATATTCAAACTGAAAGCGGACTTGCACTTGCACCAAGAATTAATGCCACACATATAAAGTTTGAAAATTCTATAATGCGGGTAAAATATGCAGTGCAAGTGTTTAGTCGCAGTGTAGCAAACGCATTAGAATATTTAAGCCAAACCGATCCAATATTTAAGGATTGTATGCCTACTGTTAAATTTTTACTAATTATTAATGATTGTTTTGATATTTTTAATAGTAATAGTTTAATGGCAAAATATTATTTTAAACGACCTCTCTCTAAATCGACACACGAAACTTTTTTTAAAAATTTAGAATATTTAAAACAAACTATCAATGAATTAAAATATGTTAACAAATATCATCAAAAATTAAATGTAATACAAAGTAATTTCAATACAGGATTTTTAGGTTTTTTAATAAATTCCGAAAGTCTAAAAATTATGTACAATGAATTAATTGTAAATGATAAATTAGATTATTTGTTAACATATAAGTTTAGCCAGGATCACTTAGAGTTGTTTTTTGGGTTGATTCGTTATCGAACTGGCCGAAACGACAATCCAACATGCAAACAATTTATAGCATCCTATAAACGGCTAGTTGTTAATAAATCTATAAAAGCGCAAGGTACGGGTAATGTTTCCTTGCCAGAAATATTAACTATTTCATCCAGCCGAAAGACAAATCAATTAAATTTAAATGATGATGTTGTATTAGATTTAATTGAAGTCGAGCTGGATGAATACTCGTGTGATATAATAACGTATTTAGCTGGGTATATTGAAGCCAAACAATTGCCTAAATTTTTAAAATGTAAGGAATGTCTCCAAATTTTAAATAAAAGTGCACGGTTGGAGCTAAATCTAGGTTTATTTAATTTAAAAAAATGGGGTAAATTAATGACCCCATCATTAAATACATACAAAATTTTAGTCGAATGTGAGAAAATTTTTAAAAGTAGTGTTAATATTAATGTAAAATTAGAATATAGTAAGTTAGTTTTACGATCAATACAAAATATTAGTTTAATCGATTTAATTTTTATAGATAATAGCAATCACTTATACTCTAGATTTAATATTAATGATATAGAAAATCATTTTTACGTGTTAATTAAAACTATCATAAATATATATTATAAAATAAGATTTTTTCATTTTGCAAAACAAGAGAATTTAAAAAAAATTGGTGTAAGAAAAAAATTAACGAAGTTAATTCATTTTAATGAAATGAAATAATTAAAAAAAAATAAAATTTGGTTTTATTTATTTATTATTGTATATAAATATAAGCCCATGTACTCCAATCCCGATTATAAAATTTAAAATTTTTTTTTTAGATTTAAAATTTTTGTTTCGTTAATAATTCGTTCAATATAAAAAACTGTAGATAAAAAAATGTAAACATTTCGTTCAACTACTCTAGTGCCATCTACTATTTTTATCCCAACTAATATCATGTTGGCACATAAAATCGACGCGATTTCCCTTATAGTAATATAAGTTATTTGCACGTAGTACTACCATGGTACTACCATGGTATGTTAGCCCATTGACGTGCTAGATGTCACTACTGGTGTCGTTATAAAATAATCAAAATATTTGTATATGTATAATCGCCTAAATGTCATATATTTATTCTAAATTTTGACGATATTCTTTCGGTATATGCCTTTTCACTTAAAATAAATTTCACATATTCATCAATTTAAAAGAAAATGCATGAACTACTTCTGTTCTTGTTAACTGTGGTACCTGTAGAACACACAATCACTTTCCCTTATTTTTTTTACTTGGTACTTTTTTTTAGTGTTCATTCCATGCAAATTGTTCTGGAGCCGAAGCTCTCCCAACTCTTTTGCGGTTAACTTAACGTATTTCTTTAGGCCATTACTAGTCAATCGAGCACACCGAGGACGTGCAAATTTTGGTTCGCTTTTTTAATTATCCATCTGCATATTGCCTTGCTCCAGCCAGCCTGTACTGGCTCTGGCATGGATGATGGTTCGGCCCATGGAATCTGAACTCCAACAGGCTGTCATATGACATTGTGTTCATCGTCATTACCAATCGTAATCAATAAAATGTTGAAAAATCTCTTTTGCAACCCTCCTCCGTTAGGATTCGCACCCGGTTCCTCCCGTCCCAAACACCGCAGCTTTAACCACCGCGCTAATTGATCAGTTTGGTATTTTTACGTTTTAGTTTTAGTTTTACTTTACTCTTAGGTGCTATTTTGTGCACAAATTTAAGGGCTGTGTAGGCCTGGTGCACAAGTAAATATATAAATATAAATAAATCAATAAATAAAATAAATTGCTGCCCAGGTAATTTTTGGTATATGGAACTTATACGAAACCCGCATTGGTCAATCATTATACCTAAAAATTTAGTAGTTAACCGATAGGAACTTATAGTTTGAACGATCCAAAATCACTCTTTACAAATTAACACATGACAGTTGCACTTCATGGAACGTACATCGTGGTTGTTTTCTTGATCGATAGTTTATTAAAAAAAATTGATAAGCGTAGTCGTTTTATCATTAAATAATATCATAATTAATTTGCCTATACTTTCAGAATGGGATCTATCGAAGGTGCACTATATTTTGGACTATTTTTAGGTTCAATAGCCGCAAGCCATGTATTAACATGGATTAGCTCTACATCATTATTTTTTATTGCCTTTTTATTAACTGTAATATCCGTTTGGTATATTGCAATATACTTGAAAGAGGATATTACACCGCCAACGAGTTTGTCGAACGGTTTCCGAACAATGTTCGATTATAATCACGTTATCGACGTTTATAGAACATGCTGTAAAAAACGAGTTTTATACGACCGTAAAATTCTTTGGCTGATATTTGTTGGCCTATTCCTAAATGTTTTTGTGTTCAGTAAGTGTTACAATTATGCATATACATATTTTGGAAATCTTAATTTTTTTTTCATTATAGCCGGAACGTTTAATATAATCGTGCTTTTTTTCCGCGAACAATTCAATTGGTCTATCAAAGACTATAGTCTATTTGAAGCGTATACAACATTTATACAAGCCATGGGATTATTACTGGTAGGATTAATGTTACGATGTTCTAATAAAATAACAGGATCAACTATAGCTGTAATCGGATGTCTTAGTTCTGCCATATACTACAGTATAGTTGCGGTGGCAGCAAAATCATACCAAATATATGTGGTCGAAACATTGGCTTTTCTAAAAGCTTCGATTTCTCCAATGTGGTTAAGTGGCCTATCAAATGCCGTCGATGACCGTGATATTGGTAAAATTTATACTTTTACGTCGGCTATGGCTTCACTATCACCTTTGATTTCGGCCCCATTGTACGGTTTGATTTACAAAAGTTCCTTAGCATTTTATCCGGGAGCTGTTCATTTGATTAGTTCAAGTTTATATGTAATCTGTGCGCTAATTGGAATGTAAGTTTTTCGGCCAATCACATACTATATTTGTTGATTGATCAAATTATTTATTTTAATTTTAGAACTATTATTTGGATTAAAAAGAAGTTTTATAGTGCTAGTTCAACGTACGATAATTTACAAGAGGATCAAGTAAACATTATAGAAGAAGTAAGGTAGATGGCACGCCAAAAATCCTATGGTCATATGGTAGTACATATACAAACAAATTTGATTGGATTCAAATGCGACAGTGTATTTACAAATTGAAGTATGATGCCAAACTTTGATTAGAGTATTTATTTTTTTTTATTTTTTGAAATTTCATCAAAACTTAATTTAATGTCAAAATATTTTTAACTTGAAGATAATAAAATACACAATCAAACACAATTACTATTACTAAATAACGGAACTCGTATTTTAATTTTCCTTAACTTTATTATTTGGTTTTTGCCGTCTTAAACATCTAATGCAGGTGTATACAACTTTAAATGGTACATAGAGCGATAAAAATATCACAACAATTAAAAATAGAATAACGTCAAATCCTTGGCGTTGAAAAACATTTAAATATTTGGCGGGGCTGTTTAAATACTCTACATCAGGATGTCTAAGCAACCATTCAATCCACCATATGGCACGGTATAAAGGAAGTTCTGTCTGGTCACGGAAACTGTTCGATAATTTAGACGAGTACTTCTGATATTTACTAAAATGATATGAATAGTAATAAAAAAGAGAGTTTCAATTAATTTACAGTTTTAATAGTTTACCTTAGATTATCGAACATGTGGCTAAGGGTTTCTTTGAAATTGGTCGAATTTAAATGTTTAACTGGAATCACTTCTGCAACATTAGCCCGTTTAACTAGTTCACTATTAGCATTTTGATCGGCAAAAACGGGTAGACAAAGCATTGGTATACCATACCAAATCGCTTCTTGGGTCGACAGCAGCCCGGAATGTGTTATAAAGAGGATTGTATTTTTATGTGCCAATATTTCATTTTGAGGAACCCAAGCTCGTATGTGGACATTACGCGGGACCGCAACTGGTAGTGCGTCTGATTCAAATTTCCATATAAACGTGTATCGTGGAAAACTACGGAACGCTTCTAAAATAAACGTTAATCGTTCTTTCCCCAACATATCACTCCTGACATTAGTGCCCAGTGAGAATAGTACTAACCCGTCGCTAGCCATATCGGTAATTTTTTTTAAATCTTCTTGTAATTCAGTTGGTTGCTGAATTTGTAAACCACCAACCGGGATTACGTTCGGTAGTATAGGCTCAACAATTTCCGTGACCGGATGTGAATTTATCAGCACTAATTTAACGTGTGACTCCAGCTCAGTTACAGATGGTGCATTTGGAAACACTTTTTTAGATAAGCCATTAATTTTAGGATATACATATATTTCTCTGATAATATATTCAGTCATATATAGTGCAAGATTTTGAACACGGTCCAAAAACGTATCACTGCTACTCGTGCGGAAAAATGGTTTTATATACGGATAAAATTGGGAGCCGGCCCATTGTGCTGACGCGGATGGTGAGTGAAATGCTGTAACGTGAATTAATGGCGGATACCCAAATCTATGGAGAAATCCGGCTAAACATGGTGACACTATATTATCGTGTAGTATTAAATCAAATACAAAATTATTTGGATAGTTAAGCAGGGTTTGGACACCTTTCGACGAAAGTATGCCCTCACATGATGTAATGCGAAATGATGCATAGAAAAAAATTGATGAAAATGAATTCATTTCACCAGCCTCAATGTAATTTATCTCTTCGGAGCCATTATATATATGAGAATAAGCATTTTCCAGATGGATATAATGAAGACCTGGAGTTGTCGTTTTATCAACATCTGAACTAATAGACGTTATATTATGACCTTCCGCTTCTAAACCAACCATTAACGTTCGCAACCTATAAAACATTTAGCTTGATTAAAACTTTAATGCATAGTACAAAGTAAATTTTAACACTAACCAAATATGATGACTTGGAGACGGAGTACCCTCTATTACCAAAATATTGACACTTTCATTAGATTTAATTGTAAAACATATACACAAAAATAGTAATTTGAACATATTTAATTTCCGAAATAACCAGACACCCGACCGATCTGAGAGAACACTCTCATCAAACTAATAAGTAATGTATGCGTGATCTCTCGATCTGAGATACCAATACAAACCACGGGTTGTGTAGGTGTTTGTTCTGTTTAGATAAGAAATGAGTATGAAAGTGTGAAATAAATACAGTTGAACATCAGAAAATGTAAGAAATTCTTTAAGAAAAGAATAAATTTTAAAGATTTGGTTCAATTTACGTGTAATCAATGCAATAAGTTTCGTAGATCGCACGGTATAAGATAACAATCAAATTCGAAGTGGCTAGCGAAGTTGCTAACTTATTAAATGTGTCACAAACAAAATCACATGCCGAACCATTTATACAATTATACACGTGAACTTCAGCACGTCTATACGATGTAGATATAAATCTTAACCGATCTGAATCGATTTCTGAATTCTTCGTAAAGACCATCACTTTAAAAAATATAACTTACTTTTGATCAAAATTGTTGGAGTAGTTTTGAATCATTTTGGTATGTTTACAATTTTTCAAAACTTCTCAATTTGTATAGTAGGTGAATCCGAGTAATCGGTTTGATTTTTGGATTATAGAGTTCATTCGCGCGGAAGTCATATCACGTCTTATTTCGGTTGTTAGTTTTAACCATATTGTGCTTCACGGCAGTGTGAACATTGACCATGCTTTGTATCAGATCTGCTACGTACTATCGTTTTGGGGCTGGTTCTGTTGTATAGATAATCCAAATTTCATACTGCACATTTGGAGCGTATAGGAGTACGTATATATACACTGCTCTATTAGAGGACAATACTATTGTGTCATTTGTCTATATCGGCTCCATAGTTATGATGTATACGGTATTCTGAAAGAATAAAGCGATTTACTGGACAATTCTAAATCAAAAAATCTTTGTCTTCTGATTGACATTAATATAGATATCTTATCTGACTCTACTGTAGTGAATGAATATATGTAGTATGTATCTTATGGCTGTCCGTCTCTTAAGCGGAGTTTTTCCAACGCAAAGAGCTTTAGTCCTTCCTATATATTCAAAAAGGATGAATCTTCTATTATGTCTAATTTTAGAAATCGAAATAGCTCAGTGATTCTTAATTTGGGCTTAGACCAAATTTGAATACTGTAGATGTAGATTGAACACCGTAGGAAAGTGGATGGTCTGTTTATAGATCTGAACAAGGCTTTCGATTATGTGAATCTCAAACTGTTGCTAGCAAAATTGTTTAAAGCTGAATTTAAATCTTAATTTGTTTTGATTAATGATGTCTACAGCGATATTGAATATGCTAGATTCTGGTTGAATAGCGGGTTTTAATTTTTTTATTAGCTGATATTTGTGGGGGGTTTTTCAATGGTTGAGGATTACCAGCCCAGTGATCCAACCGTTTTCTACGACAAGTAAATTAAGCTCGTTTATATGAACTTTACTAGACATGAAAACTACTAGAAAACTTTAGTACAATTTTTTTTTTTAAATTTTCGAAATCATTAAATTACTTGCTATAAAATTTTGTCATGCTCATGTAATAAATGTACAAACAAATTTAACCATAACAAGTAAGAAAAATGTGGTTGCTATGGAAATCAGTTATATGAAAACAAAAATAATAAATTATTTTTTCATACTACTGGAAAACTATTTGGCTGCTTACCAAAAAATAAAAATAAAAAAATATATATTTAATATTTAAAATAAAACCTTTTGTACATACGCTAATTGGGAATGGATCGATCGAACAGGTTTTCAAATTTGTATATAGCACTGTGTTAATTAATTTAATTCAATTTAATATATTTTAGCAAATTTATGAATATAACATCCCCATATTCAAGATTCTACAAACCAAGACTTCGAGCCGATCAAAATGAATTGCTTACAAAGCGTCTTGGTGCTAGTAAATTAACAAGAAAAGAATTAGAAAATAAATACTACGATCTATGTGAAGAAAATGTTATAGTGAAACGTGAAAATAATGAAAATAAGGAAAAAATTAAACATTTAACAACAAAGCTACTTCGGTTGACTTCGACTTCGGGACGCAGTATTAAACCGCGTGAATTATTTTCAACCGATGATACATTAAAAGTTCGCTTGATCGATCTAGAAAATAAAAATTCCATGCTCAAAGATCAATTAAAAGCTGTGGTCACGAAATATGGTAAAAAACTAAAGGATATGCCAATGTATTCACCGATCTCGTTCGAAGATTCGAATCGAGATGAAAAAATGGACACGAAACGCGAAGAAAAATCTGGATGTTCGTTATCAAGGAAATCACCGTTAACCGTAACTAATTCATCTGAAGACCTATCTTCAAAACGTGATAGTCCATATTCGAACGCAAAAGGCAATGTTACGAATAAATCTGCATATAATCCAACCCCATTAGACGAACAAACACGACATAAACAAGCAAACGAGATTGATAAACTACAAGATGAAATAAATGCTTTGAACAGTTATCTTGAGGAAACACGTCAAACTAATATCGAACTATTAAAAGAAATATCAGATTTACGAATGAAATGGTCTGAAATTGATTTGAGTAAAAAATTGGCGGAAGATATTAAAGTTATAGAGCTGAATCGATGTTTAGAGGAGGCCAAAGTTGAAATGCAACGTCTAAAACAGTATAGTGATGATCTAGTTAAAGACACATGTGCCAAATTAGAAATCGAACGACAAACAACTACTGAGTTAGAAGAAAAATTAAAAGTCGAGTCAGATAAATCGTTAGAAAACCAAATGAAATTAGAGCGTGCGGAAAATGAACGTAAACAATTAGATGAATTAGAAAAAGTGTTGAAACAGAAAAATCTTGAAATAGAAACATTACGAGATCAATCGAATAGATTCCAGACCATAGCTAATAGTAACGAGGGCGACGACATAAAATTACATGAGCTTATCGAATTAAACGATGAGCTAAAAAAACAAGTGGAAAATGAAGCATCAGCATCGTCATCCTTGGAGTTTTCTCACAATAGCTTGCTACAAAAAGTAAAAACTCTCTCGAGCCATAACGATGAATTAATTGTCGAGCTTGAAGGAAGAAAGAATGAAGTTTGCTTCTTAAAGCAAAAAAATTGTGAAATAGAAATGGAATTAAAGAAATTGAAAAAAATAAAATTAGATCTAGAAAACGTTAATAAAACACTTTGCCAAAAGATTTCCGAATATCGTAAGAAATCTGATATTAGTCGTTTAACGATTGAAGAGGCCGAGGCCTGGTCAAATACGGTAAGAATCAGCTTAATTTTTACCGCGTCATGAACATTTTTGTATTATTTATTTTCTTTAGCAGTTTCCCCAAATTTCAGAAAACCCATCACCGCTAGTTAAAATAGATAGTGGCGATACTTACATTCCGGTTGATTGTGATAATGAAATTCCAGTGATAAAAATTAATAGTGAAACTAAAGCATCGTAAGTTTTATTATTACATAAATCAATGGCATAACATAAACATAAACGTATACTAATACAAATTTTTTTATATAATTAAGATTTTATTCAAGACCCGATTACCAACAATTTTCTTATAAACGAAATTATCGGTTTGAAAATCTTGTACAGACGATGCATTATAAAAATCGTTTAGAATTGTTTGAGCCTTCATCCAAAATGCAATTGGAACGTGCCCAAAATACAAAACGAGCGTTAAAATATTATCGATATTATCACAATATGATCAATTCAACTAAGGTGCCGATGGCGTGCATCGATGATTATACAAATACAGAAAATTTTTCTGATTTGTCATCGATACGAAACGATATATGCAGTGATGAAACAATTGAAGAAATTTCACCCGATTCACCGCCAGACGATATAGAACTATCAATGTCTGAACAACAATCGACTATATCGATGTCCTGTCACCAAAATGGTAATGATAGTGGCAATACGATTAATTTTAAAATAAATTCATTGATTTTTGCCGATAACAATTCATATAGCAACGTTGAAATTGAGTTTATTAATAAAATCGATCGAAAATCGAAACGATTTAGTTTAGATTCGACTAAAATGCAACAAAAAATTTATTTAGAAGATAAAAATAAAATGAATTTTTTATTAATTTTTAGTGAATTGAATAGAAATGAATTTGGATTTTCAATATTTCAAAATGAAATCGAAGAAAATCGTGGCGGAAAAATGGATTTAGAATTAGATGTGTACGATATATGTTTTCCACATAAAATTTTAGGAAAATTATTTATAAATATTTTTATATAATTTTTGTTTTTTTCTAAATTTATAATTATAATTATGGCTCTCCTCATATATCATAAATATAATTTAAAATAAAATTATGGCAAGTTTTTTAGTCACTGTAATTTCAAATATATTTATATTTTAGCTCCTGTTTTAATCTATAGTTTTTAACAATCGTTTTAAATAGAACGCGAATTAATTTAATTCCAATCCAAATTAGAAGAAATATTGCGGTTATAATAAAAGCAACAACATCGTAACCATGTTTTGCAAAATAATTTAGATGTTGTACAGGACTTTCATAAGATTGAAGGTCTGGGTTTCGAATGACACGTTCCACCCACCAAATAGCACGATTAATGGGCAGTAGAGGCTGATCACGGAAAACTTCCGAGCGTAATCTAGATTTCAGTCGGTATCTGTAAAAAATAATTATTCAAATTTCATGGTATAAGAACTTGTATATTTATTACCTACGTAATATTTCGAGAAATTTTCACTATCGATTCTCTTAATGTAAATGCAGTCATTTTGTTTAAGTCAAGGGACTCGGCAATTCCGGCTCGTTTCGCGATTTCAGCATTTATAAATTGGTCGCCAAAAATTGGAATAGCTAACATTGGAATACCAAACCAAATAGCTTCCTGAGTACTCAAAAGTCCACAATGCGTTATAAACAAGCGTAAATTGCGATGAGATAATATTTCAATTTGGGGAATCCATGTTCGCAAGTGTACGTTAATCGGTATAACACCTTTAACAGCGCTTGGATCAATTTTCCATATGAAAACATATGACGGTAAGCTCCGGAATGCTTCCAAAATATCACGGATTCGTTTTTCACCCAATTTTTTACCATTCACATTTGTGCCGAGCGAAAATAAAATTAAACCTTTTGTAGCACCATTCGCAATCGTTAGTAAATCATCGGGCAATTGTTTTGGTCGTACAATTTGCATTCCACCAACCGCAATCACATTTGGTAAAAGTGGTTCGGCTATTTCAACGGCCGGATGCGAATTTATTAAAATTAAACTTGTGTGCTTCAACAGATCAGTCATATTTGGTGCATTTGGAAATATAATTTTGGCGAGTTCATTCATCTTTGGATACGTGTAATAATGTTTGATTCCATAATCGAATATATGAAGCAGTAAACTTTCGACGCGTCGAAAAAATTCGGTATTCAATTCGTTTCGAAAAATATTTGGCTTAAACAAATACATTTGTGATCCAACTAAATCGATAGTAGTCGATGGTGCATTAAAAGCGGATAATCCGATCATTGGTGGATACTTGAATTTATCCAAAAATCCTAATAAACAGGGATGTGCCATATAATCATGTAGTACAATATCGAATTTAAAATCATCAGGATAAGCGAGTAATTGTTGGAAACCATTTGAATTCAAACAACCGACACATGCCTTAATAACAAATTCACTGAATATAATTAGTTCTTTCCATGGATTTTTTGTTTGGCCAAATTCAATAAAATCCAAAACTTCCGTGTCATTGAAAAATAGTGTAGAGTACACTTTTTCTAAATGGATGTAGTGTAAATTGGTAGTGGGTTCTGGATCAATGTCCTGCGATATTGATGTCACATTGTGCCCTCGTAGCGCCAGTTCCAATGTTAGTGAACGAATCCTAAGTATGTAATAAATTTTAATAGGTTATCAAAAAATTTAAGTGATATGATTAAATACGAACCACATATGATGACTAGTTGAGGGTACTGTTTCTAAAACTAATATATTAGCACCATTACAATTTGTTTTTAATGATACAAACGTAAATATAAGGACACATAGCGAATAATGACATTTCATCGTTAATTTACTTAAATTTAGTTGATGAATTTACAAAATTATGATTTAGTTGACAAGTTTGGAAACACAATTTATGAGACCGATGCCTTATCACATTGCGATACACTACACACAAGACAAATTATACAAATTTTAAACCATATGTTCTAAACACATACTAAAGACGTATTCTGTATGTTGAGATTTGAGAAAGAATATCCAACTAATTTATAACTCATTCATAAATTGGATGCATCGGAATGATGCAATAATCTAAAAATGTTCTCTTTTCTTATATACAATTTATATAGAGCCATGATTTAAGATGAATACATATACAAAAATTGTTACATATAACGATCAAGAAGACGGAAAGAAATAACAAATTCATAAAGTACAGTTGAACGAATGTGATTGGATAAGGAATTTAAACTTTGCACGTGTTTTCAAAGTATTTTGACTTACATGAATTGGTTCGAATGTTTGTCTTCCGGACCATAGAGATTTACTAATTTAACTAGAAATGGAGAAAAAATAAAAAACCATCAAATAATGCATATTGTAAGCGTATGGCTTACGTTGAGATTTCTGGGAATCCCCGAAACTCTTTATCATTTCGACCCTAGCAGATCTTGACATATTCAAATTCTATCTATGTGATTTGACTGTTGTGTACTAATTACAATTTGTCGTTCTTTAGAATCTGTTTAGAAAAGAAAAACTGTAGTTTAAATTATATTTTGAAAAAAATGTTCGATTTCATTTTTTCACTCAGTTAAAACTTTCAAGTAAACAAAATCGTTGGTGCATATCATAGACAGTTAACTTCTCAAAAAATATCATTCATTCCCGTCTACAGAACGCCACCTCATTAGGGATTGTGCTAGGCAAATCAAAATTAAAAAATCCTGTGATCTCTGCAAAGATGGCCATAATAATACGAAGTGTGAGGTAAATTTAATAATTTCGGGGATCAAATTAGTGTTATATACATTTTTTAAACGTCATACTATCCATTTTCCCCCACCAAAATGAACATTAAGCTGTATAACCTTTCTTGAGTATGGCTGCTCATCTATCTCCTTTTATGTGACGTGTAATTTAACTCTTAATTCGGTTTTCCTGCTCGGTGCTGATATTCTTCCCAAGATGGTTCGTATACTTATTTCGACCCTTGGTGAATTTGGGTTTATGAATTTATATTAGCAGTATATCAATGGGCGCCGGAATATTATAAAATGGATTTGCTAAAATAAGTCTTCTAATTCAAATGGCGCTTCGGCAGATTTTTATTTATTTTGATTAATAATAATAATATTAATAAGGGGTTTTACAGGTGGATTTAGTACCTGATGTACGTCACGAGATATTTCGTAATAGTTAGAAAGAATCATCGTCAACGAAAAAACTTGATTAGTGGCCGATTTGGGCGAAATCCTCCTTGATAGTTACCATAATATAAATACATATATAGTACTGTACCATCATAAGAAAAAAAGTTTACCCATTGATGTTCCAGATCTCGGGTCGATAGAATATCATGAAAATGTCAAAATATATGACATTTAGGCGATTATACATATTTAAATACTTTGATTGTTTTGAAACGATATCAATAGCGTCATCTAGCACGTCAATGGGCTAACATATCTTGGTAGTACTATGTGTATTTATATTATGTAGTCACCTAATTTCCTTCGCCAGGGTAGTAATCCTCTGTAATATTATGTAAGATATTAATTTGTATGCTGTGCAAAGAAGAGCTATTCCGCGTTAGTTTTCGATCTCCTTTTTTAAGGATAGAGCACAATGCGGCCACGTTCCATTCATCAAGTGAAACTTCGCTTTGCCATACTAATCGAACAATATCGAAAAGATAGTTTTTCAAAGTGTTTCCTCCGAATATCAAGAAATCAGAATTAATAAAATCAACCATCGGGAAAGATCTAATAAACGAAATAGGCGTGGTTAAAATAAAACCCATAAATGGTTTGACGAGGCGTGTCATCTTACTACTAAACATATGGATTTTTTTTTATTGAGAACTGGTCGTAGATCTGGCCGGAGAAATTGGAAGATTATAGTGCAAATAGAAATAGGACATTCGAAATTTGAATATAGAGCGTAGTTCAAGTTTCCAATTCCAATAATTAGATACATTTTAGATTTATTGATTTAACAGATATATGAACTCTTCAATACACGTAACATCAAAAGCTCTATTTCCGTGATAGTTTGTAAAAATCTAACAAAAGTTTACGAAATTGTATGTAAACAAATGTCAAATGAAGATGTTATGTTGTGTTGTAATAATATTAAAATGTTAAATAGATGGTGCAAATGATGCATTAACAATTTAAATGTTTTTTAATTTAAAAATTATTTATATTTGCCAGTGTTATTTGTGAACATTTGCTTGAGTCTCTTAAATTGCAAATGTCATATTTTCATTTGTACTATATGAAGCTTATTATTTTGGATTCTAGATAGCCTTCCACAAACTTTACCACTTCTCAATTTAATACACTTTCATCGTGTGTAAATGTAATAAAGTATTCAGAGTTGTGACTTGTAAGGTTGTGACTTGTGAAAGATTCAATCATCGAATGTATACAATGAAACAAAATAAATTAGGATAAAATTGCAAATTTATTAATTTATTTAATCTTTTAGTTTGTCTTAACTTTAGCGTTGTTTACATTCTTGCTGCCCCTTCGTTTGCTAAATTGGTAAATTTTCCAAAGAACCTTTAGTGAAACGTAAATCCACAGAAGGCACAAGATTGTTAGAAACGCAATCACATCAGCTCCTTGTCTTGTTAGTAGGCACATAGATTTTCCTGGATTTACCAAATAATTCATATCTGGATTTCGTATAACACGTTCAATCCACCAAACTGCTCGATTCAATGGTTCTTCAGGCTGGTCACGGAAGCTTTTCGATAACTGTATTGCATTTTCTCGATACCTATAAAAAAAATATTTAAAAATTTAATTGAAACGTCATCAATATGTAACTTACTTGAGATTTGTAGTCATTTTTATTATTTCTTGTTGTAAGTATACATTGGATAGCTTTTGAATGTTTACGTATCCAGAAACACCAGATTCCACTGAACGCTGGTTATTTAAAAATTGATCGCCAAAAATTGGAATACCCAACATCGGTACACCATACCAAACTGCCTCTTGAGTGCTCAACATACCACAATGCGTTATGAATAGAATGGTATTTGGATGAGCTAAAATTTCTGTCTGTGGCACCCACGCACGAACATAAACATTCTTTGGGATAGTTACTGGTAAATTGTCCGATTCAAATTTCCATATAAATGTATATTGTGGAATACTTCGGAGTGCTTCTAAAATATGTGTAACACGCTCCTGGCCCAACATATCACTTCTCATATTGGTTCCAAGTGAAAATAAAATTAGTCCATTTTTGGCATTATCAGCAATTTTTTGTAGATCCTAAAATAAGTTACAATAAAACTAATTACTACAATTATAGACTAGTAGACTATATTTTATTCTATATATAGAAATACTTACCTCAGGCAATGATTTTGGTCTCGAAATTTGTAAACCTCCAACCGGTATTACATTAGGTAATACTGGTTCGACTGAATCGACTGCAGGATGAGTATTTATTAGCACAATCTTTGAAGTTCGTTCAAGTTCACTGACTCTTATCGTGTCCGGAATATATTTCCATGTCATTCGATCAAATTTTGGATATAAATATAAAATTTTTATTAAATAATCGGCTTGATATAGCAAGTAATTTTCGACGCGTCCCAAAAATGTAGGTGTCCATTCATTTCGAAAATAGTGCGGTATATACGGATAAAATTGTGAACCAACAATACCAACTGCCGTAGCAATCCCATTGAATGCGGTGAGTGAAATCAGCGGGGGATAATTAAATTTATGCATTACACCAAGCAAACATGGGTGTGCTATAAAATCGTAAAGGACAAGATCAAATTTAAAATTATCCGGATACGATAAAATCTGTTGTAATCCTTTTGATTCTAGGCTACCAGCGCACGATATAATATAATAATCGTTATAAAAGAATTGAGCTATCCAAGGACTGATTCGACCCAGTTCGATAAAATCTACTTTAACGTCTGTATCATTGTAAAGTTTGGGGTATACATTTTCCAAGTGAATATAATGTAAGTTAGGTGTTACTTTTGAATCAATATCTGGACTGACCGATGTTATGTTATGACCTTTTTCAGCTAATGCCATCATAATAGTACGAATCCTATTAGCATAAATAAAAAATTGAAATTTTGTTCTTATCTATAGTAAAATAATTATTACTATATTATAATACACTGCATTAAGTAAACCATATATTCAATATGTTATCTTATCAAGGACAGTTATTTTGTAAGGCAGTTAGATTTAAAGATTAGAAACATTTTAGAAAATATTTAAGCATCAACTAACCATATATGATGACTCGGTGATGGTACACTTTCTAACACTAAAATATTAGCACCATAAGATGCTGTGTAAAAAACACTTAGCGCAGATAAATACACTATAAAATTGGACATGACTTATAGATAAACTTAAAGATAGTAGCGCAATAAATTAAATTATAAAACACACATTACTCTAGCCCAATATATTGAATACTAAAATAATTTTTAACCATTGCATCACAATTACTAATTTGTTGTTATAATTTTGAAAACACCTTGATAGTCGTTGTTTTTGGTAAGCGTTTTGAGTCAATGTCTTTGTTAGTTAATGTATATCGTTATTTTGGTTTTTATTGAGCATAGAGCGATTAAGCGGAACACCTAAAAATAATGATGGGATCAAATAAATTGAGTATTATACAAACACTTAAGATTGTTCTAAATATGTATGGGTATGTAAGTATGTGATAAAAATAATTCGGCAGGTATATAAAATTAGATGATGATATAATATTACATCATTCAAAAGCACAAATCATCATTACAAATAAAATTTCATCAGCTCACATGAAGTGCTGCTCTTTCCGCAAATGATCTTTTAATGTTATTACCTTCCCATCATTCCATTTGACTATGGATGCGCCGATGTATTGGTGTAGTTCTCCACTTTTTGATGTATTACTAAACATTTATCTAATAAAATATGAATGATTTAAAGTTTTGGCTTTGAAGGAGGTTGTGGCCTGTCTTGGCATATAGATGAAACAAAGTTTCGTCCTTGATTGGAATGTAGCTCTAGTGCTACTCTGAGTTTGCATCCTCCCGTTGTTCGCAAATGTGTCCGCAACTGTTGGCACTTCTTGATTTTTGATCGGATATGCTTGGTTCTACCCATTTACTAAAATAATCTATATACACACAAGTATGTATCGATTACCATCTTGAGTAGCTGAAAATGGACGAGCAACATCTATTACTTTTCGCAGGAATGATGCTTCAAAGTTGTATTGTGTCATGTTCTTTCTTATCCTTTGCGGACAGCGCAACCATCACACTTCCTATACACCGCTCTTCGACATATCTTCGGCAACTGACCCAATATAACCATCCTCTTCCTTTGTCTAATTTTTGATTGATGCTCAAAGGTAATCCAGATTTACTATTAAGCATCTCCCGAAGGACCTCTTTGGCTCTGTTTGGTGGGAGGTCGATTTTCTATTTGGTGTTGGCCTTTTTGGCTGATTTCCAAAGTCTTAAGAGCAATTCATTCACTAGTTTTAATGACTGCCACAATAGATTTTCACGTTTGTACTTTCGTTCGCAATTGCTTACCACTGTGATTTTCTGTCTTGCTCCATTTACTTCCACATTATGCCGATTGCCTTATCCTATCACTGTTTTCCGGTAGCTGTTTTTGTTTTCCAGCGATCTTCTATTTCAAATCTGATCAGTGTAATTTATGAAGGGTAACACTTCCCTTCGTGTCTTACGCAATGCTAACACTGAACAGCACACGGACTACTGGACATTCCATTAGCGTTGTTGTGCAATTACCATCTCCTATATGTTCGGTTTTAAATGAGTAGACCTGCAATCGTTTGATCCATACTGCAATTTATCCATCTGTGGTCCTTGAATTATATTAGCCATATAAGTGCAGCATGATCTATTTCAAGAAAGAACTTTTGCTCATACAGGTACTTATAGAATTGTTTGACGCTATCCACCACCGCCAATAGTTCTCTTCGGGTTACTTCCGTCAGTGCCCACGATGCAAAGATCACTTGTTCGTGGATACGAGAATATTGGAGAGCTGCGGAGCTTCTTCTTTAGTTGAATGAGCCCGAGTTTTGATGTTCCTTCGTCCAGTTGTACTTTTGAGATTTTTCAAAAGTAAAATTTTGGTTCCTAAAATTCTCAAACTCAAATTCAAAAAGAACACGTTCGGCCATTCTATTTAATTCTTTTTTACTTTAACACTTACATTCTTTGCTCGGTTAACGAATTTATAAATTTTACAAACAGTTTTCAACAAAATATAAATTAAAACCTGCATCATAATTACAATAAATACGATTATGTCAAATGTTGATCTTGAAATCAAAGACATTTCTTTATTCGGTCCGTTCAAATAATCTAAATCAGGATTTCTGATCACACGCTCTACCCACCATACCGCTCGATCTAATGGTGTTTCGGGTTGGTCACGGAAATTTTTCGACAATCTTTTAGCATTCGTTGTGTAAGTTTTATTTTCGGTTACCGCTAGAATTTCTTTACGTAAATATTGATCGGTAAGTTTTTGAATATCCACGTAGCCTGCTATACCGGAAGCTACGGAACGTTCGTTATTTAAAAATTGATCAGCAAAAATTGGTATTCCTAACATTGGTACTCCATACCACACCGATTCTTGTGTACTTAACATACCGCAATGCGTTATGAATAAGATGGTGTTTGGATGAGCTAAAATTTCTGCTTGTGGTATCCATGCTTGAATAATAACATTTTTCGGCTTGGCTACTGGCAAATCATCCGTTTCCAATTTCCATAGAAATGTGTATTGTGGTATGCTTCGAAGTGCTTCTAAAATATACGTAATTCGTTGTGGTCCTAACGTCTCACTTTTCATATTTGTTCCAAGTGAAAATAGAATTAAGCCACTTTTTGCGTCATCGGCCAGTTTCTGAAGATCCTGTTAAAAATGAAAATATTAGAATTACTTTATTAATTGATATACATATTAAGTTACCTCAGGTAATTTTTTGAGTCGTGCAATTTGTAAACCCCCCACAGGTATCACATTCGGTAAAATAGGCTCAACAATATCCACGGCTGGATGTGTATTGATCAATGCAATTTTAGCTAATCGTTCCAACTCTACCAATTTTATTGGATTGGATACGTGTTTCCAAGATAGTTTTTCAATTTTTGGATAAAAATAATAGTATTTCACAGCGTGATCGGCTAAAAATAATAAATAATTTTCCAAACGGCCTAGAAATGTTGGTGAAAATTCGTTTCGAAATGGCTGTGGTATATACGGATAGTATTGTGATCCAAATAATCCTACTGATGTCGAGATCCCATTAAAAGCGGTCATTGCAATTAACGGTGGATAGTTGAATTTATGTAAGGTCGCAAGTAGGCATGGCGATAAATAGTCAAACATTACAGCATCAAATTTAAAATCATCCGGATACGCCATTAGTTGATATAATCCTTTAGATTTAAAAATAGCTTCACATCCAAGTGTTAAGTAATCAGTAAATTCGTATAAACTGACCCATGGATTTGCTCGTCCCAATTCGATGAAATCAAACCCTCCAGACTCATTGTACAGTGGATATACTCTTTCTAAATGAATATAATGGAGATTTGGTTTAAGCTTGGTGTCAACATCAGCACTGATCGATGTTATGTTGTGACCTTTTGCCGCTAGGGCAGTCGTCAATGTACTTATCCTGAAAGATAAATAATTGATTATGTAAGTAGCATATAGAGCCACCAAAATGTTTGTTGTCATAAAACCCGGTTTTGACTAGTGGCACAGTTGGACACACACTGGACCCACACACCTCATGCTGGAACATTCATTATCTACCTTAGAATACCGGTGTAGTTAGGATGCTGATTGATTATTCCAACAATATTTTTAAAGCACTAAATGGGCTCTTACTCTGATTCTTAAATCATACGAAAGCTAATATCATAACTTTGCAGTGCAGTGAGTCAGTGACCAACAAATGCCGTAAAAAATGTTTGAAATACTATACACATACACGATTTATAGGTTATGTTTTACTAATATCAACATTTTAAGCGTTTCAATCGAATATAGAAAAGACGGAGATACGACTACTAGCGGTTTACTGCTTGCAGATGCTTTCGGTTTGTCGACTGGAAAGTGACTATAAATGACATTCAATTGTAATATGTTTGATTTATAGGAAATTTTTAGATACCAACTTATACATTGGAGTTTGACTCCATATTTTAATTGTATATTTTCCAGATAGCTAAAGGAAGTGTCACTTAAAAGATTTAATAAACGATTTCATTACAGATAAGATTAGAATTATAAATTATTTCATAACAATATTGCAGGGTGATAGGTACTGTTCTACTGTTAGATTGAGGAAGTTGAATGAATAGGTGTATCCAGTTATTTCCTGTAAGAGGAGGTGAATCGGGCAATATGTATGGATTAATTTAAATAATACCTTTCCCTTTCTTACTTATTGTTTTATGTAAAACCGCTGTAGGAATAGGCCCGGCGTTATCCGGTAATGGGTCTAGATCTTGATCCTACAGTCCAATCAATCAATTTTCAATATTAAACCAGCATTTTACAAAATATTTTTAAAATTTTGTTGGTTATTTTCTATTCAAGAATCGCATTTTTGCGAATATGTTAACGAGTATAATCGCACTCTTTATACACAAAATAGCTTCTGAAAATCCACTTATCGCTAAAAATAACTTTTTATGTTCTAATTGGTATATGTAATTCTAATCTAACATTAATATATATTATAATTGCGATTTAATTATTTTTATTGATTTAATATTTAAATTAATTTAAATATATGTAATTATACACACCATATGTGATGACTAGGTGATGGAACTCCTTCTAACACCAAAATATTAGCGCAATATAAACTTTGCCAAAATACACTTGCCGTACAAATTAAAAATATTAATTTAACCATGGCCAAACGAAAATATATGTACAGTGACGGAAAAACTGATGTACAGTGACGGAAATAACTTAAAATTCGCAAGGCCTGCAAAATACTTTGTTCTTTCAATGATCAGCCAACAACTAATTTAAAAATGTTCAAAACTTTAATAATAATAAAGATAATTCTTGTATTAACACATTCGCTGTAAGAACACTTGTATACATAAACCGTATTATCAGTTTAAGAACTTCGCATTGTCATTAATTTTGCCTACGTCATAATGTTAGAAACATTTGGTAAACGCATAATTTCCTTTTGATAATTCGAAATATTTTTAATCGTCAGATTAAATTTAATCATCCAAATTTGTGATATTTTGATGAAGTTTAATGCTATATAAGTTGATGTCATAATAGGTGAAAATGTTACATGAGAAATGTAGGGTAACTTTTCTAAAATACTGATGTGTGCTTTTGGCTTGAAATATCTAGAATTTGTGGAGCTGTGTACTTTTATTTAACGATAAACAAGTATGAAGCAAAGGAAGAAAGAGAACGGAGTGAGATCTCATTGGGATTGGTAGATTAAAAGCAATAATAACGGCCATGCAAATGTTACCTTATAATATATTAACCTGACGGAACTCTAATATACAAAACCGGAAAAATCAACGGATTTCTCCAGCGAAGAAATGCAGGGAACCCGACGAGAAATGATTGAGAGAATCCTTCGAATTAGTTGGTCAGAATTAGGTTGAATTTTATAACTTGAAATATAAGTATAGGGATCGAATTACGACCGATTTATTTAACATAGGGTTAATAGGGTTACCAGACAAGTCTGAATTATAAATAAATAAATAAAAATAAATCAGGTATGAGACAGCCTGGATATTTAGAGTAATGTTAATTAAGCACATAAGCGAGTGGTAGTGCAAGCTCGAATTACCAGATGGAGATAGTAGATATGCAGTGACCAAGTGCCTTCTGAAGATTAGTTCGGATATTGAATGTCCGGCAGTGGCTTCTGTTAACACTGGACCCCTTGTGACAAGGAAAAATCCGTCGGAGTCGTATTTCTATTGTATTTATTTTAAGTTTTTTTTTTGTAAATAGTAGAGATATACATAAATCTTATCATAATTTACAATGGAACATTTTTAATGAATTAAGTACATGTGTAAATACCACGTAAAATTAAAATTTTATAAGTTAATCTATAAAGCAAAGGTGACAGTATTTTTTCCAGTAAACGACAAACGAATTAAAGATAGTCTAATAGTTACCACGGCAAACTAAATTTTGCCGTGGTAACTATTCTAACTAAAAGCTTGACGCATCATGAAGAATACGTCATCTAGTAGAGGATGGCCGAATCTACATAAATTTTATAAGGTTTAAGTCTTGACACTAAATATTAAGTGGCAACTATGTTAGGTAGATGGCACCTTAAACATAGAAATTAAAAATGTATTTTAAATGGCGGCCGCCTTTGATTGAGTTGAATTTTGTTGGTGTGAAATGTTAGGTCTTCACTCCAGATAAATACTTAATAATACTGCTACGTTCTTGCCTTGTCACTTAAGGTTCGTATCTCTGGATTGTGAATAACTACCCGAACACCACTGTTCACTAACAAATTTCACAAAAACTACACAAGTTCCACTTTAACACTGTTCATTTTCACAGACAATAATTGCCTCAATAAAACACAATTATTCACAACTTAGTTTCTTTAACAATTCTTTATTTCACAAAAATCACTGTTCACTTTATTTAACAATAAAAATCACTTACTATCACTTACTATCACTTACTATCACTTACTATCACTTTCTATCACTTTTTATTTTAACCGCTTGTTATCGCTTTCGTAGTTCAAGTACAACTATCTCTCGCATACAACATCGATTTGCTTATATACACAAATTAAAATATCTCGAACTTTCTAGTTCTATCGAGATGTCACTACTACATTTAATTTGCTCAATTTTTAATACTACCAGTACTATCGATATCTAATAGATGTCTCTAAGGTTAAGCTTAGAGAAATCTTCATATATTTACACTTATGCTATCGCACACTAGGTGGTACCGTGACACTACCCCCCACCTAAACCTGTTCGTCCCGAACAGGATCCAAAATCTCTCCTCTATAAATAGCAATCCGCTCGAGATGCACCACTTTTGGTTTACCTCGTCGCCCTTTCTTGATCCTATAAATCACGTCGTTTATCTTTGTGATGATAGTGTAAGGTCCTTCCCATGCTGACTGTAATTTCGGTGATAAACCCTTTCGTCGTTGCGGGTTATGAAGCCATATCAATTGCCCTTCTTCGAAGCCTTTGCTATTTGCTCGTATATCATATCGAGCTTTCACTTTGTCACTTGCTATCCGTATTTTGTCTCGTACACAAAACTAAATTAATGAGATACTGATGTATCTCATTAATTTCTTCTTTCATCCGGTCTACATAATCTTGTCCGCATAAGGCCGCTGATGGAATAACCCCAAACTTCAAATCTCCAGGCAGGCGAAGATTATTTCCGAAAAGCGTCTTTGCTGGCGTCACCCCAGTAGTGTCATGTACTGCTGATCGATAAGCCATCAAAAACATCGGTATATGTTGATCCCAGTTGCGTTGGTTTTTATCTATCACCTTCTTTAGATATTCTTCCAATGTTCCGTTAAACCTTTCTACCATTCCATCCGATTGTGGATGCAAAGGCGTCGTTCGCGTTTTGTTGATACCGAGCATCTGACAGATCTCCTGGAATACAACCGACTCAAAATTTCTTCCTTGATCCGTATGAAGTTCCATTGGTACTCCAAAACGACTAATCCAATTATTAACAACGGCATTCGCTATTGTAGTAGTTTCCTGGTTTGGTAGTGGATACACCTCCGGCCATTTGCTAAAATAATCCATTATAACTAGCACATATTTGTTTCCATTATCGGTAGTGGGAAATGGACCTGCCACATCCATGGCAATTCTCTCAAAAGGTGCTCCAACATTATACTGTTGCATAGCTCCTCGAGTTTTCCGAGCCGGTCCCTTTGCGGCTGCACATAGATCACATTTTTGGCACCATTCAACCACCGACTGTCTACACCCGGACCAATAAAACCGCTGACGTACCTTAGCTAGCGTTTTGTTAATTCCTAAGTGACCTCCACTAGTTCCCTCGTGATATTCCTTCAGAATTTCCTTAATACGACTTTGTGGTACCACGATCAAGGATTGTTTAACGTTGCCGTCAGTGCTTTCCCACACTCGTTTTAAACAGCCGTCATCTAATTTAAGGCTCTGCCATTGTGCCCAATAAGCCTTTACAGTGGGGGCTTTGTCCGCGATCTCATTCCATGTTGGCCGGTACTTCCTCTTCTTATATTCCAAAATTATCGACAAATTCGGATCTCGTTGTTGTTCCTCTCGGATTGCTTCATTGGTCCATTCATCATGAGGTAACACTTTCATCAGCCTAACATCAATAATATTCTCCTTCCCCTCTACGCGACCACAATGGTTGCTTTCTGCCTGACATGGTTGTCTTGACAATGCGTCTCGATTGGTCACTACTTGACCTCCCTCCGTACCATTGGAGATGGACCTCCCTCCGTTCCTTCGTACCATTGGAGATGGTGATCTTCCACGTTTCCGTTTATTTTTATAGCAGTCTCGTGAGATGTGACCCAATTTGTCACATATCCAGCATTTTATTTTGCCACCATTCGAAATTCTAGGGGCCGACTGCTCCATATTACTGCCGGTACTTATTTCTACCCGACGTATCTTATTGATTCTTGGTCCAATGAGAGTTTGTGCCGTCTCATTCATTAACGCACAAGCAATGGTTTCCGCGAAAGTAGCCTTTGGTGATAATATCACTACTCTGCGTGTGTCTTGGTCTCGTATACCATCAATAAATGCGTCCATTTTAATTCTTTCCATGAAATCGGAAGCAGTATTTGCATGTGCTAGATGTGCTAGCCTCTCGACGGCGGATGCAAATTCTTGTAAAGTTTCTCCAACCTTCTGTGACCGTCCTTTCAATTCCATTCGATAAATTTCCCGCTTATGGTCACTTCCATATTTGCGTTCCAACGCCTTCATTATTTCACCATATTCTTTGCGATCGTTTTCTGGAATTGTTTGTAATATCTCGGCTGCTTCCTCCCTTAAGTGCCACTATTAACGCTGCTGCTTTATGCGCTTCGTCCCAGTGATTTTGTGTGGACGCCATTTCAAATTGAAGCTTAAAAATGGCGAATGATGTGGTGCCGTCAAACGTTGGTGGCTTCAATTTAAAAGTGTTTACTGGTTGGATTACTTGCGCTGATGTTCCATTGAGTTTCATTACACTGACCTCCTTTTCGAGACGAAGAAATTTTTGTTCGACATATTCAATATTGTTGTCCAATTTTTGATCAACATGTTTAACATCAGTTTTAACTTCTAGAATTTTCGTTGTAAATTCGTCTTTCACTTTCTCTACTTCGCCTTGGAAAGTACTAGCTAATTCGAGAAGTTTTTCTTCCATTTTATTTTGACCTTCTACTACGAGTATTTCTAGTCGTTTAATTTGATCTTCTTGAACTTTCTCTTGTCGTTTAATTTGGTCTTCTTGAAATTTCTCTTGTCGTTTAATTTGGTCTTCTTGAAATTTCTCTTGTCGTTTAATTTGTTCTTCTTGAATTGTTTCTTGTCGTTTAATTTGTTCTTGAATTCCCTCTTGTCCTTTAATTTGGTCCTCTTGAAATTTCTTTTGTTCTGTCATCATCTGTTGCATGACTGCCATCAACTGCGCCATATCGAAATTTCCAGACGATGCTTCGATGCGTAACTCCGGCGTTTCTATTTCAAACTCATAACTTTCTAGATCTAAACCATCACGCTCCATTGCTTCACGCAATCGTAACATCAACTCGTCTTTACGACCTTCTGTCTCTAAACCACGCTTCTCCAACTCTTTCTTTAGTTCTGGAACTTTTAACTTGTAGAGTTTCATTTTTATTTTTATTTTTTATTTTTTTTTTTATTCACAATCCCACCGCTGTCACCAATTGCTACGTTCTTGCCTTGTCACTTAAGGTTCGTATCTCTGGATTGTGAATAACTACCCGAACACCACTGTTCACTAACAAATTTCACAAAACTACACAAGTTCCACTTTAACACTGTTCACTTTCACAGACAATAATTGCCTCAATAAAACACCATTATTCACAACTTAGTTCCTTTACCAATTCTTTATTTTACAAAAATCACTGTTCACTTTATTTAACAATTAAAAATCACTTACTATCACTTACTATCACTTACTATCACTTTCTATCACTTTTATTTTAACCGCTTGTTATCGCTTTCGTAGTTCAAGTACAACTACTTCGCATACAACATCGATTCGCTTATATACACAAATTAAAATATCTCGAACTTTCTAGTTCTATCGAGATGTCACTACTACATTTAATTTGCTCAATTTTTAATACTACCAGTACTATCGATATCTAATAGATGTCTCTAAGGTTAAGCTTAGAGAAATCTTCATATATTTACACTTATGCTATCGCACACTAGGTGGTACCGTGACAATATATTTTTAACTAACTGCTTGTAATCTTTATTTTATTTTATTTAACATTTTTATTAAAAAAATGTAAACAAATTCGTATTAAGTTTTCTCATTTTCGTTTATTATAGTCTTATTTTTGCTAGCACTATAGCATTAAAATCACTACTCACGTACTGACGCCGTGTGCTCTGGTATGGACTCCATCAGATCAAACATAATGCTAGAAGGCTCAACAGCTATGATTGTACTCTCTATACAACTTACAATTAAAATTTAATCATTTGGTATTGGATTATTTGATTTTCAAAATTCTCAAAATCAAATTCAAAAAGAACACATTCGGCCATTTTATTTAATTCTTTTTTACTTTAGCGCTATCATTTTTTGTTCTTTTAACAAATTTACAAATTTTACAAGCGGTTTTTAACAAAATATAAATAAAGACCTGCATCATAACTACAATGAACACAATTATATCAAATGCCGATCTTGATATCAAAGACATTTCTTTATTTGGTCCGTTTAAATATTCTAAATCAGGATTTCTGATCACACGCTCTACCCACCATACAGCTCGATCTAATGGTGTTTCGGGTTGGTCACGGAAATTTTTCGACAATCTTTTTGCATTCGTTGTGTACGTTTTATTTTCGGTTACCGCTAGAATTTCTTTACGTAAATATTGATCGGTAAGTTTTTGAATATCCACGTAGCCTGATATACCGGCAGCTACGGAACGTTCGTTATTTAAAAATTGATCAGCAAAAATTGGTATTCCTAACATTGGTACTCCATACCACACCGATTCTTGTGTACTTAACATACCGCAATGCGTTATGAATAAGATGGTGTTTGGATGAGCTAAAATTTCTGCTTGTGGTATCCATGCTTGAATAATAACATTTTTCGGCTTGGCTACTGGCAAATCATCCGTTTCCAATTTCCATAGAAATGTGTATTGTGGTATGCTTCGAAGTGCTTCTAAAATATACGTAATTCGTTGTGGTCCTAACGTCTCACTTTTCATATTTGTTCCAAGTGAAAATAGAATTAAGCCACTTTTTGCGTCATCGGCCAGTTTCTGAAGATCCTGTTAAAAATGAAAATATTAGAATTACTTTATTAATTGATATACATATTAAGTTACCTCAGGTAATTTTTTGAGTCGTGCAATTTGTAAACCCCCCACTGGTATCACATTTGGTAAAATAGGCTCAACAATATCGACGGCTGGATGTGTATTGATCAACGCAATTTTAGATAGTTGTTCCAACTCTACCAATTGAATTGGATTGGATACGTATTTTGAAGATAGTTTTTCAAGTTTTGGATAAAAATAATAGTATTTGAACGCATGATTGGCTAAAAATAATAAATAATTTTCTAAACGACCTAGAAACGTTGGTGTAAATTCGTTTCGAAATGGCTGCGGTATATACGGATAGTATTGTGATCCAAATAATCCTACTGATGTCGAGATCCCATTAAAAGCGGTCATTGCAATTAACGGTGGATAGTTGAATTTATGTAAGGTTGCAAGGAGACATGGTGATAAATAGTCAAACATTACAGCATCAAATTTAAAATCATCCGGATACGCCAATAGTTGATATAATCCTTTAGATTTAAAAATAGCTTCACACCCAACTATTAAGTAATCAGAAAACTCGTATAATCCAACCCATGGATTTGATCGTCCCAATTCGATAAAATCGAACTCTCCAGATTCATTGTACAGTATTGGATATACTTGTTCTAAATGAATATACTGGAGATTTGGTGTATTGTAAGCATCAACATCAGCACTGATCGATGTTATGTTGTGACCTTTTGCCGCTAGGGCAGTCGTCAATGTGCGTATCCTGGAAGATAAATAATTGATTATGTAATTAGTATAGAGACGGATGAGTAATTTTTCATATGTGGGGCGTGTTTCTTTAGTTGGATGTCCAAAAACGATAAAACACAGATGTTAGCGATTTTTCTAAGGGTACATAAACACACATGCCTATCAACAGACACAACAAACATTATCCTGTCCTAAAAGAACAAAAATTCAAATGTTAAAATAAATTTATTTTTCATATAGATAAAAAAAGGACTCAAGTTGGTTTTGTAGCTACAGCCAACAAAAGGTTCGTAGGTAAGTCAGAATATCTATAGCCTGTTTTTGGCTAGAGCTTGAAAGCCACTAATTTTTTAAACGACGAAGGTTTCACTGTATTTGGCTACAAATTATGCACCTGCATGTTACGGATAGCCGAAGTTTTCATTTTCTACCTTGATATAGTCAGGGTCCTGATAATTAATTATTGCCAACCAGATTTCTAAAGCGTGTTTCCTTATCTTCGTTTATTGGACCTGACTAGATCAGCTTACATCTGTTGGAAATGATTTTCATGAAGACAAACAAGAGTCGTAAAAAAGAAAAATCCCGAATGTTTACAGACACTTCCGAACGAAAAAGGTGCCACTTTGATGGTTCAAATAAGAAATGATGAAAGAAACAATCTGATGTCCGCAAACATTTAACAAGCTATTTTCTTATTTAACTTAGTTTTGATATACTTTTCAGACACTCATTTAATAGGCAAAAAAAGGCCTTCATAAAATATTTTGGATGTTTCAACTTTTACTAAGAAAATTGTTAAAAATGATTACTAAAGTTACACTTTAAGCCTTATCGAAAATTAACATTTGTTACAATTTCTTAAACGCCAACTGACAAACGATAAAAAATCAAAGATACTCACAATATGTATAGCAGTTGGTTAAAATTAGTTTTAACCGTATACTTGTGTTCCCACAGAATCAATGGCCGAAATTATTTATCATATTCAATATTAAACCTCATAGCAATAAGTAAAATGTTTGCACTATTTTGCTTGTTTTTGCTGTTCAATAGCACTTTTGATCTACGCAAATATGCAGTTCTTATGTTTATAAGCTCACTTTCTACACACAAAATGGATTCACCAATCAATTAATCGCTAAAAATAGCTTTTTATGCTATAACGTTATATTTCTAATTCTATCATAATTCTTATTAATCAATGCACAAGATTGAATTTTTTTTATTGAATTTAAGTTTAAATTAAGTTTAAAATATGTAATATGTAATTATACACACCATATGTGATGGCTAGGCGATGGAATTCCTTCTAACACCAAAATATTAGCACAGTACAAACTTTGCCAAAATACACTTGCCGTACAAATTAAAAATAATAATTTAACCATGGCCACACGAAAATATATTTACAGTGACAGCAAATTTCGCAAAGGCTGCTCTGTTCGTTTAATAGTCAGCCAAATACTAATTTAAAAATGTTCAAAATTCTATACTAATATAAATAAAGATTATTTTTGAGTTAACACATTCTCTGTAAGTTATAAAATTGTCTATTATCAATTTAAGAACTTTGCACTATCATTTATTTTGTATACGCCATAATGTTATTGAAATTTGGTAGCCGCATAGTTATCTTTTTTTGATAAGTCAAAATATTTTTAATCGTCAGATTAAATTTGCCACCCGAAGTTGTGATTTCTTTATTCAGTTTGATATGACATAAAAATGCACTATGCGTAATATAGCATAGTAACGAAACGTTTGTGAATATTATTTTGTGCCTTGTGACTGCATTACTGTGATTTTACCATAAACGCACAAAGACGCGCGCTTTATGAGACGGTGCAGAATCCAGTTGAAATGTCCGGGATCTGCACAGCTTCGAAAATAGTTTTCTAAAACACAGCTTCCAAAATAATTTCACGACAAATAGTTGCGTTTATAAAAAATGTATGATGAGCTTCGATCGGCAGTAACGGCGGCCCAAGCCATCATCATTGCGCGTGCCTCTATTCTGGTGACCATCCAGAGGTGTACATTTTCGTATGACCTCTCTGGCAAATAAACTCGATCATTTTATTTGTTCACATGTTGCTCAATATGATATGGAGCCTCATCAGAGGAGACGATATTCGGCAACAGAACACTTGCGTGCAAACGAAGCAATTTCCTTGCGCTATCTAGTTTTTTTTATGTTGAGGAGTAAGTGCGGTTATTTTTTGGAACTGCAGGCTTCAATACAAGCTCATTTTTCAGAATATGTTGCATCCTTTCTCAAGATATGTTCAGACCAGCAACCAATTATTGTCACTGCAAGGGGGATTTCGTTCTATTCAAACTTTCATCTTTCGAATATTTTTTTTTGATGTTGCTGTTTGTTTACGTCCACTTCCTTTGGGTCTGGTAATGCTTAGCTGTCGGACAATTTGAATTTGTGGCATCCCAGCCAAATATAGCGCAATAACACTGTTGCGTGTTATAGGAATTTATAATTTTTATTTTAAGTTAGACGCAAACGCTTCAACACAGTTTTAAACTGACAAATGACAAATGTCATTGGTATAATTTTGACCGCTCTGTATACATTCGGTGTGAAGCAATTAAGGATAGGGCATTAACCAGCCACTTTCCATTTATTCGGCATAATTTCGCTTTATCATACTAATCGAATAGTGCCACAAAGTATTTCATTCGAATATCAAGAGCGTGGAATTAATGCAATCAACCCGATGAGGACGGATTCTTTTTAGTCTCTTTGCGATACCCGTGTTGAAAGATGAAATTGAATCCAAAATTAAACGGAAATAAAACTGAAGTTGGATCTTAACTATGCCGCAATTAATTCAAGAATTGAATTAATAGAAAATCAATTTTAGAACTGAGATTTTTCGACCTGGCTTTAGGATTTACTCTAGACTGATGAGTATAAGGTGGCTTTGTCCATCATATCTATGAGTCAAATTGTGCTAGTATAATTGAACATTTCTTCCGGTATTTGAAAAATTACAATCAAATTCGATGTGTGTAGGAAATGAATGAGTTGCCTCCATCGACACACTCGATTTTGTTGGTGTTTATTTCGATGCACTTAATGGTTGATCGGCCTGAGATGCTTCATTAAAGCAGATTAGCAACGTGAACTATTTGCCACTGCGCATATTATCCTGAACTAAAGTAATACTAAAGTAATTTCACTGAAATTTTCGTGAAATTACCCTTCGTATAAGAGGGTTGAAATGACTTCTGGCCTGCTTTTGTTCACACCAAAATGGAATCACATGTTGGAAAATTCTTGAAAACTAAAGATAGTTCCTTTGAATGTCGTGAAACCGTGGAGAGTTGAGTGTCTTTAAATTGATTACGTAACTGTGTAACGAATTCAAACTGTTTGGTTAGATAAAATCAGCTGATAATCGAATATGTTCCCCGTTCTCAGACCAAGAAGAATTATAGTGACAAAAACTTTGTCCACTGCTATTCATTCTCGTACATGATTGCGCTTTTGAGACTGCAGTGACAATGCTCTATTATACCGTTGCAAGCTGGGTTGAAAGCTGTGGTCCGTTTGTAATAAAATCCAAGTGATTTGGAAAGCTCGTCAAAAAGAGTTGCGTTGAACTGTGCGCCTCTATCGGTTTCGATACTCGATAGTAAACCAAATCGACTGAGCCATGTTTTGATTAATGCATCAGCTATAGTATCCGCTTTAATATTTGGAATGGCCTTTGGCCAACGAGAATAGCGATCGATCATAGTCAAAAACCACAAATTACCCTCAGATGGTGATAGAGTTTAGGTCGATGTTAACTTCGTCGAATCGTTTGTTGGTCGTTCATTAGTTCTGGTTTTGCTTTTGACTTGTTTTGTTATCTTACCCTTCTGGCAGCGTATAGCTTGAGAACCGTATTTGTAGTGATTTCACCAATTTGGGTGTTTTGCTACTAGCTCATTTAATCGTGAATTTTTGCGTTGGTGTGAAGTAATGCCAAATATTTAAGGAATATAAAACAAGTTTTACTTCGGACTGTTTATTACTATAGCAATTAACCTGGAACTGGTTAGTAAAATAACAACAGCGAATTCAGCTAAATGCTCAAACTAAAGACCGTTGCTTTCACTATCAGGTGGTTGAAATAATTTTGACACAGACAACTATCAGGTGGTTGAAATCTCCCTCCTTTTGTCTCTCCGATTGCCCCCACACTCGTTTTTGCTCTTTAGAAAACCTTAAACAAAATCTCTATTCATCCATGAATAGCATATAACGCTGTCTCGGAAATTACAAAACCTTTTAATATTGTAACATTGGCTTCTTCCGTATTCTAACAATGTCACGATTATCGCTACACTTTCTATTTTTATCGATTATTTTTGAGTATCCTAACCTGATTTCTGTCTTCATCAGCTACAACCTCCAAGAGGCTTTCCAATTTCTATAAACATTTGGTGGCATTCGTTGGTTTGCCATGTAATCCAATTCAAATTCATTGCTATTTTCTGATAAAAATGTGGACGAGTTGTTATCGCTTGATGTTAAAAATTTTGACTTTAATCCTATTTAATTTTATCATATTGTGTGAATATGATAACAGAATATTCTTTAAGTTGCAATGTGTTGCAACTTTGGCCTTATCAATTATTTGAAAGTGAGTTTTTCGGAATGAAATAAACGTGCAAATAGAAAAGCAAAATAAAAATTTTTCAATTTAGAAAGCACCTTAATAACTGCACATCTCCATCTCTACGAATTTATAATAGTTATGCTAAATGATTGTACTGCCACCTAGCAAACAATAGAACTGCTACATTTTTTTATTGCCACCTAGATTTAAACATTTTAAGAAATAGGTTAAAAAATATTCGGTTCAGTGGATTGTATTAAAAACGTTTGACAAACGCTATAAAAGTGCGAATTTATCAACAAAATTTCTCATTCGTTCTTTCGATCATCAACTCTCAAATGAAGTGGACGTGTAAATCTAATAATATTATTTTAATCTATATTAGAAATGTTTGTAAGTACAGTGAACCTCTGTGTGGAAATTAATTATGTCGGAACAAACCGATGATCAATTGTCTAACAATATCGATTCAGAGGTTGCATTAGTGAAACATGAAAAAAGAATTTTGTCAGACGAAGAAATTAAAAAATTGAGTCATCAAAACTCAAGGCTTGTAAATGAAGTGAAAGCTGTGAAATTGGAACAAAATGCACTCAAACATTGGGATTTGTTCTATAAGCGGAATGAAACGAGATTTTTTAAAGACCGGCGCTGGACAACACGGGAATTCGAAGAATTAGTAGGTTGTGAGACACGTGGTTACGATGAATCCAGCAATGGCGGTGTAAAACAAGATGGTAAAATGGCGCTGTTGGAAATTGGATGTGGCGTCGGAAATTTAATATTTCCACTCATAGAAGAAAATAATTCGTATTATTTTATTTACGCTTGTGACTTTTCGCCACGTGCTATTGAATTTGTAAAACAAAACCCATTATATGATGAATCCAAAGTCATAGCGTTTGTATGTGACATCACGACGGATAATATACGCAACAATGTTAAAGACGAGTCATTAGATATAATTACAATGATATTTGTGTTATCTGCAATTCTACCAAAATATTACGAAGGAGTGTTTAAATCGCTGTACAAACTACTTAAACCGGGCGGTAAAATATTATTTCGAGATTATGGATTATACGATATGGCACAAATTCGTTTTAAACCGGGTCACAAAATAGCTGAAAATTTGTATATGCGGCAAGATGGCACGAGAAGCTACTTTTTTTCGCAAGAAGAAATATCAAACTTGATGGAAAAATGTGGTTTTATAATTATCGAAAATAATTATGTGCACAGGCGTACTATAAATCCAAAGGAAAATATCAACGTGGAACGAATATTTTTACAAGGGAAATTTATGAAACCGATTTGAGGTAAGCTAATCAAATAATTCTGTTTCGTCTAATTTATAATGATGATTGTTCTTATTTTATTGAAATTTATTAATGAAAACCAATAAGAACGGCCAACTGAATTGTTAACACTATTTATAATGTTATGCGTAATTCTTCCGAAACTCATCTATTTTATATTTATTTTCAGCTCTCAACTCAAGTATTGTTGCATTTGAACATATTGATTTCAACTTATCTATGAGGTAATTATTAAATTTTATATTTATTGTTAAACTAAACCTTTCAATGATGACAAAATTAATCATAAATACCGTGATTGATACACCTTACTCTATGCCAAAAGGATTCTGAAAATACTTTTAGCCAACTAATTAATTAATGTCTATTGAATACTTTATAATAAATGATTTTTATTAATTTATAGATTGCGCAAACAGATTAGTTTGGATTGGAAATTTCAGTACGTAACTACATATTAATCAATGTAAGTATAATTCGTAAATATAAGAAATTCATTAAATAATGATGACAGTATAGTTCATTTGAATAAACCATGAAAACAAATTATATAGCATGGTCTTTCGCTCCTATCTGATATACTTAAATTAGTATTAGTTACAGTTTTGGTATTTTTTCCGATATTAATAGACGATTTTTATTTTACAGATCCAGTATGGCTCAATCGTGGATTACATTAATTTTAAAAGATTATGGATTATGATTACAAAAGCAAGTGGTTTATGGACGAAAAATGTTCATAAAGTAAGTAATAATTCCCTATACATCGTATTTTTGTAATAAACGAAAATTTATTATGATGATATGAGATCTCGGTCTCCCTCTTCTGAGATCGAACCCTATATAAAACCATGCTGTCAAAACATACTGACTTCATTATTTTATAAAATTAATCTGTTCTTTCGATACATTGAATTGACTCTTGGTTGATTTTTTGTTGCAGGAAAAACATGGTGGATTATATACATAGAAAATTATTATAAAAAATAAAGAATACTTTAACCAAATTTAACATTGTTTTAATAACGTCGATCGAAGAGTTAAATTGATTGTGAAATGCTGTAGCGTGTTAATATTAGGAGAAATTTTGTTCTTCGACTGGAATTTTAAGCTGCTTTGCGTAGTATGAAATGTTCATCTGTATCACAGTTAATGTGATCAAACTAATTATTATTTGACTATATTTATCAGGATTAACTTTATGGGATGGGTCTCGATAGCGTGCTCCGGATAACGAATAATTTAGCTAGCAAAACTTTGAATTATACGACATTCACAATCAAAACTCGGACTTTAACCACATTTTTGTTGAATCTTATCCAATTCATATATTTTAGACTCCCACCAGAGAGCTACGTCTCGTTAGCATTGGACAAACAATTTGATATTCACAAGGTGCTACTTATGAATAAATTACGTAAATTGACTGCAGACCTGCACATTTAGGATCTGCAATTATTTATGACACGGTGGCGTAAAGATATTCGTAAAAAGATTTAGGAGTTGTTCAACCAAATACATATTCGTGCCATTTTCTTGTTGATTAATTGATCTTAATGTGTTGTTAGATTCGCTATATTTCCAACTTGTATATACCGAGCAATTGGCGTAGACGTTATAGGTATTAGGTTCTCTCGTTTTCAAGCAGTCGAGTGAATTTTTAAAATTTCAATCGATAAGAAAGGGTTAATATAGTCAAAATTATAAGTTAACTTTTCTTTTGTAAACTAGATGTCACTAAACGTCATATAAATGAAAAATTAAATTGCATAAATTTATTAATTTGACAACACATTTTTATCTTATATAATTTCAAAGCGCCCTAATGTCTACACACATTTAGTATAGTGCAAAAAGTGAGCTGATATAGTTATGCTATTATTTACAATAATAATTTGGTGTATTGAAATTTAGTGTAGTTTAAGAAAATTATTAGTTTTCGAAAAATGCAACATAATTTTTAATTTAGTTCTAAGATAAATGCTATTTTTCAGTGAGTATTTCATTCATAGTTTAGTTTTTTTCATTCTGCATGCCTAACTATCATTTTGAACCTAAGTAGAGTGTATTGTTCTGTATAGTGAAAACATTTGGCTGATAGAAAAACATAAAATCTTTAATATCTTTAACGTTCATGATTATTTATCAATCATTTAATGGTGATAACGTATAGGCGACATATATTATGTATTGTGATAAAGCTGTGCCAGCCACATTAAATTATGTTTCGTAAAATTAAGGATGTAAAGTTTTCTTTTTCACACTAACAACGCAGCAAGAGAAAAATAAGTTTCTTTTTTCGTGTAGGCGGTGGTATTATGGTGTGGTGCATTCACCAGATTGCGTCATACTATTGGTACATCGATTTTAGAATACGTATTGTTGTGATTTAGTGAAAGTTATTTTCGTATTTTCAATACCCTTTATTCTGTATAGTAAATTCAGGGTGTTCTGTAACAATAATAACCGAAAAAAAACAATCAGGATGTTTAGAGTATTGTGTTGAAATATGAAACATATTTCCGGTTTAAGTTAATAACAGCAATTCCTGTAACTCGAATAAACTCGTTTAACCTAAATAATCCTGTTAATGGTATAACTATACAACTTACTTCCTTATTATGTCAATCGTATATATTTATCGTAATTATCTTAATGTGTGGCGCCAAAACGTCATTTATTTATATAAAACTAGATTATATAACAAGATAAAGTATTATGTATTATTATAAAGGGAAAGTAAAACTACTGCAAATATTTTAAATGAACACATTTTCAAACTGTGCGACTAAGTACTTATGTTTTCAAAACATATTATGTTCTGCCATTTAATGATATGAATGTCCTTAAAATGTTCGAATGAATCAATTTACAAAATATTTAATATTTTTATGGTAAATAATTGTATGTCATTATTTCAGAATCAAAAGCAAACCTTATTATGCAATGTCTGGGGTTTTATATTTGCTTAAACTATAATTTCTGGATTTTAGACATTACTGATTTGTATCTTAAATTGCACAGTTTTCATGGAGTATCATGCATTTTCTGGATTTTGAAAATTTTCGAGTTTTGGCGTGTTTTTTTTCACAGGTTTCAACAGGTATTTTTGTTTTGAGAAAACTTTCGAATATTCGTCGCATAATTTCAGATCCTGGAGAATTTAATAATTTTAAATGTCTGTTGCAAATTGGTAAGCAGAACGGTAAAAAACAAATCTGGGACTATGGCATGGTAAGCAATGTTGACCATTGCTGTATAGCAATGGTCAACATTGCTATACAGCAATGTATACAACCGGTGATTCAGCTACTATATTTGTACGTAAAATTGTACAACTCATGTTTATGAAAATAACATTCAGAATTATTTATTTGAGACATTCGACAGTAGAAAATTCAGTCACGATATATCATGATGGTATAATTGAAAAATCATTAAATTATATTAATAATAAAACAATATTTTCAAATATGTAGTTGAATGCTATTTTTAATTATGATATACATATCATTGAGTTTACCTAGCTCCATACAACTAATCACAAGTTAATGTACAGAACAAGCATCTGGTGTTCATGATAGGACGAATTCTAGATTCCGTTGGCTATACAAATTTTCGTCGAATATTTCTTGTTAATGTCCTTTATAACATAAACACGTAAATCAATTGGATTGAAATTAAGGTGGTCTGCATGGATATAGGTCTGTTTTTAGCCTGCACAATTCATAGTTACTGGTAACGTAATACAGCTCTCCATCAGAGGGTTATATTTTATATTTGTTTACATTTATTTCCCTTTTCTAATTCGAACCAGATGAAACCCGGTCTTTCGAAATTTACAGATTTTACGTTCTAGTAATAAGATAATTCATAGAATTTGTTGCCATTGCCGTATTTTTATGCTGTAAAATGATTCCCAATCACAGGATATTTTTATATAAAAGGATGGAAGACATCTTTTAGTTCGATATTTCCTAACTTATTACAAGATTTCTTATTAAATTATCAATACTTTAAATACAGAACAACCCAACTCATTTGCGTACCCGCCTGTAAACGAGAAAAGCATATTAGATAAAAACGTGGTTTATAGTTAGGGTATTCTAATTGGAATGCCCAGATCGAGGTAGATAAAAATAATTATAGAACGCAGACAGCTTAGCAATGGATAGAAATTATTAGTTCCCAATTCTTGGTTTTGCCGTAAAATTTGAACTTTTGCAGGCCTCAAATTGCCATGTTTTTACCACAAACTTGAGTGAATTTCCCCTGCGTGAGCCATATTTATTCCGAAATGCTGAACCATAAAAAATCAGATCCTTCTCATTAAGATTATTCATATTATTTATTGCTAACAACAAAAATATTGCCAAAATACTGCTCAGTTTGACATTAAAGTGGAGAACCCTTTTATATATTGTGTGTGTAAGCGGGAATACACATTTTCTCGTAAGTTTGTCTATATTATACCTATGCATTGTTATTGTATAACTTAAAAGCCATGTGCTATTTAAAATACGAATGAATCTAAAAATACAAGAGTTTGAGATTGAGTTTACTATACATTTATATTGTGTGAAAATCTCAGATCAACACAAATTTAAAATTGTGTACGAGAATATTTAGAGTATTTTTAGGGGAAATTTGAAACTGGTATAGAATCTCAAACATATGTGCGATATTTGAATGTATGTTGAACATATAAAAAAAATATAAGTTAGGTAACTTTATGTCTATTTTCGAATATATGACTTTACGAGTATAAGTCAGAAACTTACGTATATCTAAAATTCATCTTTTTATGAATTTAACATGCTTATGTGCAGGGTATTGCTGGCATGTACCGTATCACCAATCTAGCTCCATCGGTTTCGATCCCGAACTTGATCTTAGTCTTGTTCTAGACAACCAAAAGAAGACAAATCGATCTCTATCCCGAGGAGTAATTGTCGCTGACTACTGTCTAGCTCTACACCTACCAAATGGGGGCTCTTCTAAAACTATTTACAAAATTGTAATAAAGGGTCATACAAATATGACGCCTAGATGTCAGCAATGTGTAGTAGATTGTATTGCAATTTAAACCACCTATACATTATGCAACGATGCGTTTACAATGTTTAAAAATTAACAGCTCCAATGTTTTCAAGCAATTTTGTTAACCAGGCTGCTGAAAATAAATTGCTCAAACAAACTTCACACCTGAAAAACGATTTGCATTTAAGTTAAAACAAAAAACATAAATTCCTAGCAACGAATTCAAACGCAACAGTGTTATTGCGCTATATTTGGCTGGATAGCCGCAAGTCCAATTTGTTTGAGAGCTAAGCCATCTCAATTTGCATAAATCTTTTGTATCGCGAACCATTTACCGTTACAACGATACTGGCAGCATTACCAGTCGAAAAGCAAGTGCTCGTAAACAAACAGCAACACCAAAAGAAATTATTTAAAATGTATAGGCTTGAATTGTAAAAAATTGGCTGCTGAGCTGAACATATCCAGAGATGTTAAGAAATTCTGAAAAAATCAGCTTGGAGTAAAGCTTTAATGTTCCAAAAGGCACACGAACTTAATTTTGAACAGAAAAAAATAAACAAAGCACAGGAATTGCTTCGTTTGCGCATGTAAGTATTTCGCAACTGTTTATCGCGAAACTATTTTGGAAGCTTAACCTTTGGGCATGCAAACATTTCGGCTGCGTATCCTAAATTATATGGTACTAAAAATGCTGTTTACGTGAGGGGGATCTAGTTAAATTATGTTGGAATCCATTTTTATAACTTAAAAGCCGGGATATAGTTCCCCGGATAATATTGACCCTGCAAACGTTTGTTTAAATTACAAATATTAGTTTCTTGTACTATAAGATGTGTGTGTGCAGCAATACTCAGTTTCGATCTGATGATGAATTAGTGAATTTTATGAATTTGTTAGTGATTATCCCTCTTACTCTGTTATGAAGTGATACCGAAAGAATATTACCGGGCTTATGTTAAGCTACTCTTTGTGAAAGTCATCGCAATATTTTAAGTGTTCATTGTGTTAGAGAAGCCTCAAAATTGGCTTATTACAGTATGCGACGAAAACATGTCGAATTAAGAGTAGGAAGAAGAGAGTTTCGTGTATCATACCACTTTGCAGTCACTAATATAACGTTAACGCATTGTAACGTTTTGTTGGTAGAGCGAAATAGACTTTGATGGTTTCTCAGCCAAGGAAAGAATGCCTAATGCAAGTTTAATTTTAAACCTTTCAGTGCTGATAAATTGGTACCTATAACTGACGTCATATGATAAATACACATAGTACTACCATCACAAGAAAAAAACAGTTTACCCAAATATTACAGATGTCGGGTCGATAGAATATCGTCAACATTTAGTATACATTTATGACATTTAGGCGATTATACATATAAAAATATTTTGATTATTTTAAAAACAATACCAGTAGCGACATCTATCACGTCAATAGGCTAACATACCTTGGTAGTACTATGTGTATTTATATTGTGCTGACGTCTAGGACGAAATGCTTTCGCAACCTTCAAATAACTTTGTATGGTGCCGTTTGTTGGACATGGTAAAAGGATTATTTGAAAATTTCACCTGAGAGCTTGTTTGTTTGTTCGTAGACAAGCTCAGCTAGGAAACATTTTATATCTTCTTTACTGTAGCTGATGCAATGCTCAGTGTTACAAGCAGTTCGAATTCAAATGTATACCTTGATGGGTCGTAATATTAACCGGTATCCCCAATCTAGAAACATAGACACCTACCAGAGTTTTGGGTAACTAACCCAGAAAGCTGATTTAGAATGATCAAGTTATTTAACGGCATGAAAAAGGCCAATAAACAAAAGTTCGCACAAGCAATTATTTGTTTTTCGCCACAACAAGCAGTAATGATCGACGACGTCTTGTTAAAACCACCTGCAATCGACAGGTATTCGTACCTTGAAAAAGTCCTAGTTGGGAAGCTCTGTTGAATAAACTAGTATACATTTTTGTAAAAAAACATCGTTAACTGTCAATATATAATTTGGATATTTTTACAGTTCTTTGTGGTGATCAGATATTTTACTTTTCTATTGTTTTTTATGACCATCCAAAGCCAATCAACATCACAATCACTTAAAATAATTCATTGTGTAATCTACGATTGGATTAGGATCATTGGTTATCGAAGTCATAGAATTTTACTTCATATTGTTAATCTCCTGAACTTTGTTGGCACTTTTGGGAGAATCTTCAGGAATCTTAGGAATTCTGCTTGTGAATTCAGAATTTCTAATTTAAATTGCCTTAGAATAAAAATTAATATTAGAGTTCACGATATAGATCCAGGATATTTATAATATTAGCTATCTTTGTGATAGAGATAGTTTCCTTGATGACAAGTTGCATTTTACTGTTAACATGATAACATTTTTCTCAATTTCAGTAATGGGAAATATTTGCAAGCGTCTGGAATGATTTGATAATCATGAACGGATAGAATGAGATGATGAATAGCACTGGTAAATAATTTGAACTACATTCATGTAAGACATCTGGAAAGTTGATCAACAAGATGTTAGAGGTATCAAATCACAAGTTAACTTTCTTTTGAGGAGTGTAGGTTTGTTGAAAGAAGCTAATTGAACAATGACTTTATGGCTCAATAAATAGTTCTATACCTCTCTTATTTATCTTTCTATTTGGAGTGCCACCATCTACTTACTATGCCAGTGCCAACAAATTGATCATTTATTGCTTAACTTGAAAGTGGAATATCGCGTTTTACCTAAATCTACGGCGCTGGGCGGAATTGTTAGAGTGTCATAATTGTTTTTCCGATTCTTCTTGAGAGATATTAGTAACGTAGTATGCGTTACTCTAAGAAAAAAAAACACAAGCGCAACTACCGTATATATCAGTTATGTAACAATAAACAAAATGACGTATGATGAAAGAGAGAATTGTACTTTCATGATAAGAATAAATAAGATCGAACGGTCCATAAATGTAAGCCAAAAATCTTCTTTCCAAAAAAATGCCACATCATTCGTTCCATTCATATAAAGTTTTCAATTGTCATTGATAATTGTTAACAATTTAAAACAGCCACGGAATCATATTCAAATTGCATGTTAACGTATTAACTCGTAATGATCATAAAAATTGTAATCATCACTAGTCTGAAAATCAGCAGATGAATGGAAATTACAAATTACCATTACCATAAGTGATGTGTCCAATCAGGAATCGAATCGATAGTAAATCGAAAGATGTAACGTTAACTTCTATATGGGATCTTCACTCAATCACAAAAATATTTACAATTAAAATTCTAATATAACCTTGGCTTGTCGTAGAAGACGTCTAAACAACGGTTGGATCATTGGGCTGACTACCCGCATCCTTAAAAACCACAAATATTAAAAATATCAGCAAAATATATGTGGATATCGCCAAAACTTAACCAGACCCCCGATTACGATTACGATGACACTTTATACAAGCCATAAAAGTGTATCATTTCGAACTCGTTGCTCTTGAAGAAACTCGATGACCAAAAAGTGGAGACTACATGTCCTAAGGCTATACGTTACTTTATAGTGGAGATGACTTACGTTTAGATGAATTATGCTTCCGAAATTTCGTTGGTAGCTCAAATTCAAAAATTAAACCAAGGGGTCTAAATCCTATTGGAACACACTTAAATTAGGTAAAACTTAAAAGGTAAAACTAGGACCAGGACTAGGACATACGATTATCAAATTGTCCATATTGCCTATTTCTTAAATCTGTTAATTCTGTAATTGTTCAATCATTAAATCGGGGAGTTTAAAGATTTAGCGATGACATTGATGTTGAAGTTACAGCAGAGCACAAGGAGTATGTAAGAGTGAAGTACTGGCGTTTATTTATGTACGGGACGAGAGATTGGTGCATAAGGAAGAAGATTTTCTGAGTTACTGTCCCGGAATGAATGTAAATGTGAATATGTAATGAATGAAAGGTGTGAAGTGACATCTATTAAAAATAATATGTACTTATTATATATTTTTACCACATAGTTTTATGCGATTCGCCTCAATGTATGCCTTAGTATAATATGAGCATTCTTTTAAAAACAAAATAATAACATTGTATTATAATTATTAGAAAGACATTCAGGCGAATTCTTCCTGTATAAATTATGTTTTAATTAAATTAGCAGGCTCTGATGTTTCTTTACGCAAAACTTGACGCCTTCGTTATGCGTTTTTTCAATTTCGTACTATTAGCTCCGTATAGCGGGCGTTACTGAACAATTGTCGTCGATATTTATCAACCATTATTTTTTGATTGTTAATTTTTGCAAAAACTCGTTTATCATGGCTCTTAAATTTCTTACAGTTTCGGTAGAAGACACCACTTTGAAAGTAAGTTTTCAATATTTTCCAATTTTGTTAAAGCGTAAAGCGATCCATTTCGTAAATGTCAAACATAAAACTAATTTTCTGTCATAACACGAGTCACGTAAGCATTGCCACATTCGAAATAATGGGGAGTTTAAATTGCAAACGCTAGATGGAGCATTTCTTGTATGGAGGGCCTTTATGGCTGGGAATCTAAACGAATCTAAAGAAACTACAAGTAATTCAAAACAAATTTCTGAAAACTTTTGTAAAGGTTACTTTGCGATACAGAACACACAAGTTGCACTTGGATACCGACACTTGGACTGAGGAATTTTATGTAGACTGACTTATTTAAAAGTCTACAATAAGTCACCTCACCAGTAGACTTATTGTAGACTATCTTGACTTATTTGGGAGAGTTTTCACAAAAATGGTATTTAAAGTTTTTTTTTTGAGATGTTTATTGCTATAATATTTATTTATTTGTGTTTACGTCGAAATAATCGTATAATGTGTCTGAATTGAGTTCTGACTCAGACGTATTGGCAATATTTTGATACGGTTTATCGGCTTCTATAATGAGATTTCATAGGAGATAATATCATTCATCGTAATAATTTAAATGTAAGGTTATGTTCAATTAAGTCTCGGTATGAATTGGACCGGTGTAAATGACTTATTTTATACCGCCATCTTGAATAAGTCAAATAAGTCGACTTATTTGAAATAAGTCGAGAATCGGACCACTATCTAAGTTGATAACTACTTACTTTGACTCAGCAAGCCATACTTCAATATTGGAATAAGTTATAAATCTAAAATAGCAAATACTTTTGCAAATTACTGTATTGAAAATAGTTTGGTTTATGTAAATAAAAAAATTTTAAACTGATAATCGTATTTATTTTAAATCATAATCTAATCAAATTCAAAATAATAATAATTCTATTGATTTGTGTTGTACTCGTTAACATATTAAAATTAAACCAGCCTTATCGTACGCCAATTGCTTAATCAATTTTATGTTTTAAACTGGCGGTTGATAAAGCAACATCGTTATACGAATTGATTTTGTAGAATTCCAGTAGTATCAATGACAGTAATATTATCAATAATTTGGAAGATATGTAAATGTATGTAATCGAACGATAGTGATCGACAGTTGGAATAAAAGTATCGAGAAGATATATAGGACGTAAACAGATGAAAACCACTTGAGTTTATGAAATCATTTTTTGCATCGAAACCGCACGGCTCCATCGAATTTGACCTCGGGCTAAACTGCAAACATACTTACACTATCTTTTCCTCCAAAAACGATATTCAGAGTCCAACTGTTACTGTTACTGTTACTTTTACTGTTTAAACTTCAGTATGGAGGACGTTTACGTTATACTGACGAAATGTAGATGCTTTTTAGGCGCATAAGTCGTTCAGGAATTTATTCCTTCATGGAAAAAGACGTTCATAGATAAGCCACTTTCAATTCATCGAGCACAACTAATTCATTTCTCTATAATAGTCGAACAAAGTTAAAAGGACGTCAATAGCAAGAACATCTAACGAATTAGGTTTAAGATTTTTGTAAATAAAGATAATGGGAACCTAAGAGCGTTTGAAACTGAAGCCGAAAGAAGGCTGGTGAACTTTCTGCTTCCCAACAGACAACAAGCAATATCAACAGTCATGGTTCATGATTCCACAAGTGATTCTTATCGATGTCCGAGTTGCATCATCCTCTTTATACCTAAAATTTAAGTCAATGAATACATCATCAGGAATAATATATATACGTATTGGAGAAGAGTCTCGAATTTAACTGTCTTTATTTAGGACATCAGGCGCACGCTTGCAAATCAAAGTTCGTACCTTTGCCATATGTGTTGTGATAAACATCACTCATTACTTGAGATTTACTCAAAATCTTGACTCAGAATTCTGCTTATGAGAATTTACTGCCTACCGCATTAGCAAGTACAGCTGTAATCTATTATCATACTCACTGGTACACAAATTACAACTTCCATTGCGGAGATCCAATAGGATAGTGAAATATTATGAAAATATCAGTGAAAATGGTCAATTTTCTTTTGATTCCAAATTGGCTGTAACTCTGTTTAAAACGAGTACTTCGAGCTGGCTGACATTACAATAAATGCGGGTACAGTCTTTCGTACTCTATTATTATAGGTTGTGCCAAAAATGTCAACACATAAATCACAGCTCGGTATTAGACAAATCTCTGCAATTATACTGAAAATTTGAAGATTATCAGATAATAATTTTAATAACCATCTTTCTAAAAACCATGTTAACAGCTTCTGAGCTACAAATTTTTTACAGGGTAACAGTTAAAAGGAATAAATTTGGAAGTTCATTATACAATTGGCATTTAATGAAACATGTAAAGAATTGGGCAGTTTTCATAGAACAGCTGGTTTAAAAATGATGGCAATCGAAAGGAAATTAATTCGAAATCCTCAACTCAAGTTGAAATATCATGAAGTTTTAGCAGGATATTTAAAACTCTGCTACATGGAGAGAATACAACTGGAGCAACTAAGTTTCAAGAAAACAGAAAATGTATACCTACCCGACCACTTTTTTCTCAAATCCTGCAAAACTTTTGAATATAATAGTTTGGAGATTCGACCCAACATCCGATATAGACCGCTTTCGGTTGACTCCTCCGGGTGGAGAACGACTTATGTTTTCTTATCGATTAAGCTCGAGACAGAAATCTTTGATGCAACCGTTCAGCATTGGGATTTCGTTCAGAAATTATTAAATATTTTTGCAATAACTATATAAGCGTATATTATCCACCTAAACACCTTAAAGCCAAAATTTCTTTAAAAGAGAGTACAAAATAAGTGACCTTTACTGGAGAAAATGTTGCACGATACACGACACTGGTTTCAAATGTTGTGTTGGAACCTGAGATGTGGCTATAGTATACTGATTTATATAGTCAAGAAAACACTTACCATTCTTAAAAAATCGGGAATACTTCTGAAAATTCAATTGTTGAACCAACTAAATTTTGTAAACCTACAGAAAACCTGCAAAAATTTCTAAATAACTTGAAGCTCGTCTGATTGATTGTGCTATACGATTTCAGAAAATCAACAAATATCTGATGCTCGCCAGTGATTCCCTGCCAATTGTCGATTGCCGTATCTTCTAAATGATATTTGTGAAAAGATCGAAAGCATACTTCTTCTAATTTAATGCTTACACCAGATCACCATTTTAAGATTTTAGAGGTAGCGATATGGGTGCAAAATACCGTCAACGGTATCGACCGAAGTGGTTAGCTTCTTTAATAACCTATGAGCACGAATTTATATTTTTAAATCAGTTGCGTCGCCGAGACAACGTAATTGGATTTGCGGAGTGTTCTACATTATTGCATTGCATGAAGTCACGTACAAAAGTAGTAAAATTAATTACAGCCTTGACGCTTGTGCTGAATTCTAAGTAGTAGACGAAAAATGATAGGACTGATAACATAATTTAGAAAAAATACTTATGTACATGACTGTATGTATATATATATATATATATAGATGTATCGAGTGACATATTATGTGTTTATATATTCATACATATATTATATAAAACACATTTGCCAACCATGCTTTATTTACAACAACAACACCATACTCACTAATATGCATGAAAATTTAGTTATTTCGTGGAATTCGTCTCTCTGCGAGCTCGCACTCGTATACATATCATCGAATTTTTCCCAACATATTCGGACAGCGACTGCGTACATTATGTGCTTCAAAAATGTGTGCATCTACACATAATACATATATACATAAGATGTGGTTTTTCAGCATATTCCCGATTTTTTTATTTTGTTATTTCTACTCAGTTTTTTTTTGCAGTCTCGATGTGTATGTATCGCAGTCGCAAAAAGGCAGATGAGCACTTATGTACTCGCGTACGCGATTTAAGTAAAGAATTATAAAAGCGGAAATAAAAACAAAAAAAAAATCGTACAGATTCAGTGTAATATATTCCAGTATCGTGATAACATCTAACTATATACAAAATTGAAACGTTTTTCAATTCGATTTGTGAGTGATTTTCTTTTAGTCTAAAGACGTTTTGTGCGAAGCACATAAAAATTAGTGGTCAAAGAACAATTAGAGATTAGAGTGTAAACGGAAGTTCGATAAGACTGAGTTGTGTTATTTTTTATTTTGGTTTTAAAATATTTTATAAGTACATGTGAGTCTAAACCGAACTACAGTGGATTAAGTTCAAAATAAATTCGACTCGAAAAGGTAATACATAATACAACCAAGCGTCTGGCGATTTTGTGTTTTTTGCATCTTTTTCGGTTTTTTTTTTTGCATGTACATTTCGTTGATTTATTAGTTTACGAAAGGTATTTTATAATGGCAGGGCTTCGAAATCATTGTATTAGTTTTTGGTTTATTGTCGTAAGTAAACGTAAAAATGTGGTTTTCTAAATATAGATTTTTTTAGAAAAACATTTTTAGTGATTTTATACTGTAAAATTGAAAATAAGTTATAGTTAATGTGTTGGCCGTTAAATAAAACTTGGATGTGACTGGTTTGATGTGGAAAACGTTAGATTTAAATTAAAATTTAGAATTTGTAAAAGTTATGGTTTAAAAGTTTCTGATAATATATTTTATTTGTACTGTCAAAATAGAGTTCAATCTATTTAGGATTGGTATGTAGAATGCGTTGTTGATCGTCGGATTTATCGGTACGTTATTAGCCATAAAAGAGTATCGGTTAGAACTCGGTACTTTTCAAGAAACTCGATGGTAAAAAGTGTAAAAAAAAATTATTTCATCAATAATATTGTAATATACGATCTAACGAGGTCTTATTGTGGCTACCAAATTTTTTCCTCATAATAATATCCAATTATTGACATACCCGCGTATGGTGGCTCCGAAGCCAAATTGATCATGTGTTAAATTTTAAGGGATGATCTGAGGACATCCAAAAGTGATATCACATCGATTCATCTGAACTTAGCTTTCCTTCAAGCATCCTGTACTGGCGTGGTCGATGATTCGGCCAATCGATTTTGCACATCAACAGGGGGCACATTTATGTTCATTGTCATCATCGATCGCAGTCAAAGATAATTTTTCCTATATATGTACAACATATATATGAATATATATATATATATATATATATATATATATATATATATATATATATATATATATATATATATATAAAGGGTTTTCCAATAAGAGGTTTCTTTTTGATATTTAAAAAAAACGAGTATTTTTTAAGAGAAATCAATTAATGTTTATTTCATTGTAAAGAGGAAGGTATGCCATTAACATTTGAAAACGATATCACCCAAATGGCCGCCACGGCTACGCTTGCAGCACCATATACTTTTCATGGAATATTAAATTACCTACTGCCACCTAATATTGATTTACACAAACTTCTATTTTGTACTCATTCACAACATTTAGGCGAATGCGTACTTTGTATAAGTGTATAATATATATTGCATTCGCTCCTGTTGTCATTTTAGCTATGTACAATCATATTGTGCAGACCCTACAGAACATCGCTCCAGAAATGCTATAAAAATTATCAAAGAACTAAACGCAGTTACTTCTGAAAGAGGCAAATGATATTAAACAACAGGCTGTGCAATCTACAGCAAAGTGAACGGAAAATGCTCTCGGGGTAAATTTAACCTTGAACTTTTCAGTACGCTTAGAAAGGCCATATTTTAATAGTCCTTTTACGATGTTTTAATATAGTTTGGCTAAAATGAAACCACCTAGCAGCAGAATTGAACTTGGCTTTATGTAAAGGTACATGTTTATTAAGAAGACCCCAAGATACTACCTTGTAGTATCCTGCTGATATTTTCGGTATTGAAGAGTTTTGTATTTTACCCGTTAAATTTCGGTCAGCTATAAGCATTATTTTAGAAGCTGAGTATCTGGCTGAATATGTACTTGGTACATATGAACTATATTTCTGTGATTCTGTAAACTTGTTCTTTAGTCGAATATTTGTCTCTAAAACCAAACTGGTGGAAAAGTTGGTTTCGTTTTGATACCATTATCATGTTTGCCACTTTCGATTGGTGTGGAACATAGCTAAGTCTAAACGCTGCATTAATTATTTGAAATAGCTTTCGTAATCCTTTTTTGGTTGTGCTTTAACTATTTGCTCTGTAATTAGATCTGCGCTATCTATATATTAGATATTTTGAGCTTAAGTTATTATTGATTTCAACTTTTTACTCTCGTAAAGTTACAGGACTTATATTTTGACTTTCGATTTTATTACTTTTCATCTGCAGTTTGTCTTGAGGTACCAAACAAATCAGTGTTTGTTTAGCACGTCATCGCATTTTATTGCATGCACCTGATACTTAAGTCTTTGAAGTATAAGGGACCAATTGTTTCGCTTATTCGGATAATTTTTTCATTTATGTTTTTTGAAACAGCAAACTATTCACAATTTTCTTCTCATTCTTTCCCAATGATAAACGCAAAATTGAAAAAAATTCCTGAATGTATTCAAGAAAAAACTAATACCATCATATAAGATGGAAACTTTTGCAATTACGCTTTAGTGCGTGTGTTAATTCGTTTAAAACTAGTTAAAAAGCTTAAATTTTGACATTAGGATTAAAAAAAAAAATTATTCACCACGGAAAAATTTATCGCGATAGATACCGTTTAAGAATTGTGACGTTAGATTTAAAAAAAATATAACCTTATATTTTCATATGAGAAACTTGTACCACAGATTGGTACAGATTGGTACAAGTTGGGAAGGAAGTCGTGGTTAAAAACAGTGGTGCTACTTTCCACATTAGTTTATTTTTTGGAACTTCAATCGAGAGGCCGACAGGTATAATAAATCTGTGGCTAAACTATTCATAAAACGCGTAATTGTGGTCCGATTGTGGTGACTGATACCTTAATCAAAAGCTCTCATCCTCAGGATAAATACTGGTATAAAATATACTTACATTTCTCGAAATTATATTTTGTCAAAAGAAAATCGTTTGTGATAAAACAAAAGAGAGCTCTCAAATATTGCAAAAGAGAGCTCTCAAATATTGCAAAAGAGAGGTCTCAAATATATTTTGAATATAAAAATATTTTGAATATAAGTTTTAAAAAAAAAATTATTAAAATTTCTATTGCAAAATTTTATTCTATAAATAAAGTTGTATTTGTCTCTAATAAATCCATACAAACTTTTTGTCAAACGAATAAAAAATAAAAACGATAATTTAAAAGATATTTTCAACAGATGGCACAGATGGCAAATAGATAACCAAATAAAAATGTTAATGGTTTGTTTCATCGATTAGTAAAATTATTTAGGTGGGCTCCTCGATTGCAGTACGTAATTTTCTCACTACAATTGGCACAATTATCATCGAATTTTGATCAAACCCTTAACACTGTAATAAGCCATCTGAGTATAATAAATCTGTGCTTGTACTTTATGTAAAAATTGACCATCAAAACAAATAATATTTTGTATATGGTCGTACGGGTTTACATTTTTTGTTTTTATTGTATTTTATTGCATTTTATTGATGTAGTTTGGTGATTTTAGTTTTTTAGTCTCATATGTATTATTAAATTAATTTAGAATGCAATTTTAATTCTATTTATATTTATATACTATTAATTTCTGTTTATTAAGATCTATAAAAAAAATAAAGTTGGTACAATGCAATGACCAAATTATATTTTGATCTTTGCCAAGTTGGTGATAACCTGATAATTTTATTTTATATCGCATTTATACATTAGCTCGAAAATTTTATTTGATGAACCACAAACATATTTAAACTGCAAACAGCAGTCAACGGCATTTAAAATATATATAACGTGGGCTCTTAATGAATCTCCTGAAAAAATTTTATTAGGGAAAATTAAACGAAACAGTAAACGGACCCATCAATTTATATAATCCAAGTATAACAAAACTGAAAAAATCGTTCTAGTACAATTTTTTCCCTCGTTTTGGTCAAAAAATCGGACATATATGCGGAAAATAATAATATCCAACTTTCTACGCTATATTGTTATGGCATTGTTATTGTCATTGTGTATTTTAGTTTGTTTGAGTTGTTGGAATTTTTAAATTAAATTATAAGTTTTGTTGAGTTGTTAAATTAAGTATTCCGACATTTCACTAATCATCTTTTATAGGTAAATATTATGTTATTTCTATGTACAGCAAAATTTGGAAGTTAATAAATGTTATTTACATTTTGTTTCATTTCATTTTTATTTATATTATGTTTCATATTTATATTATGATTCATTGAAAAAAAAGGATTAAGTTAAATGTGATTGTTTTATATTTTTTTAACATTAGATTTAAATATTAGCATAATAATTTTAATTAATTAATATTATTAATTTAAATTATTTAATCTGTTGATAGATTTTAAATTTATTTAATTTATGTAATATGTTTAAAACTTGTAACGAAAATAATTAAAAAAATCTTTGTTAATTTTAAGTTAATCATATAAGAAATTTAATTTAACTTTAATTTTATTAAGAAACATGATAAATGAATAAAAATATAAATTGAAAATATTTTATGGATTTTATTTAAATTTAAACAAATAATTTAGCCGCCACATATTTGAAATAAGCCTCGCCCTCATTTCCAACAAAAACATAACCCCACTTTTTTTCCGCATATCTCCGGATCTTTGACCATTTCCCCATAGTAAATCTGAGTGTAATTCGGACATAATTTCGGAAAAAAGTCAGAGATGAATTCATCAATGTGTCCGAAATATCCAATTTTTTCGGACTTAAAAATACTTGGGTTACAATTAAAATTGTAATAAGAATGAGGAATTTAATTTGCAAGTTGGGATTTATGTAATCAATATGTATTTATCGAACGTCAAAATTTAAACGAGTTCACACAGCAAAAGCTGTCACCTCGTTCAAAAAAAAGTTCACCATGGTAAACCAAATTTTCAACAAAAAAATTTTAACAGGATTTAAGTAATTTTGATACCGACGACTTCGACTTTCGACTTTGCAAAAAATTTAAATTCCACAAATACAAAGCATTGATATATTCATACCGACGGCGTTGACTTTGACTTTGTTTGACAGCTGTCATATTTTGATATTTTATTTGTGAATTGCATAGACGTATAATAGTTTTAATGTCTATGGTGAATTGTGGGTTGTACCGTGAGTTGTATAATCAGTATCTGACAAATCATATAAAATCAAGTTTGATTGCACCTCAAGGATGAGACAATTTTCAAAATTATTGTCACTAATAAAGTTTTCTTCACTTTCCCTAATATTTATTTGATTATTATTTATATTTTCATTATTTTCGTCCTCATAATAATATTACACAGAATAGTTAAACATATTATCGGCTACCATTTTGATGTTTTGTTTATCCATTGACATTTCAAAATGAATGAAGTTGCTTTGTACAACTTCAAATTGGCAAAGTCGAGAAGTGGAACGTATCGCACTTGCTTTGCAGCTAACTTCATTGCACTATATTTTTATTTTCTTAGATTTATCACATAAAACTAATTAGTTTTATAACTATTTTGATTTATTTCTATAAAACTTGACATTGTTAATCGAATCAACCTAAGTTTTATATTTTAAATGCTTTTTAAAAAAATTTCATTTACGAAGTCCAAAGTCGAAGTCGCCGGTATGAAAAATATTTAACACACGAGCACTAAGTTACAAAAAATATTGTTAAAAATAAGAATACGGATATTGTCAAGTTTATCGTTTCATTAATTTATCAGTTAAATTGAATCATGTAAATGAAAACATATCATTCGATCACTTGAGATTGTTTCACTCTACAGTTTGGACGTTAACAACTCATACGAAGTAGTTTTGGTTCTACACTTCAATATTTAACATGGAAATAGTAATAAAAATACTTTATTTATAAAATCCGGTTAAACACAATCAAACGAGTCAATAACATAAAACCACGCATTATGATTAGAGTCAATTGTCGTAAATTCAACTGCATTTTATTGTTATGACTGCAAATATACGAAATATCTGTTACATAACCATACATATATCTGAAATTGATTAGTTTCTAGTAAACATATTTTTTAATTAATAATTAATATTTGTATTAAATTTAACTGGAAATGTAAATTGAGGCCAATGAATTTCGATCTGATGCAATTCACAAGAAACTACCGTGAATTGTGGGATATTGTCATAAACTCCTACTTAGTACTATTCACCAAATGTATTCACTTCAATAGTCATTTTCAAGACTATTGGTTCACCTTCCTATTTGTACCAATCAGGTTTGTTCCCAGTCAATTCTATATAGTTTTTCTCTGGTTGTATGTCAAACTCTTTGGCGACTTCTTAACAATGTCATTGGAATGACTGCACCAGTTGGAAAGTATTTCATTCAAAACAAAATTATTTTCCATTTATATTATACTATTTAAGGTGAAGGTAAAGTCTGTTAAAGTAACTAGTTGCTGCATATTTAGGTATGGCGTAAATTTCTGTTTAAAAAAAACTAGTACGCAGTCTATACAAAGTATGGTACACTCCTACATGGATAAAATAAACTTTACTAAGCTTGTAGGAGCATATACCATTAGCACTAGATGGTCATCGATTGTTAAGTCGACTGTTGATGTATATATGGCTTCCGAGCATTTGCCAAGAAGATTTAAACATGATGTTTGTAATTGCCAAACCCGAAATCCACAAAAGTTACTGAGCATAATCCGTTTAATGGTCTACCGCCAAATTAAATGGACCATTGTTTTATGAAACCCGGCATTTCATTAATTATATAGATTGATCAATTTGAGGGAAGATCTATACTTAGTGTTAGGATAGAATCGTTAATTGTGACAAGCTTGAATCGGTTGCAGGCAACTAATAAGTGATCGATAGTTAGTAGCACAGTTTCTGTTTTCATAGTTTTATCGCTGGCCCCTTCTTGTTTGGCGTGTGTAGCAGCCTAGCCAGAAGGTCAATCACAACAAATCCTGCAATAATGAGTACTGCCTGTTCTATGCGACAGTTTGATATGAACACGTGACTCTGAGTGCTCTTCTTCTTTCAGTAGCTGCCATCCGCTTTCTGTATTTTTGGACGTATATTGCATAGTCTTCCATCCACTTTTTCACTCTTCTCATACCTGTTCGAGTTAAGGACTCTGTTAGGCCAGCCATTATTTTTCATTTTTCACGTTAGCCCAGTTCAAAGTGATTTTTTCCATTTTGGTATGTGGTATTGCACTTATTTTGTCATTACTCTCTTCTAGATTTGCATTGCTTTTAATTTCTTTCAGTATTTCCGCATAAGTTTGTCATTGGTCCAATTTTATTACCAGCGTATCGGGACGTTTCCTAAACAATTTCTGCTTCCAATTGCATCCCTACCGATTTGATTGGGTCTTGTGTTTTTCTTGTCCTTTTTCCTTGTTGCCCTTTGTTCCACCGAAAATCAATCCAGCCTTCTGTGTTTTCTTTATCTTCCATTTTTTCCCTCAGTCTGGTTCTCTTGAGGACTAAAAGATGCTTGTCTCTTATTGGAGTTCACTGCAGGAGTCGATCCAATATTGTTGTGCATTGACACGACTGAATCATTAAAACTGAAATTCCATAGAGCCCTCTCGTGTCTTCTTTTAAGCATTAAGAGTATGTCCATAATATAAATACACATAGTATTACCATGGTATGTTAGCTCATTGACGTGCTAGATGTCGCTACTGGTATCGTTTTAAAATAATCGAAATATTTTATTTATCGCCTAAATGTCGTATATTTATACTACATTTTGACGATATTCTCGATCCGACATCTGGAACATCAATGGGTGAATTATTTTTTTTTCTTATGACAGTAGTACTATCTGTATTTTATATAGAATATATGTCTAAAGCATTTTCCAAAATGCAAAAGCCGATTTTGATGTCTCCGTTGCTTTTTATAATTTCTGTAAGAATTTGATTACAGGCCAGTAGCTGTTCGTATTCGTCTTTTAGACTGCATTGTCCTCTTTAGCAAAATCTTTGATTTTCCCTCATTCTGTTTGAACCTGAAGAATATAAGCTTCAACTTGGTGCGCTACGCCCATAGTGATATTAGAGTCAGTGTACTTTAAAAAAAAGTGCTTCTTCTCAAGGAACTGGTCTCCAAGCTTCTTACGTGTTTTGTTGCAGTAGGAGAACACAATTACTTTGGAAATCAATATACTTTCTTCTACCATTCACTAGTTTTTGAGATATTTGTTTGTACCAATTTTAATGTCTCAGCCTGTATATAATACATGGTCTGAATCACATTGTGTAACTCAAAACAATTTGAAATTATTTTCATAGGTTTTTACAAATTACTGTACATAAATCGTTTTACACACAAAAAAAACTGAACTCTATAATTAACATCGAAATGTACACTGTCTCTCGACATTTATGTTCACATAACTAAAGATTAAAATAAAAGAGGCCTCAAATTATGTATATACGTTTATATAGGTGCAACATTATTAATTATATAATTAGAATTGTTGTAAATTGTGTCTAACGATTATTAGTTATTCAATTGATTGTGTTATTCAATTGTTTTTAATTGCAGCATAAATTTACAAAATCCTGGATTTTAAAAATTTCAATTTGTAGCATACATTTCACATATTTCACATTTTTCACATTTTCTGGATTTTCATTTGTAACATAATCTTTTCAGTTTTAATGGATTTACCATCATACATTTTCTAATCTTTAGAAATCTTTGAGGTAACCATAATGTTTTTCTTGATTTTAGAAATTATCGATTTCTTTTTTAATCTAGAAAATGTACCACGCAGAAAACGTCGATTCTGATAACGTTGAAAAAGTAAAGTAATAACTGTTGCAACTTACAATGAGAACGCTTCATCTTATATCCAAATGATGCAGCGATATTTGAAATGGTGAGAAAATATTTGGTAGGTAAAAAGGTTCTGTTCAGAAATAACAGCTCTTGAGCGTTCAGATTGGTTTTGCCTTTTCTGGTCATCTAGAAAAAGATAAAAAACTAGCTTGAGATCAAAGCAAAAAGTGTTTAATTGCCTTTATATTAGATTCGAAACAGTAATGTTGTCTAAAATGTTTTTTTATTCATCAACATAATTTCCTTCAAGTTCGATAAAATCATTCCATCGCTTTTCTAACTTTTGTATAATATATGCGGGTAGAACGATTTACCTTTGGTGTTTCAAAATAACCCTCAGGAGCATTTGTTGAAGTCTGCATACAGCCAGTAATCGCTGGGAGTTATAAATACGGTGGGTGAGAATGCAATTCGGAGTCCACTTCGTGTAGTTTGGTCATCGTCTTCAACTTCTTGGTGAATCCATATTTTAAAAATTCATTTTTATTTCGAGTAAATAACACTAACCAGCGCTCTGATCCATTGTGAGCAAACGCGGCACCCATTTTACCCAAAATATTAAACCACTTGATATCTTTGTGATCTCACTCGCTTTCGATTTTTCATCACGATTCTTAGGACTTGCATGGTGTTTTCTTGGGTCACTGCATTATTTGAATGACCACTCTCGATCAGCATTATTTGTGTCTATACGACCACATTTGAAATCAGCATAACACCGACAAACGGTTGGTTTCAACGGAATAGAGTCTGATAGTACTTTTTAAGCCACGATTCTACTTTTTCGATATTTTTAAAAATTGCAAAAGTAGCGTCACTTTATTTGCTATAACTCAGTATGCTATGGTTTGATTGTTATGAAATTTTGACACATATCGTTTGAAGGTTACTACGTTTAAAAATCATAAAAATGTTTGTTATTAAAGGCGCCATCTTTGTGTTAGTATCGGGACGTATTGTATTTCATAAGGAAGGCAATGCAAAGCCACAAAAAATCAAAAAATCGAAAATCTTTATTGAAAAACTCAATAGACCTAGTCAACAGCTCTTGATACTATATTTTTACAAAAACAATTTACTCAATTATTATTTTGTCGACAATATTTCAATAAAAATAATAATAATAAAATTAAAACATTTATGAAGTCAATTAAATTATAAAAAAACATCTGTCAATTAAACTGATTACTTGACCATATAGTAAGTCATACATACACAGGCCAATTGTTAATTAACTTAAGCGACATAAATAAATTTAAACAAATCAAATCGCAGATTATATTATGGGAAATATGTCACCCAAAAGTGATTAACGTGAATTAATTTCTGTCTAATTTATTCGTTGGCTCGCAATTTTATTCGACTATGGCATATATACATTTTTCAATAGTACATATAATATAATCAAGTTTACAAGTATTAATTATGGCACTTAAGAGAATCTCGATCTTGCCAAACTGATCGTAAATCGTTATGTACTATCTATTTACAAATATTTCTAATTACTCGAAATGTTTATATTTAAGTTATTGTGATAATCTTATGACATGCGACGACATTGAATTATTATTTTTAGTTCAATCTTTAATAGTGTGCTCTAGATACGTAATGATTTATGTAACGAATTTTAAAAACAGCATTCGAAACAAGAATATGGGTACAGAAAATTATAGTCAAAAATATTGGCAATAGAAATGGAAATAAAAAAGATAAACCATCAATATACAGTATGATCTATAGCTCCTATGGTCAAACGGCACCTGATGCTTCGTAATTTTTTTTAATACGAGCATGATACCTTTATATAGAATGCCACCACAGTGTCCTTTGCTTGTCTTATAGGGGGCGAGAAAACGAAGGTTAGATCGCTGAGTTGACTACCCGTATCAAAAAACTGCCAACATTATTTTAAAATAAAGCTCCACTCACGTTTACAGATGCGCGGTTTAGGATTGTGCAGTCGCTGATAAAACCAGGCGTGTTGGATGACGCTATACCAGCTATGAAAGAGTTTCGTTTGGAATAAGTTTCTCTCCAAGAAATGTTGTTGTTGAAATGTATACATATTTTATAGTATGGTATTTATACTGATGATCAAAGCGTTTGATTAAGATAAGGCATGTAAAGTGTTATACACATCATACTGTATACATACTCCATGCTTGCGTTCACTAAATTATAATTTCCGAAGATTACAAATTATTACAAATTAAAGTGTAATTCCGCATATCACAAATCAGAAAAATGCCACTTAATCCGTTCCACATCAATCAAACACACATATATATGATGTCATTGCTACTTCAATTTTTTTTTACTTAGCCGAATCTAGCAATTGTTTAATAAATTTATATTTTTCTACTTAAACAAATTAAAAAATTTTTAATTTTTTTTATTTGTAATTACAGAGTCCGAAGAAAACAGAAAAGATTTTAGAAAAATTAAAACAAAAAAATTAAGATCAACAACCGAGCAGTTAGAGAAACCTAAATAAAATATGCAAAAAAAAACGGAGAGCATAAGTTTAACAGAAAATAACAGGTTTGAGGAAGAGGTCTTAGGAATAAACAGGCCTGATTGTCCTAAAAAGTCTATGCAATTTTTTTTTAATTACTACATAAAAACTTTAAAATTTGACAGATAATTGACTGATATGAATTACGTAAAATATTTAAAATTGTACCATTATTATTAGAGTTGGAGTTCTTAGGTCAAAACTAATCTACAACTAAATTCATTGAGCGGAAACACACGAGTTTAATGATCCTAAAACAATTTGTCTGCTCCAAAAGACCCGAAGTGGTTTGAAAGGTTTAACATATATGATGGATCATATATGATCATATCTTCAAAACTCTTTTAATACTTACTGCCAAAAAGCTTAAAGGCTTGTACAGATGGCTAATCTGTACATCAACCAAATGGTAGATAAAATCTAATGCTTTACCAGCGCATAGTCAAGTTAACTAGCAACAGTGTAAGATCCGACGTTAATAGCTATGGACTCGCCTCACTCAAGAAAAAAAATGGTTTTGAAGGATTTATTAGAGATGAAGTATTACAAAACAATTTCTGAGAAGCCAAACCATGTTTGAGCATTCCAAGGATATATAAACCACCATCTATAATTTAATGTGGGTGATCAAAAGTATGCAGAATATGCGTTTTATAACTCAGCATGTTCAAAAAACTGAATGAAATGTTCCCTTTTTGCACGGGGATTACTCGTTAAATATAAAGGATTAATTTATTTTAAATATTTAATTGCATTAGTTGATCTTTAATCTGGCAATTGACCCTCATTTTCAATTTTATCACATTGAGGTCAATAAAAAGAGGAGAGATCGCGCAACGAAACTCTTTTATCGAGCAATTTATTATGTTAGCGACAGAATGCCTTAACTGATCGAACCATTTATGATAACAAATTTTTCGTACAAAAACAGTGTCCGTTAATTCAATTAAAATTAAAATAATAAATATCCACATTAATTATAATTACGCAAAAAACATAATTTATACAGGAACAATCCGCCTGAATGTCTTTCTAATTGTCATATTAAGTCTAAAGATGTTGGTATTATAGAATAAATACATTAAGGCGAATTACATAAGAATATGTGTCAAATAAACAAATTTATAAAAAGTAGCATATATTATTAGTAAACGATGTCACTTCACTCCTTCATCGTGATTCAGTGGTCACAGACGACGTCAACTTCCATTTCATATTTGGATCCATTTGCAGGCTTTCCACCCTTTTTTATCAAAAGAAAGAAATCGCCAAAGATTACAACTAGACAAGCAAATCTTAATTTTCCAGTAAAATTCTAGGCTTAAAGAAAAAACTTAAGCAAAGTGTTGATACAATAGCCAGAACACTTGATCTGGGTTAAGAAAAACCTGGAAAAAAATGAAAACAGTCACGGATTCACGGCTGATGATGAGACTGATGTCAAAAAAACAAGACCAGGTTTGAAAAACAAAATGAAAATTTTTTAACAAAAATAAGGGAACTTTTTACATATCGAAGGAACTCTCCAATAAAGCGGCATTACTGCATAATTTGCCGTACTGTATAGTGGTTGGCGGAGCTGGAACCACTCAAACCAATACAAATTATACAGCTATTATGTGTTTCAAGCAGTATCTACTACGTAAATAAGTCACGCCAGAATGTCCAGAGCTGAATCCGCCAAGCGTACAGTAAAAACTCGAAACAAAAGCCCTCTTAGTAATAGAATTTGTGGAATCTTGACTGTATATAGGCCAAGTTGTTAAACTTTTTATTAATTTCTAGCAAATTTTATGTTAACTGGGTTCAATTCAATATTACAATAATTATTCATATCAGTCAATAAAATGTGGAAAGGTCTTTTCTTACAAAATACCGTTGTAAGTAACTGACCCTCCGATTTTGGTACAATCAGGCCCGTTATTATACGGCCCTGGTCTATTTTGTAAATTTAAATTATGTGTAGCAATTAACTAATTTACTTTAATAATTAAAGCAATAAAAGTGCACCAACCTCACCGAATCATAGTGCAGACGATGATTATGATCCGCACTTGCACCGAAATGTTCCTCATCCGACAAAGTGAGTATTTCTCGGCGGCATAATTTAATCAAATTTTTATTTACCATATATAATTTTTTATTACAGTAATTTTGAAACTTTGGCTCATATATTAAAAGGTGCATTAGGCACTGGAATTTTAGCAATGCCTCAGGCATTTGCAAATGCCGGTTATTTTTCTGCCGTTGTAAATACATTTCTACTAGGACTTTTGTGTACATATTGTCTGCACGTGCTGGTCAAGCAACAATACATATTATGTAAAAAACATCGTGTACCAATTTTAACGTATCCCGAATCGATGAGAATGGCACTCGAACAAGGACCAAATTTTTTAAAACCATTTGCGCCAGCATCAGCGTAAGTTTTCTTTTGCCATTTTTTTTTTTTAAATAATTTTTCAAAACTTACTATAATTTTAGACTGATGGTCGACATATTTCTGATTATTTATCAACTTGGAGTTTGTTGTGTATATATCGTGTTCGTGGCAACAAATATAAAACAATTGGCCGATCATTTTATATTTAACGTTGATGTAAAAATTCATATGCTCATCCTGCTCATACCATTGATTTTATTGAATTTTATACCAAATCTTAAAGTTCTAGCACCATTTTCAACGTTTGCAAATGTTATAACGTTTGTTGGATTAGGTCTAATCCTTGTTTACGTTTTTGATAAGTTGCCAAGTCCAACCGAACGTGATGCATTTGCCGCAATTGGACGTTTTCCATTATTTTTCGGAACAGTATTATTTGCACTTGAAGCTGTTGGGGTGGTATGTCTAAAATCAATTGAAAATATTTATATATATATAAACAGGGTGATTCTAGAGTATGTACAAACAATTTAGGAGGTGATAGAAAAAATTAGTTTGAACAAAATCTTATCGCTATAATCGTTATACGAGTTATACGTCATTTTACCATTTTACTCTAACCTAAAAACGATTACTCTCGAATTTATCATATAAACGATTTTTAATCACAAATTGGTGCTTGTGGTATTCGCTTGTGAGTTAGGTCCTAAACGTTCAATAACTCAGAAATAAGCGCAAATCACGTAATTGTTATGAAGAGGTGGATGAAAAACTACAAATGACATGATTAAAGTAAAATGACAAAGAGTAAGCACAACTCGCGGGATGTGGATGAACGTTTAAGGTGATTTTAGTGTTATCTTCGTTCGTTCGTGCGCTCCTTTTGCAGTTTTTTTAAATGATTTATGATTGACAAAAAAACTGCAGACCGATTTTGTTTTCTTCTTTCGTTTTATATTTGTAATAAAAAGTGTTATTTTTTGTTTGTATATCTTTCAGTTCTATTATTATCTCTTTGTCTCGCCATATTTGTTCACTAGAAAAGTTGGATATAAACCATCTTTATAAAAAAACTGCCAAACAAAAGGACGAAGAAACGAAGACAACACTGAAGTCGCCTTTAAAGCTAAAGCACGTTTATAAAAATCATCCGCACACCAACCAATTAAATCAATATATCTAAACCATGTGACTCGCTTCACCAATTAACACGTTTGCCAATTCACACGTTTGCGGATAAAATGTTAAAATTGTTGGGTAGCAGAATACACACAAAGTAAAGACAGAGCTAAATGTTAATGTTTAAAGTTAAGTGGAGTGCGGATCATTCTTATCCGCAAACGTGTGATTTGATTCGTGAAGCGAGTCACATGGTTTAGATGTGTTGATTTGATTGGTCAATGTCCGGATGATTTTTATATTATTCATCTACATACGTGCTTACGCCTTATCCCGACAGTTTTTGATAAGTAATTTTGCTTTACTCCATGTAGATAAAGTTTTTATTGATTGATAACAGCGTCAGACCTTCCTCTGCGTACATCCTAAGTGGCACGAGATGGAACTAGTTTTGCTATTCCTTTAATGGATTCTGATAAAAATTTGAATATTATGTGTATGATAATAAGAAAGGCACTGGGTTTAAATGGAATTTTTCAATAATCTAATCGTATTATGAGAAGGAAACGTTTCTTTTGAGGAATTTGAGAGTAACATTTTAAAGGTGAATAAAAATATGGATAACGAAAACCTCTTGAGTTTGTTTGTATTTACTAAAGAATTACACTGCCTTACAATTTTAATTGATGTTTGTCATTTTAATTTGTGATTGCCAGGTTATTGCACTGGAGAATAATATGAAATCACCAAAGCAGTTTGGCGGATGGTTTGGTGTCCTTAACGTTGGAATGTTTTTTATAACATTTTTATATGCTGGTATGGGATTTTTAGGTTATCTTCGATATGGTGAGGATTCAAAAGGCAGTATTACGTTAAATATTCCACAACGCGCACCGTAATTAAAATTTACAATTTTTCTACTACTATTTACTACATTTAATACTTTTCTAATTTACAGAATAGCGATTGCAATTCGAATTATGTTTTCGATTGCAATTTTCATTTCGTACGCTCTACAGTGTTATGTACCGGTTGAAATTTTATGGAAGACATACTTACACAAACGATATGCTAATACCTCGCATGAAGTAACAGCTGAGTATATATTACGAATCACCATCGTTCTGATAACATGTATAAATCTTTAACTTACAGTTTTCTGTACATATTTATGATAATATTGATATATTTTTTTTTGTGTAGTTTTACTAGCGGTTGCCATTCCACGACTTGGACTTTTCATCTCGTTATTTGGTGCATTTTGTTTATCCGCCTTGGGTATTGCATTCCCAGCCATAATGGAACTATGTGTCGCATGGCCGGATAATTTAGGACCGGGCAACTACATTATTTGGAAAGACATTATATTGATTATTCTCGGTGTGACTGGTCTTTTGGCCGGCACATACACCAGTATCCGAGATATAGTTATAAGTTTTCTATAGTTAAAATCGTAAGACGAACATTTTATTATTTTATGCCTTGTAATTTATCATAATCGGTTTCTTTCACAGATGCATCAAACAAAACAGACTCGAACAAATCCCAGAAATGTATAGAACAATATACAAAAATTACTTTTAAAAATACAAAAAACTATATGAAGGCAAAGCTTTTTGTAGATGAAAATTAAGTATGCTTTTATATGTATTTTGGAAAATTGGATCAAACATATCATTGATTGAAAACAATTTAATTGCTGCAAACCAAACGAATCTCAACACAATTCTTTTTAATTTAATCTTGCTTAACAATCAATCATAAATAATTTTACGTTTTATTTATATGCAAAGAAGCAGACCAACCCTTATCTCGCTCCATATCTATAATAAAATATCTCTCCTCTTGAAAATATAAGGCTTGTGACTCGGAGGTCCACACTATTTTAAAATTTAAAACTGTAAGAAGAAAACTTTGTTAAAATGGTTTATTATCAATTACATACATATACAAAATAAAGTTGAAAATATTTTCAAAACATGAAAAAACTTTTATATATATATATATATATAGCATTTTTAGAAACTCCTAGTGCCATCCATCCTAAGCTGACTATCTAAATAAAACATCCCGTCATAATAAAATAAAAACCTCCTGATATTAAAGTAGGTAGATATTTCGAATTCTGCACAGTGGTTATCCCATCAAAACCGTGAAATTATTGCCATAACACTGAAAATTTCCAAAATAAAGAAAATCGTGATAATTATCCGATTAAGACAGCCATTAAAATGTTAACAATTTTAGTTGAACGCCATGTAGAGTTGCCAAGCTTCCCCAGGTCGCGAATAGGAGAATGCGCTATAACCGACGGGTGCGTGGGAAATAAAATAATATTTGCGGACCAAAAATGGATATGAGAAGAAATCCCGAATAACGAACTAAAAACTTTTGTAGTCGTATATATATTGGCGGCCGCAATGCTTTAGTAGTGGCAAGATTACCTACTATAATAGATATAAGTATAAGCCACCTACTTATAATAGATATTACAAGAGATCAAACATTACCGCAAAGACACCGTCCATTTAAAGATGGCAGGGAATTAATCTCAAAACTAATCTGTCTCGCTTGAGCTGCAGATTAATGAACTAAGAATAAAAAGCTAGCAATATGAGGAACAGTGCAACCAATATCAAGACATTATGGTTAATTCACAAAATAGAATTGAAGCACTAGATGAGCTAACGAATCCTTCTTCTTCTAATACAGTTAGAAGTCCGAGCGAGCCTACAAATAAGAAGAAACTTAAGATAAAAATTTCTCAACCAAATCATAATAAAGTAAATAAAAAAAGGAAAATCAATATGTACAACGCCATCCCCAAAATCACAACTGCCTACATGCTATAAAGACATACGCCGAGCTCAAGTATTGACAGTGTCTATTGAACCACCTAAAACCAATGTCCAGTGCTAATATATTTACAATCTATACGAGAAACTAAAACATCTCGGACAAAACTGGAATGGTTTTCTGCGAGTCAAAAATGCACTGACCAACCACAGACTTTCGGAGCCATATTCTTGATTATATCTTGTTTATTTAATTTAAAGGTCTTTGACCTTCGTGTTTCCAAAAACTTTGCTACCAAAGACCAAACACCACGGTGGTGCTGAATTAAGTTTAGGGGCGATATACTGTCCACCAAGAATCACATTGTAAGTAATAAATATTTCAACATTTCCAATAAACGGGAAACATACGGCTTGGGGATCTCGACTTATAACTCCAGGAAAAGAAAAAGAACTGCTATAAGTGCAATCGAAATGTCAGGATGTGAATATCAATAATCACGGAAACCAACCTATTGGCATAAATATATCAAGAAAGTTGCTGATTTGATTGAATGTTACATCTCGAAAGGCTTCAAATTACATTGAAATCGAAAGTAATGAAGACCTTACTTCCGACCACACGTTCTAAATCTGATAAAAACTACTCTTTTTGGAATGCTACTAGAAGATTTAAGAGACCACTTATCCAAATGCTACCTACAAGGAATAACAAAGGAGAATGGGAGCGACTTAATCAAGAAAAATCCGAAATGTGTGCAAAACATCTGGCAGCATTATTTCAACCAGACGGTATACGATCAAAATTATTTCCGTAACCAGTCTATAGAATTCCTTTAAGCGTCCAAAGTGTCACCCATCTATAGAAGTAGCATTTTAAATTGACTGTAACAGACGAAAATTCCTCTAAACTGTTTAAGAAATTATCAAAGAGAGTAGTAATTATGCTTGTTTTTGTCTCAAGTACGTGCCTGATTATTTCAAGGTTGCACAAATAATCATGAAAAACAGACAAGCCTACGGGGCAAGTGTCATCGTACTAACCGGTCGCATTATTTTCTACTATCTGCAAGTTACTTGACAAACTGTTATTGAACCGATTAAAACCTGTGATCATTATACCTGATTTTCAGTTTAGATTCAGAAACAAACATAGATCATGTTCATCGAGTCATATTTCTCCAAACAAAAATTTAGTGAATCACATGAAGAAGCATACTCTAACTTTTACCCAGCCATATAGCAGATGGGTAGCATATTGGGACTTCTTCTATATCTATACTTTACACCGATTAAATACTGATAAATGAAAAGATCCTTTATAGGGACTTTTGCTGATCATACTCCATTATTAGCATTAAGGGGATCACTACACGAATCACTGACAACAAGCACTCGATATAATCAGCCAATTAATGAGCTAACATCAGGCCATATAACATATGCATTGTGGCATAAAAACAGCAATCTCCATACATTCCTCAATGGGGTACAAATTCCTCAAGCTGACTCTATTAAATATTTTGGGGTGCATCTTGCATCTTACGATTTTTTACGACTAAACAAAGGTTGGATCCCTCGGCTGACTACCGTAATCTTTAAAAAAAAATATTGTTACAAAAAATCAACAAAAAAGAACTGAATGTGACCTATTATACTGGAATGAGACTTCCAAATAGTAATTGGTGCCTTTAATGGAGCTTGGAAAAATCCGTCGGACTTATGTGAAAATATAGGACGGTACTCTCGACATGAACTAGCGACCGACATGAACTAGAGTGATTACCAGATAGCCACTGCAAAACTACGATGGCAGGTGTGATACCTTACCTTTCAAATGTCAAGGTCTAATACACAAAGATGAGAAAACACAATATCAAAATCTTGTTAGGAATAGCATTGTAAAACTAATCACCATCCTGATAACGTAAACACTCTTTGGGAGGTATTGAAAACTTTATCAGCGCCACCGAGGTGACTCTACGTATGGCAAAAATTAAATCCAAAAATGATTGGCTTGATGAGTGATGTCGTCTCGCTGTTGAGCAACAAAATATAGCCTCATGCGAATCGGGAATACATTTCGCTTGCAATAATAAAGCTGATTTTGCTAGGGAAACTGTCCAACGAATTTGTAGACGCAAAAAACGGTAGAAGAGTGGAAGGTGAATTTTTAAGAGTACAACTAGGGTTATAAATAGTGAGGAATTGTCACTGGCCTCGCAAAGACTGAAACAAATTCGTTCTCCTGAAGTTGATTGAATTAATTCTGAGCTGTTGGTATTTGGGGGTGCTAATTTGTGAAACTATATTTTCGACCTAATTCGATTAGTGTGACAAACCGAAGTTTTGTCCGATGAATGGAAACTGGCGTCGTTACGCTTTAATTTTTAAGAAAGGTTTTTTTGTTATTTCGCCCAAAATTCAAAAACTTTTGCGGTTCTTTGCATCCCAAACAAGCCTTCAAGAATCACATTCAGCATTCAATCATTTGGTTTTCGAACCTTGGCTAATGTCTGTGTTAGATAATTTTTAATATAAAACGACTCTTTTTGTTTATTTTACACATTTGTATGAATTTATTATACACATTTGTATGAATTATTTTGTATGAGTAAAAGTTCCACCTTTACAATATTTATACTTCGGGGAACTACCTAAAATGTATTTTCTATTTGCATAATTTTATCAAACTCAAACAAAATAAAAACAAATATAAATTAAACTAAACCTGTTATCGTAGTGCTAAATGCAATTAATTTTAATATAATTTAATTTTTAAAATAATAAAAATTTAAAAGTGTTTTCCAATTAGATTAATCACAAAACGTACCCATTTCCAAGTATGTATAGTTATGTCAAAATAATTGCGAAATCGAAATGTCAAATTTTCATTATTTTGTTCATTTTCAAGTGAAATAGATTAATTTCCTATAATTTTATTTTTTAACTAATAAATTAATTGTTAAAATTGTGATATTTATGTGCATATATTTTATTTGATTATTAAAACTAAAGTAAATATTAAAAACATTACAAAAGTATAAAAGTAAAACTAAAGTTGAAGGTTGAATGAATTTATGATTGACACACTTGTTGAATATAAAAGACCAAAACAGAAAATTAAAATGCCAAAATTTATGGATAATATAAAAAGTTTACTATCGAATAAAAAAGAAAATCAAAATAATAATACTATCAATAAGATTAGTAGTGATGATAGTAAAATAAAACAAATAGCGATACTTGAAACTGATGCAGCACCAGTTAGTCTAGATGAAGATGATTCTGATGTTGATAGTAATTACAATGATCAGAGTAGAACTAGCTCGATCACCAGTCAAATATCGAGTTTAAATTTAAATAATAGTTTACAAAGACAAGAAAGCTTAACGCCACTAAAACAACATCGAATTGTTGAGGCAACAACATTTAATAATAGTATTGTGGAAAACAATAATCAACAGTTGGTACCTAGCAGTAACTACGAAAATGATAATCGTGTTGCGACAATGCCGACCCATGCTACCCTAAATCAAACGCAAGCCCAAAATGTATTTCAAATATCGCATGCGAGTGGTGTACACATTGGAAATGTATTTTCGTTTAATAGTGGGGCACAAAATAATGTAAATGAGCCGAGATCACCTAGTATAATGGCAGGTGATACACCTCCTCCATCTGGTTTACGCAAATCATCATCACAATCAAGTAACGGGTATGCGGTAACAAAAACTATTAGTGAAATGATGAAAAGTAGTTTAGCTGTTGATGAAAAATTTCTAGATGTGATTGCAACACATTTAATCAACTGGAAAGATATTGCACGAAAATTAGACTACACAGAAGGACAAATTGATCATTTTTATGCGGACAATTATGTTTATGGTGCAAAAGAGGTTGTGATATCCTTATAACACAATACAGTATCAATATTAAATAATTTTTTTTTTTTATAATTTTAGACCGTATACCAAATGTTACTCGATTGGATGCGTAACTCAAATGAACCAGCCCTAGGTATACTAACCAGAATTTTATGGCGCAATAACAATCAAGAAGCTGTCCTATATTTAAAACCTATATATAAAGCCAAAAAAATGGAATTACTTCAAAAATCCAATACAAACGACAATTTATAATATACTAAATCTCAGCACACACATCCGATACCCCAATCATTCCAATTTTATAAATAATAATTTTGATAACGATAATACTAATAATAATATACATATAAATATTCCAAACTATTCATGATATTTTTAATTTCGAAATGCATTGTATGGTATAAACAAAAACAATTTAAGTGCCATTAAAAATTAATAAAATTTTAAATTTAAATTGTGGTTTTATTTTTGTGGTCGGATGTTGAACTAATACTAAAGCCTAAATAGTTTTTGGTTAGTTTCTCAGATAGGTTCAATACTCAAATATATATTCTTGTTTTTAAATCGGTTTAAAAATTACATAAATACATAGTGTTTATAACCGATTTTATATAGATTTTAGTTAATAAATAGAAATAAATTTTATTACTTGGTTTCTTGGATAATTTGAATACCCCGTTTTTTTTTTTGTTAGTTATACCTCCGATCACCAGTCGTCCGCAAAAATACCTAAATTTAAATAATTAAATACTCACGTAGGTGTTTCAATTTTTTAAATGTTTTAAGATTTTTTATTATTTTTTTTTTTTGTTATCTGGATTTTTTTTTTGTCTCAGTATACATTTTAATAGTAATAATATAATATTAATAATAAAATAATAATAACTCACTTAAATAATCTAAGTTATCAATTACATTTTTACTTTTTAAATTTATGAAAGTTTTTGATCATTATGAAATCCTTAATATATTTACATCGGACAATACAATTAAAAAACTAATTTAAAAAAAAAATCAAATAGGTTGTAATTTTTATAAATTAAATAATAGAGTAAAACAAAACTGTTAGTTTAATTAAATAAAAAAAAATTATAAATGAATACTGATTAAAGTTTTCCATTTTATACCCCCTCATATTTTTTTTTTGTTTTAGTGATGTACCTATTTCTATAAAATTGAATTCTAATGTATTAATATTTCGTAGTAGTTATTAAGGCTTTTGTCAATTCGGGAGCGACTATCGCCGGCATACATTTTATCATTGGTCACATCATCATCATCATTCATTAGACTTAATTACCAAAACACATTTTTTTTTATTGTATTATATTAATTAAAAATAAAATAAAAACTATATACTCGTATATATATGTACAAAAAAATAATAGACAGATATTTATTATAAAATAAATTATAAATTAAAATAATATTTTATTAATTGTTTTTTTTTTTTCGAAATATGTAAATTAATTAAAAAATATATATGTATATTGTTCAAACGAAATTATTTATTATATGTAGTACCATGTAAACACGTTCTGTAGTTGTGCAGCACCATGTGCCGTTGCACATCAAAACATCCAGGAATGTTGTAATTTTAATAAATTAATTTATAAATTTTTGTTTTTTATTTTTTGTGTCATGATGTGTAGTAATAAAATAATTATAATAATTTAATCACAAAGCTACAACCTATTTAAGTATATTATGTATTTAAAAACTTCTTATAAAATTAAGAAAAAAATTAATTATCATTAAAATTTTTATTTTAAGTCTACTATCTAAAAACAAAATTATTTTTTAGTCATAATTTTAAAATTATAGTATTTAAAGTATTTTTTTTTTTCAACGTTACGTTTAAATTTTTTTTTTTTTTTTTTTTTTTTTTTTAAATAATTATTTACAAAATAATTTTTTAATTTGTTTATCTATAATGTTCCTTGTGAGAGATTGATTATACAATAATTAAGATATAATATAGTTTATTACGTCGATTTGAAGGGCGGGCAGAAAAAAAACATATAGGGTATCATCTATATAATGAATAAATACAAAAAATTATGTTTGAGGATTTAATGTGATTTTATGTTTGTCACAATAACATTTAAAATCATTATCGTTTAATGTCCAATTACATTGTTTGGCACACGGTACATGAACGTCTAGTGAGCAGCCCCGATATAAACAACTAATCATGGCTCCATATTTTAAACAAATAACACATTTATGTCGTGAACTTCCCCATACGGCTGCTTCTAAACCAACAATACGTGAACCAATTATATGAACTCCAGGTGCCCATACAACACAATCTTCGTGCGTCCATATTTCATATGAATTTTCACCTGCTTTCGACATTCCATCGAATACATTGATTTCGGTTGGTTCAATTTTAATGTCATTTGTTGTACTTGATGATGCATCTAAATTGGGCTTCTTTTTCTTTTTGGCACCCTGTAAAATAAATGAAAATTTAAGATTAATAATTTATTTGAAAATTTTTTTAAACTACATATAAGAATATCTGCTAGAAAATCAAGAAAATGCAAAACAAATCCTAGATGAAAACTTTCCCGAGACAATAGAAAATATAGCTTGGACATGTGAGTGGAATCAAGAGCACCGAACACAATCACCCAAATTTATAGAACAAATTACTAAAGACATCATAAACTCAAAAAAAATGCTGCTCCTGGAGAAAACCTAATATGATACAAGCTACTAAAACATTTGATAGAAACGAACGAAAACATCTGCAAAAATATAGTGAACTACTTCAACCACATTTGGATCAAGCAAATTTATCCTAATAACTGGAAAATAACTAAATGTGTTGCAATAAAAAAACCAACTAAGACGAGATGCTCACCGAAAACTATCGGCCAATATGCCTTCTGAACACACTATTTGAAATATACAATAAGGTTATACTACAGAAGTTAAACTCATCTGGCTTTAGACCTGGACACAGTATCATCGATTATTTTGCAAACCTCTTCACAAAGATAAATGAAAGCAAACGAAATTACAAAGCACAATACTTGTGACAACAGACATCTCAAAGACATCTCGATAATGTTAATAAAAACAAGCTAATAAAAACATTAAAAAGAAAGCAGTTCCCATGATACACAATAAACTGGATATATCAATTTCTATCAAACCGCATTGTTATAATGAATAATCAGACAACAAATAACCAATAAAGGAATTCCGCAAGGCAGTTGTCTAAGTCCTACTCTCTTCAACACATACACCTCCGAGATACACGATATCAAATCAGATAGTCTCAATATACCAATTTGCAGACGACATAGCTATCCTTAATAAAAGAAAAAAATGCAAAGGAAGCAGAAGCCACTACAGACAGAGCTTTGAGGAACATATCACAAAAACCAAACAAACTTAATTTAAAATTTAACATAACTAAATGGCACTAAATGAGGCTATATAAAAACAATAATTCAACATATGTAGCAAAAATAGATGATACTCAACTCGAAGAAAAGAGAAGCACACAACTTCTAGGAATTACCTTTAATAACAAATTATCGCTAGCACTACACTATAAAATCCTACTATCGGAAATTCCTAACACACTAAATTTATTGAAAATACTAACCTACACAAAAGGAGGACCCCATCCATATACAATGCCATTATAGGTACCAGGACAAAATTTGCAGATGTTATCACAGATTCAAACAAAAAAGGCATGATGAACACAAAACAAAAAATCTCAAATAGCAGCATAAGAATATGCACTGGTATGATAATTACCACACCAATACCAGTTTTTTTAGCCGAAGCCGCAACCCTTCGTGCTGAATTGGAGAATAAAAAAGCTACACTCAAATTTATAGCCAAATAACTAAATAAAAATAATAAATTGACCACTCAAATGCGAAACAGAACACTCCAAAAATTATATAATGCATACCCTTTTCTTCAATACATCCCACAAAACCAGATCACAATAGAACCAGATAAAATTGGAAGTTTAATGATACATGACTCATTACAGCCTACATATAACTGGGAAACCACAACTGCATCGGAAATATTAAATATATTCACTGATGTTAGAAGCAGATACCAAGATTTTACACACATATACAGATGTATCCAAAACAACTAGCAGAGGAGGAATTGGAATATACATTGACAAGAGTAACATCGAAATGTCGAGAACATTAAAACGAGAAGCAACAATAAAAACGATTGAACTGATAGCTATTAAAATAGCAATAGAGAAAGCTATAAACATGAAAAAACAAAAATGTTTAATACTAACTGACTCAAAAAGCTCATCCGGTCACTAATTTTGGTTAAATCAAAAAAAAAACACCAAACAGTATGAAATAGAAATCCTAAACATAGCAAAACAACACGAAAATAACCAAAAAAAAAATTCAATGGATACCAGGATATGCAGGCATCAATGGATACCAGGATATGCATTACAAAGTAATGAAAAAGCAGACGCCCTTTAGCTAAAAACGCAACGGATCAAATAACATACCCATACGAAAATATAATAACTCTATAGGAAGCGTTCTCCCTGATAAAAAAAGAAATAAGCAAAGAGTAGACAGACAAATATAACACATGGACAGACACGGTGGAAGGCTACAATAAGCAAATAAATAGTACATCACCAAAACGACCCTGGTTCAAACAAGTCAAAATGAACAGTTACAAAATACGACAAATAACAATTAAGAACAGGCCATGCCAGGAACAAACAATTCAAAAAATAATAGGAAAAGAAGAATCTGATCTATGTGATACATGCAACATAATAGAATCAAACGATCATACAATCGAAAGCTGCAAAAAATACGATCACATAAGAAGTAAATACCAATTATTAGACAACCACAAACTAATAGACATACTAAAATCAAAAAACCCAAAATTTTATAAATAACTAGCCGAATATTTAGAGAAAACAGAGTATAATCTCTAATCAACACAAAAGAGTTTTGTGGATGACAACGTCTAAACCAGAAAAAATTAAAATAAATAAATAAATACATATAAGAATAATTATCTAAAATAATCCATTATTGCGGAAACTACATCATGGCATGAAAAATTAATTTAAAAAAATCATAATTTCTGTATAAGTGTTTGGCATATACTAACGAAATCCTCAGGTGCAAAAAGAAATCGTAATTTCTAATGCGAACACCATACCATGCTAAGAGAAAAAATTTTCTATATGAAAATTTGTAAATCATTTAACGCGGAAAGGTCAGTAAAGACAGTTTCATTGAACTAAGCATTAGCAAATTTTGTTGTTAATATATTGTACAATCAATTTTTGTGTTGAACCTGAATCTTTTTCATTATTTCACAAAGACAAACGGCAAGCCAACATGGAAAAAATGCCAGCAAACAATACAATTGATTCGATTGACCTATCTTAAAAATGTTCGTTTGAAAGCATTGTCGTCTATTAGAATGTACCTACAGCCTAGTCATTCCTATTGTCAAATAAAATGAAATTTTTGATTTAGAAAAGTGGAATGGCGCACTATTTATCACCATGAACAATGAAAATATATTTTTAATTATGAAAATAATAACCAGTAAAATGAGGAGTTGCCTAATATCGAGCATGTCATCCTTAGAATTTCATCACATTATCCAGGGCTTATGGTAGGAGGCGACCAAACAAAGGTCCCCCCTTTATAATACCGCCAAAATTTAACCTCATCCACTCTTTAATCACGTTAATGGACACACGGTTTAGGATTGGTATCGTACCAAATACAGTCGCTAAAAAAACTAGATGTACGTGGCTTTACAGTCGAGTTAGCCTCGGCAATCATGATGTTAGTTTTCTTCTTGGGCCCAAGGTAAAAAAGGCTGTTTTGAATTGACGACTAGTCAATATATAGTCGATCTATACCGGGCACGACGTCAGAATAGTGATTAGTAGCTTAAATGCTAGAATCATATACTGATTTGTGAGTCAAGAGGAAGAGATGAATAAGGAATGGACAGAGTAGAAAGAGGTATTTCAATATTACACTATTGCAACTGAGTTGTATAAAAAATCAGAAGGCTACTCTGTTCGCTTCTCTCGGTCAACCAGCTCAACGCATAATAAACAATTTGAATGTGACTAATGAAGACCCAAATCATATTGGATAAATTAACAGCACATTTTAAGCCATCACGAAACAAAACGTATGAAAGATGTCAATTTCATCACATCAAACAACTAGAAAACCAAAGAGTTTGACGATTTTTTTTTAAAGACTTTAACGCCATTGAAACTATGGCAAATTTCAAAAACTAAGAGAACGTATCTTAACTACAACAATATCAGTGAAGTCAAAACAACTTGTAAATCATGGTGATTGCCACGCCATGAGGTCGTTATATATACTTACGTCTACCATTCGATATATCATCGGTGTCGGGAAATGTATTCGCAAGTCATGAACGAAATATTAGAAGGCATTGGAAATTATGAAATCGCCATCGACGATATATTTTTATTTGCTGAAACCGAAAAAAGAGCTACGGAAAGTTCTAAATAGACTAGAAAAACAGGATTTACAATTAAAAATGTGAATACGAAAAAGAACGAATAAAATTTTTAAGGATATATTTTTACGTCAGCTGGTTATGAAGTAGATACAGAACAAATAAACCGACGAATGTCAAAGAATCAATAAGTTTTATTGCAAAAGGGCACATATCTTTAACGCAAGTTCAGGTTAGGAACATTTAAAATGCAAAAGGATCATCTTATTGCTTGTGCAACAAATGCTGAGCAGAACTACCCCAAATTGAGAAGAAAGCAACAGCTATACGCTTTGAAATCAACAGCAAATTAAATAAAATGGTTGTTAACCAATGGAACACCTGGAATTTAGGAATCCGATGGTGGACCAAAGTTCACTTCAAATACATTTAAACAATTTGCAAACAAATGGTTATTCATTCATCGCATATCTAGTCCATACTACGCAAGATCAAATGGATTTTTTTGAGGCACTATTAATGCTTCGAAACATACCCAGAAGTAATGAAGTTGGTTCTAATAGAGAACGTCTAATCAGCTGCAATACCAGACATTTCATTCCGATCGAAAAATAACAATTAAAACCGAAAATGATCAAAAGTTCATATAAAGACTCGTTGTCATGTATGGGTGTGTCAGAGTGGAACCATAACGGATGTGTAAAAGAGATGTTTAATGAGGAAGAATCATGCGCATGATATATAGCCCAAACGCGACAAGGATGACCACGAGATTAGGAATTTAATAAAATTTTCCTAATGTCTGTTATGAAGTGAAAGGGCCTTATTCTAAATAATCTGACAAAAATAATCTCGTAAACGAAATCCTAAAACATAAAATTTCCAAAAATTTTGAAAAATAGTGAAATTAGTTGTTTTAGATCCAGTAGTTCTTTTACACAGTCCAAATATACAGATATCATCTACATATGACAGGACCTGGTTGGACTGACGATATAAGATGTTGTCCTGAGGTGCCACCTTTTTTACTTCATATCTAACATGAGATTAAAAAGTATAGGGATCAGGCCTTTTCGTACACCTCAGTTAATTTCAAACGATTAAATATTTTGACTTTAATCTCCATTCTAAACCAGGAACAATTTTAGTTTTATAAATTTAATTTCAGTAAAATATTTTAAGATTACGCTCAGTATTTCTTTTTAAATTCGCGGTCAGAATTTATAATTTTTTTAGTGAGTTAGAAAATGTCATTGTATTTTAATGGAATATGAGGTACAAATAGAAAATGAAGTTCAACAATTTGTAAATGATGTACAGCAATTAGTCTGGGAAAGTACCTCAAAAATTAAATATAAAATAAAATGAAACAACTACCCTAAGGAAATACAAAAGCTCTTGTCAGAAAAAGAAAGACAAGAATATTGCAGCAAACAAGAGCTTTTCAGTATTAAATTAAGTTAAACAATCTTAAAAACTCCTTTAGAGTTGTAAGAAATTTATAATAATACCGGGAGCTCTTGCCGATGAAACGATTCATAAAAGTAAAGTTACATTTTTCGTCTAGTGAAACAAACGGAAAGTGACAATTTGAAAAAATTCTTCAAACTCGTTGGAATCTAGAACTTGGCAGATGGAAAAATTCGAAGAAAATAAAAATTCCTCCTGCATAATAAATAAATTACAGAAGACACATAAACTGCCGAATCCGTGTACTCGTCAACTTCACTCGATTCCGAAATTTTGAAAGTAAAAGAAGGAATATGAAATAATAATTTGGATTATTAATTATAAGATTTTTCAGAAAGAATCCTTTTTTAAGAATCCTTTTTGCAAGCACCTCATTAAGGTAACCCTAGTCTAGTAAAAATGGAAAACCGATTGCGTACTAAAGTATGGTGGCCAAAAACTGACTTTGATCAAGATCCACTAATGCCAATGAAGTGAAGAGAACGACCATCTGGACCTTCGATAGGTAGACTTCATGGGACCTTCACCAAGGTAAAACTCTATCAGGGATGTTTGTTGGTAGTTTATTCCGTGATAAATTATCTTGTCATCTGGATCGTATATCAGAAAGAAATTCAAGAAAAAAAAACATGATTGAAAAATACTGAGTACCGTGATATGAAGCTCAAAGCTATTGAAAATAACATCCAACAACCCATACAGTTTTAAGTAAGAGTGGGGGCGATGTTATAGTACAGAACGAAAAAACAGGAAAAAACAGATCAGAAGAGACATAGTTCATTTCATGAAAATTGGGCAAAATTGAGCAATGCTAAATCCGGAGAAATATTAATATGTCGAATAATGATATTACGAAATTTTGAAACAAATTTTTTTAAAAAATGATCAAGAAGGAATTTAAATCTATATATAGAAAGCATTCGAGGAAAAATGATATTTTTAGACGTTGTGCAAGCTTTTGACAAAGTTTCGCATGAATGGCTTAACGACAAGTTAAAAAATCTCATACCAATTCATTACGCTAATATACTGGAATCATATTTATGAACCATATTAGAACCGGTTTTATATTTACTATACACTAATGATCTCTTTGCATTAGAAATCAACATAGTACAGAGAAAACTTTTGCTGATGACACTGCGATCCTAGCTGTTCGAGAAAGCAACGAAGAATCAACACAAAAATTACAATAAGCTATTGCTTAAATACATAAATGGATAAAAGAGAAAGAATTAAACTAACATAACCATGGATCCTAAATTTAGATGGAAAGTAAACGTCAAGTTCGACCTACATAAAGACCTTAAAGGGCAACTCGTTTGAATTGATATCCAAAAATTGCATAGAGACACGAAGGAAGACTCCAGCAACATGTGAATATCGAGGCAATTCAGCTCTGAACTATATTTATTTATCCCATTCACCATAATTCATTAGTCGAAATATATAATTCTGTTGCAAATAATTAAAAGGTAATACCTGATTTAGGCGCTTTCTAGATTTTACTGTTATCTTTCAAAACTTGTTAAAATCTTACTAGGCTCAAAAAAATTAATTATGAATTATGACAAATTATGATGGTAGTTCATAACTATGTAATCCATAATATTTAAAAGGAGAACCATTTAAAATTTTTTTGAAAATTTTAAAAGTTATTGTACCTTTCTAGAAATTAATTAGTCTTATTTAATCAAAATGTTTAATCTATATTTTAAAAAATCCGAAAAATCAGCTTCAATTTTTAAATGTACACCAACATTTTTTTAATACTGAATTTAAAATGTACTGTAAATTCGTTGACTGCATGTGACTACTGAAAAGTGATTAACCAAAAAAAAAATGTCAATACAATCACCAGGCGTATAATATGTGAAATGTCGTGATAAGAATTTGTGCAAAACAATTTTGGAATTACATAGGTTTTTACTTGATTTGCAAAAATGTCTACCGGCGCCCAAAATTATGTATAAATGTTTCGTCGTGTGAAATGTCATTCGTGTTTACTTCAAGCCGCAAGTACGTATGCGAGTGTAAAATATAAAAAATATCCGCATACTAACCAACCAAAGCAACAGATATAAACCATGTGACTAGCTTCACAAATCAAACCACAGGTATGCGGTCAAAAATTTTGGCCAACCCAAAATCTACAACAATTCGGATTCATGCTGGAGCATAACGTTAGAATAGAGATTAGTAACTTTAATTATAAAGCTGACAAAAGTCAGGCCTGGCTTATGTGAAAATAAAGGTCTATATTCCCGATATGAAATATGAATTGATGCTGAGAAAATAATGATGTTTCGATCTCATTGTGGCATTCTGACATTATTTCCTTAAAAAATATGACCACACTCGCTTAAGATGACCGGAAGTCAAATTGGCAATAAGTTAATTTCAAATGGACGGTCTTGGGTCATCCACGATGTGTGGACATTGTCACGTAACGATGGCAATTTTTATGCTAGTCAGTGATTATAAGAAAACTTACCTTACATTTCAACTGTGCAGGACTGATAAACGATGGTGGGAAAACCTACTACCAAAATCTTGTAAATTATTAAAAATTGAGGATTTTGTCTATAATAACAAAAACCGCAAGTTTGGGATCCTGAAATATTGTTTTCATCTATCATGAGACATAAGAACAAAGTAACCATCATAGTATTGTTCATGCATATTTTAAATTAAGGACCATAAAATTAAACGAGACATAAAAAAAAAATAAAAAATAAAAATACTTACACTACAACTACCCCCACCTAAATTAGGTGACGATACATCAACTCGTTTGCCACCAATAAATTTCTGAATCATATCCTGTTTTGTACGTTTACTCTTAAAATAATCTTCGGCCGGATCCAATTGGCTCAATTGAAATTCGTCACATGTCGTCGATAATATATACGGACCAAATAAATCACCCAAACCATTTTTATGAGGCCCAATTTTACAAAATACACAAATCCAACTAGTATCCCGAGTATCTGCATCATATTTCATACTAAGCGTACTCACATGTAAACCACGTATTTGATTTCGTTCCGAACTCGTTGGACCCGTAATTTTTTTCAATTTATTTTGTGTTTTTTCCATATCTTCATCAATTGTTGGCGCATTTATTACAGCAATATCACCATCGGGTCGGACATGCACAAATGGACCACGAAAAGTTTTACTATTATTACTGGCCGTATTATTACTACTTGACACATCATCACGATCATTGTAATCATAATCGTTTGGCTTTCGATTAAACAATGATGATGAAGTGGAAGATTTTGATTTTGTTGCCGACGATTTTATTTTATTGTTCATGTTATTGGTAAGTTTTGTTTTAGTTTTAGTAGTTTTTGGTGTGTTGTATTGTGTTGTGCCAGCTGCTCCTACCAACGATGATGATGATGCTGATGTATTGCTGTTATTTTTCTTTTTTTTCTTATTGATTGGATCGCCTAAATTAGGACTATCGTCTATCTTACCGCGTTTTGTTCCTTTACTATTACTATTACTACTGCTATTATTATTTTTAATATTACTAATACTATTAATACTACTATTATTAACCAATTTTGTAGATGTATCATCTGTATCATTTTCAGTCACTTCATTCGTTAAAATATTATTGTTATCACCACTATTTTCACGTTTATCATCATGATCATCATCGTTTTTATTATTTATTCCTAATATTTTTATTTTATCATTTACACCATCACTATTCAATACAGTTTCGTCGACCTCCTCGCTTTCATTTCGATTATCCTTAGGTGTATCATGATTTTTTGCAATCACAGCAGCCGGTCCTGTTTTAATAACACTTGATATGTTAGGCACAACACAAGGAGTTGAAAAGTTAGAAGGTAATGGCGGTAATGTTGTATTTTGTTGCGGAACAGGCCGATCATCTACAATACCGGCAAACATTTCCTCCAATTTATTTTCAACATCTTCAAAACTATTTTTGTTTTCCGTTAACATAATACTACTATCACAACTAATTGTACCGTTTAATGTTTTTTCTAATTCTGCGCTGTCGGTTTGACTTGTATCCTTGTTTGTGGTAGCTGTCATTGACAATATAATTTCTTTATTGTCCGTTTTTGCAATCATTTCGGCAATTTTATCAATTGTTTCACATTCATCGACATCATTTTTTGAATTATCATTATTGTTGTTGTTATTATTACTTGTATCGTTATTACTATTCAATAGCACTTGATTTTCATTAGATGTAGCTGACGACAACATTGGTTCAACAACTATTTTTTCTTGTGGTTGTGACAATGATTTTTGTAATTGTGTATCATCATCGGGGCTCGTATCCTTTATTGCATCGTTATACTGTGGTACAATCGAAGGATGGTCGATTTTCGTTGTTTCCGTTGTTGCAACAACTATACTATCGTCCAGTAGAGTATTGGTTTGACTATGTTTTATACTATTATTATTTTTAATATTATTTTCTACATTACTATTATCATTACTATCACTCGACATCCGAGTTGTTTTATTTGGTTTACGTTTTCGACGTTTCTTACTACCATTGGAATCGATTGAATCTTCAGACACATTATTATTGGGTGGCGATATTGGCGGTTGAATTATTGAATTTGATGATGCGCTAGTTAATGACGGTGCTACTATTGTACTGGAATTACAATTGTAACTTGGTGATTGTGTATTAACGGACTGTATAACATTCATTGAATTATCTTGATTTCCATAAGATTGTGATTGGAGTTCGTCTGGGCTAGCTGGTGATGAAATTGAGTTTAGATTTACTTCTACATGTCGATTATCATTTCTCGTTGGTGACATTGGTATTGAGTGATTCATCATTGAATGAAATATGGCTTCTTTCACTAATTCTACAGGCTCACTCATGGGAGGCAAACCAATTGGTTCACGATTTATTTTAGCCAAATCATTATTAATTTGTTTTGCGTCGCGTATAAATAATCCTGGTGTACTAATATCACCATTGTTTATCAGCAAAGATGGTGATGATGTTTGATGTTTTTCTTTAACACTAGCAGCTGTTTGAATAACACCCGGTGTTGGCGATAAATTTCGATTTTGCCCCGAATTTGGATTATTTTTAATAATACTACTGAATTCGAGAGGCGGTGGTGTTGATATATTTGACGTTATCCCAGGTGAATGTAAACTTCTCGGTGAAGGTGTTAAACTGTTTCTAGCTGCCGCCGAAATTGATAAATCAACTGATCCAAAAGGTGAAATATTTGGAGTGACAAATGGTGGTATCAATGGCTTTATAATTCCACTTTCTAGCGGCTAAAATAAATCACAATATTATTATTTATTACACTACAATTTTTTTAAATATACTTACTACTTTATGATTTGCTGCCGCCATAAAACTAAACAAACTTTCTGACGGTGTATGCCATGTCGGTGGCGATCTAACAATTTGTCGTTCATTCGACATATGTGCTAATTGAGGTTGTCGAGGAATATACGATGGAACCTAAATCATAGCACATAGCATCACAAATACAAATTTTTATTAAATCAGAATAATGTATACATACTTGTAAATGATTCCATGAGGGATTCGGCTGACCTAAACTCCTGCCATGAGGATTATGTCCTGACATTTCGAAGATTTTACTTTTCCTATATTATTCGTACTGTCTCACAGACACACCACTATATTTTATATATATTGTCCAACTATAATATTATAGTATATTATTTAACACAATTTTTCGATTTATATATTTTATAAACTACATGTTCATCACGATTAACTGAAAATATTAACACAAAAAATTAATTTTAAGAATGTTTCCAAGATCCAACATAATAAAAATAAAAAAGGTAAAAGATGGTTTTACTGTATATTACGCGTGTTTTGCCGTACATACATAATTTAATGTCAAATGACACAAATAAATAGTAGCTACATATTTAAAACCATATTAATTAGATAATAGCATTATTACCATTACACTTATTTATATTTCGATAGTAATTAAATATTTATTTACATAAATATTTTTACATTTAAAAATTACACAAAAATCGATCTTATTTATTTCAAAGCCCCGAAACAATTTATTCTATGTTTTTTTTATGTAGTTCTATATTTCGTATATGTATGTGCAGGTATTGAGACTGATTTTTTTTTCTCGTCGAAATTCCAACATTTTTTTTTGTTCTTAAAATGAATAAAAACTCACCAAATAGCTCAATTAAAATAAAAACTATATAAAACTCGATTAATTAGATATCACTATAAATTCAAATTTGTATTATGATATTATAATAAAATGCAGGGCGACGACTGTTTTCCTTTTCTTGCTTTATTTTTTTTTTTTGATTCGGACACAATGCCAAAATACTACAAAAATATATTTTTAGTAAATATGGCGTACATCGAAAAAATTTGTACGGTATGAGGTAATGCAGTTTCTATGTTTTTGTATAACCTTTTCTTATTTTTTTGCATGTATATTTTGTTGTGTAGGAACATGTGGTGAAATTAGTGGCATCTAACGGTAAACTATTAAACTGAGTATACTGATGACTCCGAAAATGATAATTTTAGATCTACATCAATTTGGTTGAACTTTAAATAGTAATTAAACATTTCTTTAAAGAGAAAAAATGTTTCACATCGGGAAGCGTTAAGTGGTATCCACAATAAAAAAAAGTAAGTAGAAACACTCACAAATCGACGAACGATCCACTTTACAGACAAATATACCACTAATTTGCTGCTAGGGTACATTTTCTGTAATACGTTAGGTAGTTAATTCACATTATTCTAAGCCACCAATAGTTCTTGATGAGCAGACACCAAAAGGTATATAAGTTCCAGTGTTTCGCCTTAGAAAAACAAAAATACAATTTACCCGAAAATCACTAGGGATTTAATGCCAAAAACTCAGGTTTATGCGATTTCAACTCCATATAGTCACAGTCACGCTTATCTTAATCTTCGAAAAAATCAGAGCCACCCGATATATACAAGCTAATGATACAAGCTTTTAATAAGATATAAGCAGATCTAGTCTGTTTGACCGCAATTAATGGCTCAACCAAAAACTCTACACAAACCAGCTAGGTGAATCCATCGAACCAGGTGATCCAGGTGAATTTCAGGTGTAAATAAATTATTATTGCATTTCATGCTTCTTCTCAATGATACCGGTATTGGGTTTTATTCTGTTATCACTAAGTTGACAAAATTCAATCGGTAATGTGCAAATTCGAGTGATTGCTGATTTAAATAATTTATCTCCTGTGCTGACTTTAACAACTCTGGTATATATCCAATTTGACCTGGAATAACTTTCGTAATTCTTAAAGTCATTTTAGTGGAGAGATATTATCTTCCTGCGTAATGACTAAATTATTCAATTTTGGATGATTATTTCTTTGTTTATTTTCGTCGTTTCGAACTTGTCTCAAGTATTCCCGGTGCTAACTAACTCTCTCAAAATCTCTGTACATAAGCTTGAGTCTTTTGTAATTAAGCTTATTTATTAGAATCGAAATGAAGAAGAGTCGAGTTTGGCAAAAATGTAATTGGTTGCCCAATAAAGGAATGACCGGGTGTTAAACTTGAGAATTCAAGCAGCTTTCATTTTATATGGTAAGAGTATTAAATTGTTCCAATGTATGAGGAACAATGTAGATGGAGTACATTTTAATTGTTAAAACGGGATATACGCTAACAGAACCGATGCGCATAGCTCGAGTCATGGAATAGTTTGGATCTTTAAAAGAGCTACTCGGCTTTTTGAACACACGACTTTACTTTACATTTATTTTAAAAACATACAACAACCGCACCGAAGCGTTAGCGAAACCATGAAGTTCAATCCTAAAATTAATTTAAATCTCTACAGAAGCCCAGCAGAACTCCAATAGATCATACAACTGTGCGATTTCTGCAAGAACGATTCACTTTGTACATGGACTTATGGTCAATGAATACTTTTGAAATTAAAAGTGAAACAAATCTAGTTCAACATCCAAATTTATTAAGCCAAGAATAGAAACGGACCAATCATGATCTAAAACTCGAAGTGTCGGTTCATTAGATATTATTTTCCGAAAATCTAAGTTCCCACGAATCAGTACTTAAGTTAGGTCATTTTGTCATTGTATTCCAGCTGCAGTACAATGAGCACCAGTTGCAACATCATCGACACACATAGTTCCAGATAACTTATGATGCCAAAATTGTTTTATTCATCTAGCGCCAACTGAAATAATGTACGAATTGCTAAAAATAGTGCACTTGCAGTACCATAAGTAACTGTGTTCAGGCGATAACATTTTAAGACAGATTTTTCATCATCTTGCTTTCATCTCATCTTTGAAGATCTCGCTGGTCTTCGTTAACCTATATTTGGTGGTACATTTGGTGGTAGTATATAACAGTTGTTCCTATTAAATGCTTTCGGAACCCTAAAGTCTTCTTGGATTTTCAGATCTACAATAAAGCAATCATTGAGAGAAGCTTCAGAAGATATGGGAAGAAATCATTCTTAGTAGTAATCTTTCAATTAGTCCGTCAAGGAAATGATACTCATCAATAGTATTATGTATGATAGTATTTTTTATGCCACACAAAGATAGTTTTCCCATTTTAAATTCTTTCTTAAATATAGGGTATAATGCAGCCACTTTACATCCATCGGGTATAACTTTGCTTTGCGAACTATCTGAAATGTACTGATTGGTTGTAATCTTAAGAATCCAACGTTTAGTTACGTTTTTAGCATCTATAATTTTACTTAGCGGTTCCCCTCAAAACGATCGATTTATTAGTTATTAATTCCACAATGGAACTGCTAGCAATATTTTACGATTTCTTGTGATCTCAGACTTGTACGACAGTTCCTATCGTAGTATTGTAGTGATCAATTAATTGATAATGGTCTACGAATTTGGTAGACGACCGATTTTACTACAAATTTTGAATGATCTGAGACCTTCGCCTTTAGAATCTACCTCATGGGTCAAGAGTCCAAAAGTTTTTAAATAGATATATCCTTAGATGTGCTTCTGTGCTACTGTTTTCAAATTCACATTATGATCCGAAAAACGACGGTTTACTTAATATATCAACGTTAAATTTTATAGCATCACAAAGAAAATTTAAAAAGTTTTTCAGTTTTAAAAACAAACTACATATAAGCTATTTAAAATCTAACAATTTTTGTATTGACTAAAAACTGAATAGTGGGTGTTTTTTTTATTTTGGTATATGTTTTTTTGGTCAGATGGTTTGGTCCATGTGACCTGAATAGTGCGTTCTATTGTTAAAAATGTAAACAAAAAATTAGTGATTCCAACCCTACCTTACCATCATAACACAAACTTCAAAATAAACCCGCGCTTTTCACTAAATACATACATGACAACAATTTGAACGCAATTCAATTTCTGTCAAATGCTTGTGAATTTTGATACATATATATAATTTTGGAAATGACTACAGGCCGTGGAGCTTTTATTGTATTAGAGGGATGTGATCGTGTCGGAAAAACCACACAATGTAAAAAATTAGGTAAAAATACTTATTTCAATCGTCTTGCAAACATTTAATTCATTTCTTTTCTCACAGTTGAAAATTTGCGAGCGGCCGGTCAAAAGGCGATATACATGAATTTCCCAGCTCGTAACACACCATGTGGAGCATTAATAAATTCGTATCTAACGAATAAACAAGATTTTGGTGATGAAAGTATACATTTGTTGTTCACGCTAAATCGTTGGGAAGCTAAGAAAAAAATGGAAAATTTACTAAACGATGGAACAACTTTGATTGTCGATCGGTATTCGTATTCAGGAGTAGCGTTTAGTGCCAGTAAAGGATTGGATTTGGATTGGTGTAAATCGCCAGAAACAGGGTTACTTAAACCAGATCTTGTATTTTTATTAGCACTATCGCCCGAAGCTATGATTCGTCGTGGTGGTTTTGGCGATGAACGTTATGAAATTCCTGAATTTCAAAAAAATGTATCCCAAATTTATCAACGGCTACAAGATGAAAAACTATGGCTAATAGTCGATGCGGACAAAACTGAAGATAATTTAAATAAGGAATTATTAGAGGAAATTGTAAAATGCATAGAAAATATTAAAAATAAAGACATAGAAAAACTTTGGTGATCGGATAATAGATGGCATATTATAATTAATTTTTTTTTATTAATTTATGGGAGTGTACAAATAGAAAATTTCTGACATTCCGGCTTTTTATCTACAATCATCATAGACGTATAATAGATTTAGACAAGAATCAAGCAAACGTCAAGTGAGGAAATTTTCAAGGGTAAAAGAGAAAGACTATAATAATACCAGGGCCGCAATTAGAAATTTACTATTTGATTATAATGAAGTTGGTTGCTAAATAAAAAATAAATTTAATAATTTTTGTTTGTGATGGTATGACAATTAGATATTTTAGTAGATATATGTATTTTAATATTAAAAAAAGTTTTAAGGTTTCTTTTTAGGACTATAGTTTACTTAAGTGTACTCATTTCCACACTTCCCAAGAGGAAGAGTACTTAGCGCATTTTTTTTAGTGTGGTATCCCCAGTAGGTCTAATCCACTTAGATTGAAACTAGAAAAATAGGGGAATTTGAGATTTTAGCCTACATGCCATGGAAATGGAGTAATGAGACAAATTTGCTCCTTTTTGATAGCTTTGCAGATTTTTCGTTGCAAAAGAAATTTAACCAAATATCGTAATATTTTTCTATAATGGACTGAGATAATAAATGTAAATATTCTTGAGAATGGCTATATTGAAATTCTAAATTGTCGGTAAAAATATTTTCATCAAGAAGATTATGATGAATATTATAACTTATCTTTTTAAAGAATTTTAAGCTTTCTAGTTCCGAGCAAACTATAACTCTAGTTCCGAGCAAACTATACTATAGCTACTTAAAGGTCCTGGTTGGTCAAGACTTAACATGTTTAACCACAGTTCTTTCGTTTTATTACATTTTGGTAACCTAAAAAGAAAGAAATATTATTTACATTATAGCTACAAATTTACAAAAAAATGAACAGTAGTCATTTCCGTAGACAAAAGCTCAACATATAAACGAAGTGCTAATGAGCTTCATGACCCTGTCCATTCAGGTCATAAACACATCATGCATTTTATATTAATTTTATATGATTTTATATGACAAAACTCCGTATGTATTATATTTTGAAAATCATAAAATTAGTGGGTAATTTAACGGCGTTTTTCCGAACTAATTATACAATTCGGTCCTGGAATAGTACACTACATTCAAAAGAAGGGACTGTAAACAAAAAATGAAAGTGTACAGTATATTACGATTTTAGGGACCACAAAAATTACATTATTATTTTTTAAAATTTTTAATATTTTTGAATTAAAACTTAATTTTGTCTTTCACTAATCACTAGATTACAATCACAACATACATTATATTTAATCTAATTTAGTAATTAACTTACTTATGAAACGAAATTCCTTCTACTTTATTGAGTTTAGAATTCCGACAATTTTTCACCAAACACTTCATTTTTTCAAGTTTTTTTTTAATTTTGATACACGATAGTATAGAGTTTATGATTTTTTAACACAAATTTATTAATTTTAATAAGTTTTAATTAATTTTATCACTGTTTTTTCTAAAAAAAGAACAAATCCAAGCCAAGCTTTGTTTTGAATTGGCGAAAAAAAAAATTTTTTTTTTGTTTATTTTTCAAATTGTTGAATAAGACATACAATTTTTTAGATACCCGTCCCTCTCCAACCGATCACACGTGAAATAGAAGATTTACTATGGAAAAAATATTTGAAACCGGTCTATATCTCTTATACGTCTATGACAATCATTCATTTAGCATTGGCATTTTGGCAAGAAACTTGTTAGAACTCACACTGTCGAAATTAAATTTCTAATTTTCATTTATTTGTGTATTGCGTTGTTTTGATATAAATATAAATAATACAACTATGAGTTTTAAACAAACATCAAAACTATTCCCGATCGGAAGGTATGTACAAAAATGTGGAATAAATTTATAATTCGAGTTACGTAATGTTATCGATTACAAATATATTCTAGAATAACTGCTGTGAGAATGTACAGCCAATTAGGTGATTTGGGTAGCGGTGCCGGTAAAGGTGGTGGTGGTGGCGGATCAATTCGTGAAGCCGGTGGTGCTTTCGGTAAAATGGAAGCAGCACGTGAAGAAGAATTTTTTTACAAAAAGGTATTTCATTTTATTTTCTATCAATGACGAAATACTATAGTATTTTCTATATTGCAGCAACAAGAACAACTTGCAAAGCTTCACGCCAATCAAATCAAACAAGAACATTTTCACGAGGAACAAATTAAAGAGCATGAAAAAGAGATTCAACGCCATAAAGAATATTTAAAAAATATTAAAAAATAATTTAATCGATATAGTTTATGATGTAAACATTTAACTTTATAGTAAAGTGCATTTTTTTTAAAAGAAATCATTACTAAATACAAAAATCAAATTATAATATTACTTAATAAAGCAAAAAAATTATAAAGAAATGTAATTATTTACAATCTTAAAATGCGTCTTAAAAATTTGAAGGAATTTTGTTTATAAAAAAGTCGGATCATGTGTTATTTGTATATAAAATTAGACATGCGATTTCGCATTTGTCACTACTTACTTTGGGTAAATTTGTTGGATGCTTATTTTTCATTTCTCCCAACACAGCCAAGCTATATTAAATCCCAACATTAACAAATCATATCCAAATGTTCAAGATAAGCCACACTTTTATATTTACATAACGCTCTATAGGAGGTATTGAAAACTTCGGTTGTCAGTGCTGCCCGGCGACTACCTAGTAAAAATTAAACCCAAAAATGAGTATCGTCTTGTTGTCGAGCGAATGCCTTTTACAATTCAAGCGGATTTGTAGACGGAAAAGCGTGAATGGTGGAAAGCTGGTCTTAAGAGTATAACAACTCAGCAATGAGCACAGATCTCTTAACTTCTTTAAAGGAAACCTCCGTGTTAACACCGATGCAGTGCTCGACGCTTGCAAGGAGTATTTCCCTGATTTATTCAATGTCAAATGCTGTATTTGTGAAATATAGACTGCGGAGATGTGCAGGGGTTGATGCAAGCTCTTGAAATTCGAAGGGGATACTTTTGGAACTATCTTTTCGACCTTATTCGATTAGTATAGAAACGCGAAGTTATGCTGATGAATGGAATGTGGCCGCGTTGCGCCCTATCCTTAAAAAAAGAGATCACTCAAAATGCAAAACTATCTTGGCATAGCTCTCCTTTGCACAGCATACAAATTACTGTCTTACATAATATTGGAGAGAATCGCTCCCCTGGCGGAGGAAATTGTAGGTTTTGTCCAAATCGGTCAGTCACTGATTAAGTTTTTTGTTGACGATGATTCTTTCTAAATATTACGAGACATCTCGTGATGTACAGGTGTTTTTGGATTTCCAACTAGCCTATGACTAAATCCAGCGGGATGGCTTATGGTTTGCTTTGCGATGCCTTGGAATACCTGAAAAATTTGTAAAATATGTAAAATGACAGTAATGCAGTCCCAATGCTATTTTTATATTAAAGTTCAGAACAAGCTATCCGGAATTTTTCCTCATCTCACGGAGATGCTCTCTCCCGATACTCTTTAATCGCATGTTACAATTCATCTTTCGCAAGAGTGAAACACCTCAAGTCAACATCTTGCACCGTCAGTCCAACCAGGTTCTGGTATATGCATATGATATTTGTGTAATTGGACGAATGGCAACGGTGTCAAAGAACTACTGGATCCACTTGTACGATTCTCAGCTTTCGTTAATATCAAAATCAATGAGTCTAAACCCAAATATATGATAACTGTGTTGGAGGGGATATTAAAACCCGTCGTATCGCTGGCAATCGTGATTTGTATGCCTTACGTTCACTGCTAAAGTGAAAATACCATGTAAATGCCGACAAGCTAAAGTTGTACAATGTGTTGATCAGACTCTTTGTCATTCATGGGTGTGAGAGTTGGACCTTGGCGGATGAGTATGAAAGATGGTTGATATATGGCCCCGAAATTAATAAAAATTCCTGATCTGGAAAGCCGCCATTGGATAGGCGCAAAGGTTGCTGTCGGCGACGATATTGGCTCGTCGGGGTAGAGAACGACTTGTCTTCTTTGGGTTGTCTAGAACAATACGAAGAACAAACTCGGGTTCGAATCCGATGGAGCCAAACTGTTGACTTGGTTCAGGCCAGCAATGGCCTGTAGAAACCTGTTTTATTATTATTATAAGTTCTAAGTGACCGAGTGATTCATGCTTTATCACGAATTTACAGTAACCTTTATAAAGTTTGGGTTTATCATCAGTGACTGATCAACCCGTGAAACACAAAGTACGTTTTACGACCGAGTATAGGAACTAAACTTGATTTCGGTCGGGAATGTAAGTCGGTTTTTAGACCGATATAAGACCGTCAGAAAACGTGGATGCTTCCAGTCTTCGACCCGACCCAAAATTTAGGTGGGTAACGAATCGGTATAAGACCGTCATTAGTAAACTGGATTTAGACACCATTTCAGTTAGCAATAGAACCTATTCAGTGGGTCTAAAAACGCACATTATAAGTCGATAGAAGACCGTTATTAGTGAACTGGATTTAGACGCCATTTTAGTTATTGATAGAACCTGTTGAGTGCGTCTAAAAACGCACTTTATAAGTCGATAGAATACCATTACACGTAAGCTAGTTTTGGAATGCTGCATTTTAATCGTTAGTGGAACAATTAAACTAGTGGATCTTAAAACCGATTTCCTATAAATGAAAACATCTATAATGCAAAAATTATTTAAAAAGTATTATTTATTTATGAATAATTTTACTTCTATTTCACATATACATATAGTAATTAATAAGCGTAATATATACTTATTTTATGTTCTTTTGAGGAACTCCTGAACCGCATGCCTTACATCGTCTGGCGTTATTATGGCCTTTGGATTTCTCCGTTTTAAAACGTCCAAGATGATTTGCAGGATCGTCTTGAATGTTGAAATCTAGTTGTCAAAAAATAAATGATTTGTAGATGTTGACATATAATTTTTAATTAAAAATACATACCCCATGTGTTGAAATTTTTAAATTCTCGATAAAAATTAAATACACCTAAATGGAGAAAAATATTAAGTTAAAAATATTAAGTTATGGAAATCCTCATAAAAGAAATATGAACTTAATTAATATTATACATGATATTTAAAATAACAAATCACGCCTTTACCCAATCCTTTACCCAAATTACCTTTACCCAATCCTTAATTTTTAAAAATTTATATTTCACTTTATAAACACTTCACTTCTTTACTTATAAACACTTTAAACACCACAAAAAAAATAATTTTGTATACCCACAGCGTCTACGCTGTTCTATCTCTAGAAAGAAGCACGTTAAAAATGATTCTAATAAACGAATTAGCTGGGAATTAAATAAGAATAAATTATATATGGAAAAGAAACGGTTAATCGAAACCTTCGTGTTCGTATAAATTAATTCTATTTTTTCAATGGCTTAGAAACCATTCGGTATATCACGTGATTTGTTCATCATGAATATGATAATTTAATTGGATGAAAAATTATGTGATGAAACCGAATCATTCCCCCGACATCTAAATTCCATTATTAGTATTGAATTCAGTCTATATTTGGTTTTAATTCGCCCGTAATACGACTGAAAATTATACTTTCGGTACTCTGGGACCCATTTGAGAACGTTAAAAACCAGTAATTGTAAGCCAGTTATTTGACCGATAAATAAATTCCATTTTCAGTACCGAATCCAGTCTATAAGTGGTTGTAGTTGGCCTCAAATACGACTAAAGACAATATTTTATTTTCGATACATCGAGACCGGCATTAGACCGTCCTAGGGAAGAATTTTTACATTTCAGTCGGTTTGTGTTTTACGGGCAAGGCTCTTGTGTCTCCGCCTGTCTGTTTGATTTAATGAATTCCCGAAATGCCCTATACATCGTGGTTCTTCATCCATATAGCGCTTGACATTTGGTGTATCTTGTGTTCCAGAAATTTTTCAAGGATCGGTCATTATTAAATTTCTTCGTTTAAGAAGGCAAACCGCTCGTGATCGATATTTTTACGGCTGGTTCGATCTTATCTTCAGTATTACATACGCTATTAGGTCGAAAGTAGAGTTGCCATTTAGTCTAGAACTCATCAACAGTGAAGTTTCATCTCTCGTACTAACAACCTTTCCTCATTTAACGTGTTTATGGTAAATCTATCATTATCTCTAAAAACATTTATTATATCTAACTGCATTTCCGCATTTACCAACGGATAAGTTTAACTGAAATTTATATAAGGGTAAAATTTTTAATAATTAACTATCTCGAGCACGTGTAATGCTCTGCAAATGTATTTAAAATCATTACAAAAACCTATATTGCACTAATGTTATCTGCCGATGTCGTGGCTTCTCAAAATTACACATGAACTACTTTGGCCGCATTTATTACATTATTCCCAACATGATTTAAATTAAAATTTTAAAACGTAATGATAAAATAAAAATTTAAAAATCAACCGGAAATTAAAAAAAATAAATCTTCACACACAATACTGTAAAAGTACTAAAACCTCTGTGATATTGCACGCAACCAAATATTTCATGTACTTGACTAATGTAGTATTTAGTTATCATGTTGTTTCATTTATTTCATTCAAACTATGTAGCTCTGTCTTCTTCAAACCAATTAATAAAAACAAAAAAATATGAGCAGTTTTTCTTTATCTCCCTATACATTTGTTTTCGGTTTTTATTTTGCTTTTTCGTTTCCAACATTTTTTTTAGTACAAATCTTTCACTCTTGATTTTTGTTTATGGTGTGTAAAAGAAGAGAATATACAAAAAAAAAATTAATAAAAAAAAAAAAAATTTTTTTTTACATATCTAGAGAAATATCTAAGCAAAAAGTAATCCATTTTAAAAAAAAAATTCTATTGATTGATTAATTGTTTTTTATCGTAAATATTAAAAGTGTGTTTTATAATATAAATTTTAATTGTGCACTAAAAAAAAGAATCCCTTAAAAATTAAAAGGAATATATAAATGGAATACGTGTTGTAGTTTTTATAGTGGTTTCCTTTTTTTATTTTTTGTTGTTGTATTTTTTTGTGTAAAGAAAAAATAAATAAATAAAAGTATAAAGTGAAAAATAAATTTTGTTTATTTCTAAAAAAAAATGTGTTAAATATAATAAAAATATTGTGTGAAAAATAAAATTAATAAAAAAAATATATAAGTAAAAATTATTTTGGTTTAGGTATTAAAATTTTTGGTGCCCTATAAAAAAAAATAAAATAAAAAAATTTAGTGATGTCTACTTCAACAAATTATCTAAAAAGGATACACATATCGGTATTTCTAGCATGTTTTATGTTAGGGATAACACTATCTGTAGCACAGGCTGCTGAACAGGTAACAAATTTTCCATATACATACTTAAAAAAATAAATGTAAACATTTTTTTCCCAGAACTCTATGTATATTTGCTAGCTAACAGTGTATGCGTGTAAATTTGTGGGCATAAATTAAATGCAAGTAACTGTTTGGTTATCTATTAAGACATTGCATCTTATACGTTGTTGATATAAATGTATATAGTAAACGAGTCTCTCACAGGATTCGTAGAAATTTGAAGAAAAAAATTTAAATATGAAAGAAATTTTACTTAGTTTGTTTTTTTTTGAATTTTTGAGGAATGTCTTGGGTTATTTTAACTATTCTTGGTTAAAATATTTACTATATATATATATATTTATATATATGTATATGTACATATATACTTGTAAAAGAAAAATGGAAAAGTACACACATGAACACAAATGAAAAAGAAAACTTAAAACTTGTTCTTGTTTAATTTAATGTTATATACTTACTATGTACATAATGTCATAATATACAATGTACATACATATTATGTGATATGCTTTGAATTCAACAATGTGTGCCGATTTGATATGTTCAATATTAAATGATTCGAACTTAATTAGTTTGATTATAAAGAGGTTTTCAATAGGTTGTGTACTATTTGATATTTTAACCAATTTGATCGCGCATGTTGTTACTACGGATAAACATTTCGTTATAGGGCAATTGTAACGAGAGTACATGGAAGCTAAGGTAGTTAACTGAAAAAATTCAGTTAACTACCTTTCGAGTAAATCGGATTAATCCAATTGATTCGAGAAGTAGAATAGATCGACATAAATTAAAGTTTTGAAAATGGTTTTGAACATTTTTGTGCTAGTCTAAATTCTTCGCAAATGCCAACAAGATGAAAAAACCGAGATCTCTTCGTTCACAAATTTGATGAAAATCGTTTGTAAACATATTATTTGACAAGTAATCCTTTATAGAAAACCCTTTACTAAGTATTTATAATGTACAATTTTTGAATAGATATACAAATATCTTAGGTATGTCAATCAAATATAAATTAATCACCAGGCGTTGATTATTCTATTTGTATAATTATACGAATTATTTAATTTGGATTGGCCCACACCTAATTCCACCCAAATTGGAATATTAACAAAAATCAGTATTTGTAAAAAAAAACATATGGTTACAAGTATCAAATCATAATCCAAATTTGAATTGTTCTCTATCACCTAAGCATAAGTTTAAAGTTATGTCGGTAGTTAAGGTTTCTTCGAAATTTTAATAAAAAAAAAAATTTCGATGACAGGTGGATTTAATTACTAGCTAGTAAATTTTTTTAAGACAATGCTATTTTCAATCTATAAGTAGTAACCTTGGATTAGTTAAACCCACTACCTACATATGACATAGTTTCCTGTGATTTTTAATGTTACCCCAAAATCTAAACTTATTGCTTAATGTTGTGTGGGCATCTTAAAGAGTTGAAACCTTAAATCATATCAAAAATTCATGCATCATTTGTGATTTCATCTCAATTTGATTAAAACACCCACATTAATGTAAATTAATTTGACGATAAATTTATTTTACCTACTTACTGTTAGGCTACCTGATTGCACTGGGATGCTTTAAAGTTTAATAATAAATCGCCTAGAATGTATCGAATTGGGAAGTGCAGTTTGTTGTAGAAAAAACTGAAATCATTTTAAGATTATAGAATGTACTCTCCGATGGTAACCATCTGGTGAATTTATACAAATTCTGGTCTGACCAGCTCCATTATATTCATTAAAGTCAACCAGAAACTTTGCTCTAGTGCTTTATATTTTCCTTTTGTTTCAAAGTACTTGCTACATATTTTTAATATGAGTAATAGGGATTTGACTTCTTTAACTTTGTTAGATTTTTCCAAGGACTGCGATTCTATAAATCACGGTATTTTATTCAAAAAGCTTATTTCTCAATTTAGATTTTCGTTTTCCGCCGCTAAATTAATTTTCAATTACCTTTCTAATCGTTTAAGGCTCAAATCGGTTACTATTATCCCTATTTATAAAAATAGGGAACATAGTGATAAGAGTAATTATAGCCCTAAGTATTGCATTTCAATATGTTTTTCCGAAAGTTAATGAAAAACAGTCAAAAATAGAATCACTCTTTTCCTAGATCAGTTTAGCATAAGTATTAAGCGTTCATTAGTGCTAGTATGATTATTGATGCTTCTAAAGCATTTGATTTGTTTGACCATAGACTCTTACTTTCTATCTTATCTGATGTCGGTTTTATCGGTATATCAAATGAGTGGTTTGCATCATATCTTTATAATAGGGTAATGTGAGTCAGATGTGTAGATGGCTCAGTGCTTGGTCCTTTGTAGTTTTTGATTTACACTAATTCCATTTTTAAACTTAAACTTGGTATGGTTGCAGTACTGGTTTCGTAGATGATCTGACTTTAGCGTACACAGCTAAATCTAACTCGGTTTTACACAAATGTTTTAATGTTTAACACATAGTCAAATTTAAAGTGAAAAATTATCCTAATTGCTTATCCTGATTGCTTGCATATTGTGTCAGTAAACTCTTTCAAGTATCTGGGAATTCATTTGGACTCTAATCTCATGTCTCTAAGCTAAAACCGTATATCACCCCTGTCCCGTGTCTATGTTCATTACCACTTTTAATGCTCTGGTTATGGTTAAAATAGGGTATAGTTTATAGTGTTGGGTCTTGTTGGGTTTTGCCATTGCATCATCTGTATGTATTCAAGGTGTTAAGAGTTTTTTTAAGCGTAGTGATATACGCATTATAAGAAGTAATGATCGTTATAAGTTTCAGGCTAACCAACGATTTTTCTCTACTATTCCCAAAGTTAATCTCGATCATTTTCGCCGCTATATTCTATTTACTGCATACAGGGGTCGGCGCTTGGAATGTTCCCAATTAATAAAGGCTGTAAATTTGTCAATTTTTATTTTTTTTATTTCAAAACTTCAGTATATCGTAAAAACATTTTAAATTTAACAAAAAATATGTTATTGTTCGATGTAGCCACCTTTAGCGAGGATAATAGCATCGAGTCTGTCCGAAAAGGCTTCACACGCTACAAGAATGTGGTGTGATGGTATTTTGCCCCATTCTCGACGAAGAGCAATATTTAAGGCGTCGACCGTCTCATATTTTTTAGTTAATAATTTGACCTGCAGAATGGACAATATGGAAAAATCCATTGGTTTCAAGTCCGGGGAATATGGTGCCCATTGTTGTGAAGTTGGTAACTTTTTCTTGTAAAAAAAGTTTGGTTTCACGGGCTATGGGATAGTGCCGAGTCTTGTTGAAACGTCAAATGACTTCTAGATGTGTTTTACCTTTACGCCCTCTTCAATGAAAACGAGTGGTGAGCGTCCTGTTTCAAAACTTTCAAAAAATTAATATACTTAATGTCGTCTTCTATATTACTTATAAAGCTTATGAAAAATTAGGTTTTTGATTATCTGGGGAAAGCCTCTAGTCCCGAGTAGGTCGGATGACCAAGTTTCAATTCTTCTTAATTAGATAAATTATATGATCTGTCTGTGTTGTATGTTTCATATGAGCGATTAAATTTTGTTATATCTAATTCCTTGTGCTTACAAACCCATATTTGTTTGATAAGAACATATGCACTACTATACTATATATTTGCAACTTGTTTATTTATTTTATTGTGTGATATGATATCTTACATTACGTAAATTTTTATATTTTAATAACCACCTGCTTTACTTCCAAGATAAATGTAAACCTATACACTCTTTAACTCTCTCTGTCGCTCTCTTTACTTTTTTTAATTGTAGCTGCAAAGATAATATAATCTTATACAATTTTCAATTAAGTGATATTGTCGTAAAGAGTTGTCATACTTTTCGTGGAAACATACTGACTAGGACTTACACGATAAATTTACCGTAATGAAGTTTTTAAAATAAATATTTTGATAGTAAAATTTACTTTGAAACTTCAAGTCTGGAATCAGAATCTTTTTGAATGTTCAACCCCTTATATGTTTTTTTAATTTTTTTACTTGGTGACCCCTTCAAATATCAAGTTTCGCTATCTATTTACAATTTCGCTTCCGTCTTTGACTTCAGCTAATTTCTGAAACAATTGGTTGCTTTGCAATTTTGCCTTCTAAACCTTTCATGATTTCCTAAATTTTTGTAAATAACTAAAGATGATCCAGATCTACTGTTGCCTGTTGTAATCAGAGAAACTTTGCCATGTGATCAGGATCGGTTGTTTTAATCGTGTTCCCGTTATTATTTTAATATTAAACCTATCACCCTGAAATATAAATAAGATTAAAATATATTATCCTATTTAAGACTACCGTCTTAAGACTACCACCATTGAATGCGGAACTGGCTTAACAGTAATTTATTTTAGGAGTCCATTTATTTGCATAAAACCCCGGTTTGATCTATTCATTCAACGTCCTCATTCTAAATGGAGACTTACTGTTCTGAAAATATATAAATAAATCTATATAAATTATAGATTAAAAAAAAAATCATTTAACACCAAAACCACACGAAATAACCGCTACACTGCCAAAATATGCCATTGTAATTACTAAAAAATCTAATTGATATAAGTACATTACAATTAACACACGCAAATCTTAAATTTATATAATTGACAGATTAAAAAAAAGTTATAAGTACCAACTTAGATACAATAAATCTTGAGACTACCAAAAACTCGGCTCATTCCATCTAGAAATTATGTCCATGTACAAATTAAATAATTAAGTTTCTAAGCAGTTTCTGCAGAATTATAATCGAAATTTTAATTCGAATAGAGACACAAAAGAAACGTTTTCGTAGAAAAAGTTTTCCAGCCTTTTTTCGAAGAAATCGACGAATTGATATAATTGACCTTCAATAATAATCTCGAACCTTGCTCAAACGATACAAAACTGGTCATTATGTGTTAAATATTTTCTTAATAACATTTTTATAAATTTTATTTTAAGGGGTATCCCAAATTAAAAGACAGATTAAAGGACTTTTGTAACACGAGGAATAGTTTCAGTGATCAGGATGGTTCGGTTTCCTATATTGTCTTTGTATGCAAGAAAGTTAATAAAATATTTTACTGGGTTGTACAAGAGTACTGCTCCACAAAGCTCTAGTCTGGAAAGCGATATTCAAGAATATTCAAGGTTACTTAATCTATTTCCTTAACAACTCGCAAATATATAACACAGTCATAGGTGGCTTAAATATTTTAAGTATTTTTGGTGCAAGCCTACTCAGCGGATACATTAGAGGCAATTTTTAGAGGCAGTTTTTTTCGTTTGGTCGAGCGTATTTTGTTAGCGTCTTCAGTATTCCACACTATCTCTAACGTTTTAATCGAGGCGTCCTCCTCGATTAATTTTGGAATATTCTGAATATCTTAAGACGAAAAGAAGTTTGCAAATTCTTGTTTGTTTGATTTCCCATTTACGAAGGTGGAAGCCGTTGTTACTCGGAATCTCGTTAAATTATTCTTCCCGTAATAAAGCCTCGTTAATATCAATCACAACCAGTTAGTAAGTTGTCAACATAGAATTTATTCTTAATATTTTGAGTGGCCTCTGGATATAGTTGCATATCCAGATTCAACTGCAAGATACGGTGCACAGCCAGATTGATGGCAATTGTTTAAAAATCCGTTTGAATATTATTAAGCGACGTTTAAGTTCTGATTTTGCTAGAACCGTCGAACTCACTTAGTTTCAATTTGGTTCAAAATATTTTTCACCATCTTGAACGGGGATTTCATCCCACGGTAAATAAGTCATATGACAGCGTAATATATTCATTGATAAATGACTTGTAAGCGTCAACAGCGCCTGGTGTTTTCATGATTTTTTGTTACATTGCCAGAATACGTTGATGTGCAGCCTCAAACGATCTGCCCAATGCGTGTCTTGGCTGCTTAGTAGCAATCTCACAATAAATCGGTCGATAGATTCTCTCTTATTGTTTAGCTATAATATTCGTCGCATATGTTGACTGGTATGGAACTTCCTCGATCTTCAAAAAATATTTCAACCGTTGATAAAGATCCTTATTTATCGTTTGACCTTGGTCCAGTTTCCGGTAGCCAATATTCGAACTACTGTTAGCAGAAATCACGATTTTCCTAAACTGCTCTGAATTAGGGTACCTCTTGTCAGCAACTCCAGTGTGCCACCATTCATGTTATCTGTAAAGGTTTTCTGAAAAAAGAATCTATTAATTAACTAATTGCTCTTAGCCGTAGACTGTAATAAATTGAATTAAATTATAATCTGAAATCACAAATTAATTAATTCTTAATATAATAACATAATTTCTGCAGGATGTAATAAATTGGGTTAGTTTTCGCCTGTAATCAACAATTAATTAATTTATTACATTTATAAAAATATGAAATTATAAAAATTATAAAATAATATAAATTAGATTTAAAAAAAATTGATTAAACATTACAAATCAATTGAATTAACCGCTTTACGACAATTACGCCATATAATCGCTAAAAATCTAATTTATATACACTTTCTTCTAAAATTGGATCGGATTTACTGAAAAACAAAGCTCCTGGACAACGCTGGGCCACTTCTCACAGCACCCCCACATAAAACAAACGGTAACGAAAGGAAATTTACCACTCGAATACAACCACACGTATGTGGACGTCCGCGCAGGCACTATAGACACAGACATACCAGAATACCCATGCACATGTATACACGCACATGTCCGCTCGAACGGATAAAACAACCCGATCACCGACACCCTAACTACTGCATTGCATTATAGAGCACAACTCCAACCCAACCCAACCGCCACCTTCCCAAAGCATCAGGAAACTTCACAAAAACCTAGAATATAATAAACAATACAGTAAAATATGTTCTTCGCTTTCTGAACTCTAATATCAATAAAACTAACAACATAACTTATACAAATTAAAACCCCATAAATGTAGCCTAATTACAATACAAAAATCAATCTCTGCAATTCTAATTATAAAGAGCGTTCATATCATACTCGAAATTCAAATATCAAATAAGCCTTACAAAAATTAAATACGCATCCATATTCCATTTTGCATTCTAAACTAAATATGTATACCAAATTCAACAGTAAGTGTATTGCTTTGGTAATTTTTATTTCAATTTAAAACAACAATCGCATAGAAAGACATTGAAAACAAATTTAGCTAAATTGAAAAAAAAAAAAACTTAAATTTACGTAAATTAAATTGAATTTTTGGATAACGATATTGCAACATGAAGTCAATTCATATAAAACTGAATTTGAAGCTGCTTTTTTGGTAAATTTGCTTGTTTTCTAAATTCATCAATTTTTTTTCCAAAGCAATACACAAAAAAATGATCATTATATTATTTGATTGATTGATTGATTGATTTGAGTGTACGGCCAAGGACGAACCAGGAACTCCCGGAATGCCGGGCACCACCGTACACCCGTGTTACATATAACAAAACCGAAGGAATGGAAGGAATATTAGTTGTGACAGACTCGACCCGGTTGCAGACACCTAAGCGATCGATAGTTAGTGTTTTTTTTGGTGTGTAAGGAAAGGAAGGGCATGTTAGTAATGACAGATTTGACCCGGTTTTCCGGAAGCCAATATTCAACTAATGTTAGCACAAGACAATCACAATTTTGTCGAGCTGCTCTGCATTATTTCATCAACTGCAGTGTGCCCCCATTCAGGTGTATCAACAAACGTATCCTAAAAGCAAAATCTATTAATGAAATAACCGCTCTTAGCCGTAGGCTGTAATAAATTGAATTAGTTTTCATCTGAAATGATAAATTAATTAATTTGTAATATAATAAACTAATAATATCCTAATATAATTTCTGCGAGCCGTAGACTGTAATAAACTGGATTAATGTTACCTGAAAATACAAATTTATTTATTTGTCTCATAATAATAATATATTAATCTAATATAAATATATAAATATCTAAATACATAAATATATAAATAAATAAATACATAAATATATAAATACATAATAGCAATTACACAAAGTACTTGCATCAAAATCCTATTTATATTTACTTTAAAACCAAAAACACTACAAATCGAATTTTATTAAAATAATTAAACAACTGAATTCGATCGAATCCACCGTTTTATAGCAATTACACCACAAAAAAATGACCATTATATTATGTGGAAAAAAGCCTTTTCAATATCGAAATCATATTGGGAACAAAACCAAACCACATCACTATACATATATAACCATATATAAATTAATATAAATATAAATAATTAATATTAATTATTCTAGTTTAATTAATATAAATGATTAAATAAATACACATTTTTCCTCTGTTATTTTCCCAATGCATCAGTGCACCATTAAACAATATTTAGACAAAAAAATCAATTATGGTTTGCATCCTTGGTACCACATTGAGTTTTTTGACTATTTTTATTTTTTTAATTTTTTAGTTAACCATTTCACTTTAACGAAATTTCACTCTTATATTTCCATCACTGCATTTTAAATTCAATATAAATTAAACTATAAACTATTATTCTACACACTATAAGTAACTATTTTAATTATTTATTTTTTTTGGCAGCGATCAAAACTCACGTCTGTTTTGATCGTTAGTCGAGACACCTAAAACTTTGAACTATATAAGTATGTATATTTATATAAAATATTCGTTGCCCTTTTGTGTAGCACTCTCGTGGCAAACACTTTAACTAAGCCATAATTCCCTTAAAACTGGCCCAATCGACCAGAATCTACCCTTGGACAATGGGGAATAAAAATTGGGGAAAAATAATTTAACTGCTATGAAAAAATATTGCCCTATTGTTCGGAAATTACAAGAATATTTTCATAATTAATTATGGTTTTTTGTGTACTAAGGCTGTATGCTATACTCAAGGTAAGTCGTAAAATTCGGTAAATTATAATTTTAGTGTACAAATTTACCTTTCATGTCATGTCAAACTTTAGGTAAATATTTAGGGTTAAAATCACTGATTTATAAGTAATAAATGAAACGTCAAAATTTTTTTGTTTAAATTTTTTTTGGTTTCTTTATATTTAGTCCAATAATATTCTCCAAAATGTCTGCTATGTTCACGTATTTTAGTTATTAATAATTAATCATAATTTTGCTCTTGTGCCTGATTTTTGTTGAAATAAATTAATTAAATGTGAAAAAATAACAACACCATATTACCTTTTTTCTAATAATTTACCCACCTTTTTAGTACAGTAATTCGATTTACCATAAAATTGACCGAAAATACCATTTACCTTGAGTATGCACAACAGTTAGGAATGTATTCATCGGCTCGGGTTTTCCAGCTTTATTTACGACTACAAAGTACAAATTCGTCATTTGCGAATAAGCCCATTTTTACTTTGGTGGCTTGGTAATAAACGATAATTGGTTGTATCGTTACTTCTACAACCATTACTTCTACACTTGTCGAGTTACTACATGGTGCGCCACTTTAGCACACAGCAACTTTGGGTCATATTTAGTTATATCAGTTAGGCCTTCAGAACATGATGTTCTAACGACACAGTACCGCATCACACAAAATTAGTGCTTTACATTATGTAATAGTAGTAGCTTTACATTATGTAAAAAATATAATTGGGTGGCCACTTGGGTGGCCACTTGACCAAGATTATATTCTTTACATAATGTAACAGACCATAAAATCAATCAGTAAAATATAAATTATAAAGTTGTGTTTTTTTTTTAAAACATATCAATTGCCAACATAAAACACTTGTACATTAATGGAGGCCATTTCGAGTACCATTTACGATGTTTGCCCAGTATTGAAATAATATTAAAAATATCTTTGTGATTAGGTGCTTTGAGTCAATCGAAAGATGGGAATAGTTCCATAATCGTGATACCTCATTTTCGGTGTAGTAGTTAAGAATATCTTATCGAATTAAGAATATTGTATATAGATATTCTCGATATAATAATTATTTGTTCGATTGACCTTCACTTAAAATATTTTATTTTTTTAGTTTTTATTTTATATTTTATCTTTACTTACACAATTGAAAATTTATTATTGCATTCTATATTTATTATTAATAAAATAAATAATAAACCATATACATTTTTTTTAATCAATTTAAATCAATTAAGTACATATTGTAAATTGGGTGTGAAAATAGAAATATGTCAACAGTTTTCAAATTGAATCAACCATATCGATTTGGTTCATTTAAAAGCTATGTGTTTGTTGTATAATCGAACCTTGTACGAATAAAATATATTCGATAAATGAAATATGACTCAATTTTATTTATTAAGGGTGCTTTTCAAACCAAAACTTTACTTAGGTGTGAGTCTTTGCTAAATTTAACTGCTCATAACTTCTCTTGCTAAATTGTTCAATTCAACAAATACACATTTTGTTTCCAGCCGACGGAAAACATCTATATACAACTGCAATGCAAATTCTACAAATTTTCTAGCCAACTCTGTGCATAATTTCTAAAATGATAAAAAGAAATTAGCAATATGGTCGTGAAATTTATATTTTTACTTCTTCATTTAAGTATAGTGATAAAAATACATTATTTATTTTACAAAGATTTTGCGTTTCTCCTAAAGAAAACAAAAAAATATTTACACTTTTAACCTTGGATGGACATGCAAATTATGTGTGTACAGTATATATCTACATATTATAATAAGAAACAGTCGATGATTTATTTATTGTTTGTGCTCCAGAATAATAACGTATCTAAGAAAAAAAAATGCATGCAAGCAACTGAAATATATTTATTAATGAAAAAATTATTTTTTATGGTTTTGAACTAATATATACAGTATGCTCTGTAGATCACATAACAAATAAGTCATGCAGTTGACATTTTTATGTTGGACGTTGTAAATTGGCATTCCGTCCAATTTGCATTGATGTGAACTTTGATAAATGGTATGCCGGCACGGAATGCCGGTACGCTAGTTTCGTTTGTAGCGGTTGTCTTAATTGCGGCAGTAATTCGATGTATCAAGAAATTCAGGATTCCATCCAAGTTGCCCTCAATGATTGATGATTTGGCAAATAATTTAAAAGACCCAATAAACCACCCCAATAATATTTTAAATACAACTGATTACGTTACGGGTCTTTTTTTGTTGTGTAAAACGAATGTTGAACAATGAAATATCTTTCCGGTGGCGTGGGTAATGTAGCTGTTAAATTATCTTGTCTATATATACCCACGATTGTAAATATTCGGTGAGATGAAAGATCAAATTTTTTTTTTTTTTTTTTTTAATTTTAATCCCTACGATTTTCTGGGGCCGAAGCTCACCCAACTCTTTCGCGGTTTATTTAACGTCCTTACTTTACGCCAACTTACTAGGGCCAAATCGAGGACGCACGAATACAGGTTCGCGATTGTTGAATATCCCATCTGCGCAATGCATTGCTCCATGCCAGCCTGTACTGACATGGACGATGGTTCGGCCCATAGACTCTGCACTCCAACAGGGGGTCATAGTTGTGTTCATCGTCATCACCGATCGAAATCAAGTGATGAAAAATCCCTTTTGCAACCCTCCCCTGTTGGGATTCGAACCCGGTACCTCCCGCCCCAAACACCGCAGCTTTAACCACTGCGCCAATTGCACTAAATCTAGCAAGATCTTCACTAAATCTAGCAAGAAGAAACAAGCATATTGGCTATTTGTCTACAGTTTTTCTTTAATTCAGATCCAAGTCAAAAAATTTGTATTTATAATTAAGTGAGTGCTGATTTAAATCCCTCGAAATATTCTCCATCTGACTTTGTCGTCTTCCGACGTGATCGCCATTCTTTTAGTGTATCCCTCAGAGGTGACGGTTTTAATCGCTGTTCTTAGTAATATTAACTGTGAAGTTTCGTATTATTGTGATGAAACTAAATTTAGCCATGACAATGTTCTTATCTTTTTATGATGGCCTGTATCGAAGCATGGCAATATACCAAACAATATACCAAACTGTCAAGACAAGCATTTCGATTTGGTGTTTTATTCAAATTCATTTTCATATACAATTGACGCATGTGACAATACAGCTGGTTGCTCAAGTGTCTTTCACTCTCCGATTTCTACAGATTTTACATACGATACGGGTAATAACTGCTCAGAAATATTTTGATTTACATTTGGAACTAACATTAAACAAATGTAGCTACGGCAAGTTCCCTGATGCACAAGAGGACTCATAAAACTCGAAACCCTGCAAAACAAAGTACATCAGTTATTTAAGCATAGAGCCATCTACAGAGCATTTAATTCAGTTCAAATATTTGAGAAAACCATTTGCTGGTCTTAATCATTTGCATTATAAATCTAAAAAGTTTTAGCTAAAAATTGTGTTTTCTAAACATAACGTAATCGCTGTTCTGCTTAAAATCGATGGCTCTGAAGGTTCTGGATCGGATGATTTACTTGATTCATTTTTGCGGCACTGCGCAGTTTGCTTTTGAGCACCTCTTTGTTTGTTGTTTAATATGAGGTTGCGCCAAGAGGTTTTTCCTAATACTTGAAAATTGTTCAGTTTTATAAAAGTTGTTTAAATCATTAGTACTTACATTGTAAAGACTTGATTGCCTCTCATCAACTCAGCTTCTTTCCCGAACGTTCAACGGTTGCTAATCTTACGATTTTTCAAAATTATTTGATTAAGTCTTCAAGTTAAATAATCATTTCAATAATCAGTATTGAAGCGGGTCGATTCGGTTAGTGACTTGAGGATAGTTTTCACCATTGATGCGTCGTTCAATAACCATATTGAAGCCGTAAATATCAAAGCTTTCCTAATGTGGGGGTTTATCATCTTAAAAGTATCTAAAAGCAGTTTGTTTAATTTGTACTTAAGAAACTGGCTACCCATTATCATCATTAAATGACTACGAGTAGTGCAAGAGTAAATGGCAGCAAGATCAACATTAAACGTAGATACCAATGAAATGATTTTTCCGGCGTGCCACTAATATAAATTTATTAAACAACTGCGGACAGATATTGACTGCGGACCTAGTACTGAGCCTTGTGAAACACAACCGATTAACCGTATTTGGGGTTTGTCATTTCAGGTAATTTTAAAGGATTGAAATTGCATGAAACGCTTATAACTTTTTTATTTTTTTAAAATGAAATTGTAAATTATTAAGTTTTCTTAAGCTAAGTGTAAAAAATTACATCTTTTAAATGGCTGCCATTTTCATCTTAATAGCTCCTTGGCAGTTGCGCAACGTTTCTGGCTCCAGTTTTGCAATTCCTGTGCGAATATACTGGTTTAGTTCCTGAATGGTTTGTGGTTTTTCGACGTAAGCCCGTTCTTTCAAGACACCCCACAAAAATAATCAGGGGCCGTCAAATCTAGGGAACAAGGTAACCACGCGAAATTTGCATTTTCCGAAATTATTCAGTCATTAAAAAGTTATCACATAATCGTCGTAGTTTCTCGCGGTATAAGCTGTAGCTAGGGTTTATGATTTACCGGGTTTTTACTCAAACCGGTCAATGTTTAACTTTATTTCAGTCTTTCAACTAAAAATATTAATATAAACTTAACAAAAAACATCAAAATAAATACTTCATTTATTATAAAAAATTATAATTTAATATCAAAATAATATTTTACTTCTTATCAATAGAAATAAAATAGTATTTTAGGAACACTAAAGAATTTAGTGATTTATCACTGAGTCTGCTTCGGAATTTGGGTGCAAAATTGCCGGCAACGGAAAACGTCCTCTTACTTTCGGAAGAAGTAATTTTTACGGTTTTTAAAGCATCAAAAATTAATTCAATATTTTTAGTACGCTCACCAGTAGCCTCAAATAGATTAAATTCTTTCTGAAAATTTTTTTTAGAAAAGTTTCAGCTTCTTTTGTTGATTCCGTAATTACTTTATTTAGCTACTGATCTACTGGTATTGGAATAGAAATTAAACTACTGTTATTAGTCTCCTGCTCCTCTTGCTCATCCTGAAATATATTCGGAAATATTATTTCGGCAAGTGTTTTTGCGAAATTTATGATCCCAGAGTGGGGTAGGAAGTTGAAAAACTGCATATCTGGTCTTTTGACGGAAGGTGGATTTTGAAGATATTTTGCTAAAGAAATTAAGTTTTTATTTCGCCTATCACCTAAACGTTTCTTTAGTTGTCTTAGCATATCACGGCTTATTTCTGATTGAAGGTCAAAAAGAACATTAAATAAAAATAGAATAGTTGTTTGATATATAGAATAGCTGCTTGATGGCTTGAGAATTTCCGAAATTTCTTGTAAAACAGTTGTGTGTTCTTCGTTCCAAAGATATAAAGCATCTAAATCAGATAAAGCTTGTTTAATACAGCAATTCAACAATAAAATTCTAGTGACCATTGGCTCGAGTGAATTCTATCTCGTTTTCAGTCTAAAATTAAATTCAATTCTTTTCCTTCTTGCTCCAGTACGTATTTTTGTAAAATACTGTTCCGAACTGGCGATTTTCTTAAAAAAAATTCACTAATTTTCGACTATTTGTAAGAACATCGTATATATAAATTGATGGTTCTAAATTATTTTCCTCGTACTTGACTACGCTTAAATTCAAATTCTCAAGATCCTCGTCAGTAGCATCTCAATGTTCGTCAATATTACTTTCACATTCACTTTGTTGTTGTTCAGATTCTGAAGTTTCCCTTTTTTATATAAAACGTCAATGACTGCTAAATGAATGGCATGATTAAGGCAAAGCTAAAGTCCAGTTAGAGAACACTTTGTTGTTGTTCAGATTCTGAAGTTTCCCTTTTTTTATATAAAACGTCAATGACTGCTAAATGAATGGCATGATTAAGGCAAAGCTAAAGTCCAGTTAGAGAAATTCTACCAAACTTAACCATAACGCCGGCACCATCGTTTGTTGTTGCTATTACATCACACTCAAAATTAACTCCAAATTCTTTCAAATGATCCTTGACAATGGCTAATGTAGTTATTGAATCACAAAATCCCTTAATCGGGATCAAACCTAAATTTCGATGTTCACCTTTCCCGTCATGTATATTTATATTGAAAAATCGCTTATTTCTGACGCTTGTCCACTCTGACTCGTCAAGTGTTAAGCTAAACTTTTCACCATTTATTATGTCTACATTTATTTCTTCGACCATCTTTTGTTTTATTCGATCAAAAAAATTGTGTACCAATTTCATTACCTCTTTTGGATATTTTGGCATCAATAACCCTTTATTAATAATAGCTTCTCTAATGGACGCAGAATTTGTAATGGCATTTATTGAAAAATCATCTTTGGCAGCTAATGTAGCAATTTCATCTAAACTCTGCCTTTTGACATAATTTAAAATAACAGTTTGGCTTTTAATATTTTTTTTGACGTGTTAGGCCCAGTATCAAAGCTATCATTTTCATCAGCTTTATTTTTCATCAAATTAATCCCATGTAGATTTTTAAGATGAGAAATCATACCACTTGTTGAAGATCCTCTTGTTTTAATTTTTTTAAAACATTCTTTACATTTAGCTTCTTCAGCGTTAGATTTTTCAAAAAAATTCCAAGCATCAGAATTTTTTTTGTCATGTTAACAAGTCAGCAAATTCAGTAGTTTAAATCTAAATATTTATGAAATCATGCAATTTAAATAAACGTTTCACTAAGCATACATAATCAATTTATGATGAGTTGAGGATACTTACACAACGAAGAAACACACGAACGATACAACGCATTACAGAACAACCAAATAGTTTTGACAGTATATCCGACAAAAAAATGCCCCAATGCTCAAACTTACCGTGCGAGGAAAAACAAATTTATAAACCGCACCCAAAGAACAAATTGCACAGATTTAGTAAGGAAAACTTTCGCGTGTCGTAAAGTTTTTTTTAATTTTTATTTTTTTAATATTTTGTATTTAGAGGCGTTTGATTAACTTGAATTGTTTCATTTCAGATATTTGTAAATCCTAAAATATATTGTTCGGTAAAAAAGTAAAAAAACCGAGTTTTTTTTTACCGAATTTTTCGAAAAATATGGACTAATGATTATCAGCCATAATTCCGGATTTCGGATTCTCCCTACCCCAAATTCGGCAGTTCTGTTTATTGAATTTTATATGGAAACACCCCCAGGTAAACTTTCAGAATGCCTAGACCCATATGGACCCATGTGGACACTTGTTCGTATAGCATTCACAGCATGTTCAGTGCGAGTATGTCAACATTTGTTCGTGGGTCATCACCTAATGCACTCCGATCCTCAAAACGGGTCATTAATCTTGTTATCGTGTTTGCACTGGGAGCCATCGCCGTAATAAAATGCTGACAACATTTTCTTTGTGTTGTAATAATTGATCGTCTGTAATCATAATAAAATTCAAAAATTTTTACACGTTCTTGCACTGAGTATGATGACATTATAAAATTTTATAAAATTCTTTATTATCTGCAAAAAAGTTGGCCAACCCTCTATTAGATAGAAAATTCTAATTTTTATTACACCATGACGCTATCGCTATAGTAAAGGAAGTATTAATTAGATGGCTGGATGGCGTTTAGCTTTCGTAATAAGTTACTTTACTTCCCTTGAGTGAGAAAGGATATAGAAGTGCGTTTTGTCACCAGCAATCGTGATTTGTATGCCTTACGTCCACGGCTAAAGTTAAAATAATTTGCAAATGCCGACAAGCTGAAGTTGTACAAGGTGTTGATCAGACCCGTTATCATGTATGAATGTGAGAATTGGACCCTGATGAGTATCGCCTGCAAAAACTATCTTATTATTATTTGCCTGAGTAATATAGTTGTATATTGAATGTAAATATATGACTTATTCTTTATAAAAATCAACTCGAGACCCTTTAACAAATTCTTTAAATTTTATTCTCCGCGAGAGCTGAAACAACTTCGGCCCCAAAACAGATGGTAAGCAAAAACAATTAATTTTTACAAAATTGAAATATTTCATCGGCACTATCGCCTTGTGAGTGTTTTACATTGCATACTGTTTAGACCTTCAACATAACTCAAAAGGTTAACTATAATAATTGATGTCCAATATTTACTCAATCAATTAAAAATATTTTAATTAAACAAAAATGATATTGTGTAAGTATGTAAACGAAAGTATGTATTGTGTATTGTGTAAGTATGTATTTTAATATTGTAATAGATTTACAATAATTTGTGCAAGTATGTAAGTATTTCAAATTATAATCATATTTTTTAATATTTCATAAATTATCACAATTATTGAGATCATGAAAGGTTAAAGAATCTCAGAAAGTAAAAAATAATAAATCAGCGGCATTATTGATAATAGAACCAATGCTACGATCGAACGTTAACTTTTATAATGTGTATAAGTAAATAACAATTTCTTTGTAATCTTATTTTTATTCATAAGTGCATATGCAATTTAACTAATATTATACTTATGACTTATGACGTGCTTAGTCAGTTGCTTTATTTATTATAAATCATCAGCTCATCTCCAGTGTGCAGTGTCATCTATTTATAATTTACTGTATAACTTGTATATAATAATAATGGTGTAGTACTTAGATTACGAAGGTCAGATAAACTTTTTATTCATAAAGTTGTCTTTTGATAAGTTGTTTTTGTTTGAGCTTAATTGGCTATAAATCCGACTTGAATTTAAAATTTTATTTTATGTTATCGAATAAGTCGTTCAAATAATTCCGCAAAAGTTTTCACAATAGTTTTATTTGTGAGATCAACAAGTTCCAACTAAACTGCACTGGCTGACATTTCCACACGTGTTTTAAAAAAGTATTAGCTTTCGTAAGCGTATAGGCGATAGTAATATATTATCGAACGGTAAAGTGTTTTAAATAAATACTGATAAGAGTTACCTTTATTTGTTTTTCCGTAAAACGTGATGCTCAGAAAATGTATAAATGTATAAATGTATAAATGTATAAATGTATATTTTGTGGTGGATAAATAATTAAAATTATTTTTTGCGTGAGATAAAATTACGTGATCCAAAGAAAATTTATAAAAATTATTGTGGCGCAATGAAATTGCAACAACAGAAACATTTTTTATCTATGGTTTGAGTCGGTATGAAAAGGCATTGCACGCTGCACGAATGTAATCTTTCTGAATGCACGGCCGTTCCCTTGCTTGAGATAATCTACATTATCTGGCAAATAAAAATAGTTATTTTGTTTGCTTACATGTTGATCAATGTGGAATAGATCAGAGAAGACGATGTTCGGCAACTGGTCACTTACGGGCAAACGAAACCTGTTTTTCTGTTCAGAAAAATCCCATTTTTCAGAATGTGTTGCTTTCTTTCTCTGGATATGTTCAGCCCAATTTTGTACTTCTGTGACGAGGATTTCGTTCAATTCGACTCTTCACCTTTCAAATAATTTCTTTTAATGTTTCTGTTCGTTTACGATATCGTTATTTGCGTCTGGCAATCCTGCCAGTATCTATAATGAACTGTCATTAGTATATTTTTAAGCACTCTGTCATGGTTATTTTATCAGTGTAAAGTTTGTTGCATTTTTTTTAGAAGGCCAGTATATAGCAATGTAGGCCTCAAACATTTTCATTTTATTTGACTTATCAAAATTATAAGAATCTTAACCTAAATATGAGAACGATGAGAATGTGATGGTGGCGGAAAGTAAACCATAATATAACTATGTATAATGAATCGTTAGCTGTTGACTGAATCGGTCGATTGTGTCTGAGACGAGCAATTTTAAAAATATTTCAGGTCGACTTTGATTTAATGAATTATGCACTTTGTCTAATTACTTGTCAGTAGTTATTGCCTGTAGCCACCACACGTTTGATCTCATTAAATAGACAACAGCATCTCCAAAACTATATATTTGGTATTGATAGATTTTTACAACACAGAACAGTAATATTAAAAATTAAAGTGTCAAATGTCGAATAAGTAAGTCCAACAAAAAAATAAAATGTAATTGAAGTATTGTGTTTCTGGACGATTGATCTAATCTAGATAAGATTATGCGTTAAGAAACGACATAAAAGTACATAATAATTTTTAGATCACGATTTGCGATCCAAAAAAAAGGAAATTGGTTCAATTTGCGTTTTTGCTTAATTCGTGATCTGTAAGGAATTACGCACGACTTTTAGTGATAAAAAAAATCACTAACTCAAAATATTTATTAAAACTGCTACAATACGATTATGGCACCAAAACAAAACATGAAAAATTTTAAAATTTCCATCAAAAACTCTCCAACCCAGTCATCTACTTATGTCAGTTGCATTCTGCTAATGACTACTTCTGAAGTATGTGAATCATGGCCTTGAAAAAAAATTACTTTAAAACGTTGCAAATTATTTTAGTTTTAGTCATCTTCAACGCCATATAGAGTTACTTCTTAGATACCAAAGTACGATGCTGTCAATTACACCAATTTTTAGTATTGGAAACACTATCGATACAAAATTAATTTTCAATATCAGCCATTGGCACATTCTCCACCACTTAACACACGAACAATACGATACGGTTAAATGTCAAAAAAAGAAGCATACGAATAAAAAAAATTGAAGTTTATTAGACATTCGTTTTTCTAGCAAATTACAAGAAATTATATCGATTTTTTTTATCACTAAAAGTTGTGCCCAATTCCTATGCTGATCTATATCACATTTCGCCAAGAAAAACTGTTAATAACTGCTAGAAAAACTGCTACTATATGTTTTTAACATTTTGGTATTTTTTCATGCCAATCGTATAAATATTTTGTATGCCAATTTTTCTTTCTGTTTGTTCGAATTTTCTAATGAATGAAAAAGTTCGAAAAAAGTCAGTTTCATATGGGCAATAATAATTTACACCTTATAGTATAATCATTAGGTAAGCGTTGCCATCTCGTTTGTTTTCACTGCAAATCGTCGTTTTTAGGCATCATCGGCAGTAATTCAATTTGTTTTGTCAAAATTGCAATTTTTTTCAAACATTGCGATTTTTTTTGACTTAAGGTATTCCAATTGCGTAAGAAAATTAATTTTCATGTGTGCTTGATTACTGGTATATTAAAATGTAATGAGTTTACAATATGCAATTCAGTATTAAAAGCTGCAGTCGGTGTAACAGATTAAAAAATACGTGCCTAGACGTCATAACACTTAAAACGAAATGTAGTTAAAGTTGAGATTTAACTAGAGGCTTTCTGCGCAGAATATAATCAACCACTTTTAAAAAAACTACTTCCAGAGTCCGAAATTTTAAGAAAGGTTACCTGCGCCAAAATGAAAACAATTGCAGTGGTAAACAACGTGATTGGCGAACACAAAAAGCCGAATTATGCGAGTTATTGAAAAATAATATTTTTCTTTATGTTTCGATGAAATCTACCAACCACCAAAAAGGTGTCGTTGGTCGTTCGAACTGAATACCAGACAAAAATTAGAGATTATATTTTTACGTTAGAAGAAGATACAAATTTAATTAATTTAGGTATTCAAACAATTTAGTCTTGATAATAAAAAAAATCAATAGGATTAGCAGCTGATGATGCTCTTGTAATGACGGGCTGACACCATTCACCAAAAGTGGCAACACTTTTAAAGAAAGGCTTTTCAAACCTAATAATTTTTAAATGCATTCATTTGAGCTTTGTTTAAGCTAAATATGTGGATCTTTTCGCTGATTACCAGATGGCGGTCATTGGAAGAGACTATCAAACAAATTCTTAGTCGATTAGACACTATAAAATCATTTTTTTTACACAAATTACAATCTTCACAACAAATTATCGACACTCTGCATAATCCACAGTTCGAAATATATTTAAGGTTTTTTAAATAAACTTTAGGATTGGTCAATAAATTGAATAGAATGTTTCAAACCGAAGAGCGTTAGGTGCATAGCAAAGTGAAATTAGTAGGTTATACTTTTTGATTGTTTGGTGAAGCCGGAATTCGTTTCACTAGAAAAATTTAAAACTATTGACATAACAATTTCAATTAAAAATAGCCAGTATATTAAAGATGCAATAAGTATTTATCTAGGCGCAGAGGTTTCGATGGCACTCGATTTGGGTATCCTATCTGTAAATCTCACCTATAGAGTTCTCACTTAAGTATGATTTAGGTTGTAAGTCTAAATCTTGTTGTGAACTAAAGGTGGATTTGTAATACACTTAAGCAAACTTACCGCTGGTGGGGGAATGCTTGTAGTGGAATGAGAATAATAATAACCTTTTCGCTTGAGTGGTAAAAAAATATTCTGTCTATTTAATTATATTTACACCGTTTATATACAAGTTGGAAACACTAACAACTGCGAATTCATCAAAAAATTCTAATTGAAAGTAATTAGAGAAAAGTAAAGTATAAGTCGGATGATACGATAACAATATATAGGGTGCATATGGGTGCATATATGTATTTATTGTTATCTTGAACACTATCTGAAAGTGACGAAATTGATTTTAGATATCACATTTTACAATTTTATGTAGATTTGTGTAACACCTTGATTAAAAAATTTAATTTTGAAAACGATTTTTTAAAATCAATGGAACTCGGTGTTTTTTTAGTTAAATCCCATATGACCAGTTTTTTCGTTCAAAATTGAGGATTTCTTTTCAAATTTTCAGTTTTTCGGTAAAAAAAAAATGGCAACGCTATCATGTAATTTTTTTTTCAAAAGTAGTTTTATTATCCAGAAAATATGAAAATGATCCGAAATGCAAAGATGCAAACCTGTTGGTGCAAACCAATGTTTTTCTGTTGGTTCACGGTTCAGCTCACAAGTAAAAAATTTGTTCTACAGATCGTCTGTCGGACTCAAGTGTCGGACTCAAGCTTATACTACAAATAAAAATGCTGCCATCTTATGGAATGTGGCATGTTTTACACGTATACCCTAGTATATCGGTTATACCTCTAGTTGTCTGTCAAAGTGTCGAAAATATAAATAAAATATATTTTGTGAATTTCGTGTGCGAAAAATCCTAATTATACATATGCCTCTTTCGGAAAATATGGTCTATTATTTACATTTTCTTTGAAAATCAAAATAGAAAACATTCACTTCATTTCTCTTTGAAACTCCTGCCTACTATTATTATTAAAAAAATTCAACACGTTCTGTTTTGATAGATCTCAATTTGTGTGTGCTAGTTTAAGATGCTCCATCAACCAGCCTACAGGGCTCATTTAGTGTGAGCTAAATGAGACTACAGGGGATCTAAGTTATAGAAATGGATTGCGGATCATTCGACTTTTACAAAAAAAATAAATTCCCTTAAATCTACTAAAAGCTCTTAGGTTTATCGATAGCGGGAATGAAATTTGAATCCAGAGCCTACGCGTTACAAGAA